>JASGCC010000140.1:0-600000 GCA_030067915.1 Hydractinia echinata | reverse complement strand
GATGTTAAGTCACTTTCGTTTCTTGACAAAGGTCTGCCTTCGCATCCGAGAGGGCGGCTTCTCGGATGCTTTTTCACTATCTCTCCCGTTGAATATCAGTCTTTCTTACTCTCCAGATTTAAGTCACTTTCGTTTCTTGACCAAGGTCTGCCTTCGCATCCGAGAGGGCGGCTTCACAGATGATTTTCACTATCTCTCCCGTTGATATCGTCTTCTTACTCTCCAGATGTTAAGTCACTTTCGTTTCTTGACCAAGGTCTGCTTCGCATCTGAGAGGGCGGCTTCTCAGGATGCTTTTTCACTATCTCTCCCGTTGACATCGTCTTTCTTTACTCTCCAGATGTTAAGTCACTTTCGTTTCTTGACCAAGGTCTGCCTTCGCATCCGAGAGGGCGGCTTCACAGATGCTTTTTCACTATCTCTCCCGTTGATATCGTCTTTCTTTACTCTCCAGATGTTAAGTCACTTTCGTTTCTTGACCAAGGTCTGCCTTCGCATCAGAGAAGACGGCTTCTCGGATGCTTTTTCACCATCTCTCCCGTTGACATCGTCTTTCTTTACTCTCCAGATGTTAAGTCACTTTCGTTTCTTGACGAAGGTCTTGCCTTTGCATCCGAGAGGGCGGCTTCTCGGATACTTTTTTACTATCTCTTCCGTTGATATCGTCTTTCTTTACTCTCCAGATATTAAGAAACTTTCGCTTCATTGACCAAGGCCATCCGAGAGGGCGGCTTCTCGGATGCTTTTTTATAACCTCTTCCGTTGATATCGTCTTTCTTTACTCTCCAAGATGTTAAGTCACTTTCGTTTCGTGACGAAGGTCTTGCCTTTGCATCCGAGAGGGCGCTTCTCAGATGCTTTTTCACTATCTCTCCCGTTGATATCGTCTTTCTTTACTCTTCCAGATGTTAAGTCACTTTCGTTTCTTGACCAAGCGTCTGCTTCGCATCCGAGGGGGCGGCTTCTCAGATGCTTTTCACTATCTCTCCCGTTGATATCGTTCTTTCTTTACTCTCCAGATGTTAAGTCACTTTCGTTTCTTGACCAAGGTCTTGCCTTCGCATCGAGAGGGGCGGCTTCTCAGATGCTTTTTCACTATCTCTCCTGTTGATATCGTATTTTTTTACTCTCCAGATGTTAAGTCACTTTCGTTTCTTGACCAAGGTTTGCCTTCGCATCTGAGAGGGCGGCTTCTCAGATGCTTTTTCACTATCTCTCCCGTTGATATCGTCTTTCTTTACTCTCCAGATGTTAAGTCACATTCGTTTCTTGACCAAGGTCTGCCTTTCGCATCGAGAGGGCGGCTTTTCGGATGCTTTTTCACTATCTCTCCCGTTAATATCGTCTTTTCTTTACACTCCAGATGTTAAGTCACTTTCGTTTCCTGACCAAGGTTTGCCTTCGCATCCGAGAGGGCGGCTTCTCAGATGCTTTTTCACTATCTCTCCCGTTGATATCGTCTTCTTTTACTCTCCAGATGTTAGGTCACTTTCGTTTCTTGACCAGGATTTGCCTTCGCATCCGAGAGGGCGGCTTCTCGGATACTTTTTCACTATCTCTCCCGTTGATATAGTCTTTCTTTACTCTCCAGATATTAAGTCACTTTCGTTTCTTGACCAAGATCTGCCTTCGCATCCGAGAGGGCGGCTTCTCGGATGATTTTTCATTATCTTTCCTGTTGATATTCTCCTTCTATACTCTCCAGATGTTAACTCACTTTCGTTTCTTGATCAAGATCTGCCTCCGCATCCGAGAGGGTGGCTTCTCAGATGCTTTTTCACTATCTCTCCCGTTGATATCGTCTTTTTTTACTCTCCAGATGTTAAGTCACATTCGTTTCTTGACAAAGGTCTGCCTTCGCATCCGAGAGGGCGGCTTCTTAGATGCTTTTTCACTATCTCTCCCGTTGATATAGTCTTTCTTTACTCTCCAGATTTTAAGTCACTTTCGTTTCTTGACCAGGATCTGCCTTCGCATCCGAGAGGGCGGCTTCTCGGATACTTTTTCACTTTCTCTCCAGTTGATATCCTCCTTCTATACTCTCCAGATGTTTATTCACTTGCGCTCCTTCTTCAACAAGATCTGTTTTCCCATCCGAGAGGGTGGCTTCTCGGATGCTTTTTTACTATCTCTCCCGTTGATAACCTCTTTCTATACTCTCCAGATGTTTATTCACTTTCGCTCCTTCTTGAACAAGATCTGTTTTCCCATCCGAGAGGGCGGCTTCTCAGATGCTTTTTTACTATCTCTCCCGTTGATATCGTCTTTCTTTACACTCCAGATGTTAAGTCACATTCGTTTCTTGACCAAAATCTGTCTTCGCATCAGAGAAGACGGCTTCTCGGATGCTTTTTCACCATCTCTCCCGTTGACATCGTCTTTCTTTACTCTCCAGATGTTAAGTCACTTTCGTTTCTTGACGAAGGTCTGCCTTTGCATCCGAGAGGGCGGCTTCTCGGATACTTTTTTACTATCTCTTCCGTTGATATCGTCTTTCTTTACTCTCCAGATATTAAGAAACTTTCGCTTCTTGACCAAGGCCTGCTTTCGCATCCGAGAGGGCGGCTTCTCGGATGCTTTTTTATAACCTCTTCCGTTGATATCGTCTTTCTTTACTCTCCAGATGTTAAGTCACTTTCGTTTCGTGACGAAGGTCTGCCTTTGCATCCGAGAGGGCGGCTTCTCGGATACTTTTTCACTATCTCTTCCGTTGATATCGTCTTTCTTTACTCTTCAGATGTTAAGTCACTTTCGTTTCTTGTCCAAGGTCCGCTTTCGCATCCGAGAGGGCGGCTTCTCAGATGCTTTTTCACTATATCTCCCGTTGATATCCGTTTTCTTTACTCTCCAGATGTTAAATCACTTTCGTTTCTTGACCAAGGTCTGCTTTCGCATCCGAGAGGGCGGCTTCTCAGATGCTTTTTCACTATCTCTCCCGTTGATATCGTCTTTCTTTACTCTCCAGATGTTAAGTCACTTTCGTTTCTTGACCAAGGTCTGCCTTCGCATCCGAGAGGGCGGCTTCACAGATGCTTTTTCACTATCTCTCCCGTTGATATCGTCTTTCTTTACTCTCCAGATGTTAAGTCACTTTCGTTTCTTGACCAAGGTCTGCCTTCGCATCTGAGAGGGCGGCTTCTCAGATGCTTTTTCACTATCTCTCCTGTTGATATCGTATTTTTTTACTCTCCAGATGTTAAGTCACTTTCGTTTCTTGACCAAGGTTTGCCTTCGCATCCGAGAGGGCGGCTTCTCAGATGCTTTTTCACTATCTCTCCCGTTAATATCGTCTTTCTTTACACTCCAGATATTAAGTCACTTTCGTTTCTTCACCAAGATCTGCCTTCGCATCCGAGAGGGCGGCTTCTCAGATGCTTTTTCACTATCTCTCCCGTTGATATCGTCTTTTTTTACTTTCCAGATGTTAGGTCACTTTCGTTTCTTGACAAAGATCTGTCTTCGCATCCGAGAGGGCGGCTTCTCGGATGCTTTTTCACTATCTCTCCCGTTGATATCGTCTTTCTTTACTCTCCAGATGTTAAGTCACTTTCGTTTCTTGACCAAGGTCTGCCTTCGCATCCGAGAGGGCGGCTTCTCAGATGCTTTTTCACTATCTCTCCAGTTGATATCGTCTTTCTTTATTCTCCAGATGTTAAGTCACTTTCGTTTCTTGACCAAGATCTGCCTTCGCATCCGAGAGGGCGGCTTCTCGGATGATTTTTC
Organism: Hydractinia echinata; assembly: GCA_030067915.1. Lineage (NCBI taxonomy): Eukaryota > Metazoa > Cnidaria > Hydrozoa > Anthoathecata > Hydractiniidae > Hydractinia > Hydractinia echinata. The sequence continues at coordinate 596,277 of JASGCC010000140.1, read as the reverse complement.
ATTATCTCTCCGTTGATATTCTCCTTCTATACTCTCCAGATGTTAACTCACTTTCGTTTCTTGATCAAGATCTGCCTCCGCATCCGAGAGGGTGGCTTCTCAGATGCTTTTTCACTATCTCTCCCGTTGATATCGTCTTTTTTTACTCTCCAGATGTTAAGTCACATTCGTTTCTTGACAAAGGTCTGCCTTCGCATCCGAGAGGGCGGCTTCTTAGATGCTTTTTCACTATCTCTCCCGTTGATATAGTCTTTCTTTACTCTCCAGATATTAAGTCACTTTCGTTTCTTGACCAGGATTTGCCTTTGCATCCGAGAGGGCGGCTTCTCGGATACTTTTTCACTATCTCTCCAGTTGATATCCTCCTTCTATACTCTCCAGATGTTTATTCACTTGCGCTCCTTCTTGAGCAAGATCTGTTTTCCCATCCGAGAGCGTGGCTTCTCGGATGCTTTTTTACTATCTCTCCCGTTGATATCCTCTTTCTATACTCTCCTGATGTTTATTCACTTTCGCTCCGTCTTGAACAAGATCTGTTTTCCCATTCGAGAGGGCGGCTTCTCAGATGCTTTTTTACTATCTCTCCCGTTGATATCGTCTTTCTTTACTCTCCAGATGTTAAGTCACTTTCGTTTCTTGACCAAGATCTGTCTTCGCATCCGGGAAGACGGCTTCTCGGATGCTTTTTCACCATCTCTCCCGTTGATATCGTCTTTCTTTACTCTCCAGATGTTTATTCACTTTCGTTCCTTGATGAAGATCTGTCCTCGCACCCGAGAGACCTGCTTTGGATGTTCTTTCATTATCTCTCCCCCTGGTATCGTCTTTATGTACTCCAAATGTTTTTTCACTTTCGGTCCTTAAACAAGATCTGTCATAGTAACCGAAAGGCCTGCTTCGGAATTTTCCTTTCTGTTGATACCGTCTTTCTAGGCTAGAGATGTTATTTCACTTTCCTTCCTTGAACAAGATCTGTCTCTTATACTGTAAATTAAGTTTGTCTTGTCTTTTCCGTTCTAGTAAGATTGTCATCGTATTCTCCAGCTGGTAATGTATGTCCTTCACATTTATTGTTGACGCTTTCGCTGAATTATGCAGATGTTATTGCATATTGCTGTGATCTCAGTTGCACTTGAAGTTTCTTTAGGTGTTCTTTCTCGAGTTTCAAAATGTTGTTTGTGAAAGTTTTAATTTGACGTCAGATGTTTTACTTGACGTAATTGCGAACATTGTAAATACGCGAGATTAAACGAGGCAATGCTCTCGCTCATTAGTGAAATTAGTTGGTTATTTTAATACGTTAAATGTGAAACTTTAGTCGGAGAAACTTTTGCGACTTCGTTATTTATTTGCTTTTTCGCGAATCTTTCAAGAATGACGATAAACGAAAACTGATCCACTAAAGGTTAAAACAGAACTTTAGTTTTTTCTTCGTCGCCTTTGAAAAGTCCAATTTTTCAATTTGTGGATTCGCGAAAGTTTGTTCAAACAAATTCGCAAGTTTTTGGACTTGCAACAGATTCTCTCGCATAATAAAAGAGTGTGATCACAGTTGCGTTAACTCCTAACTGAATAACAAAAGATTGTACAAGAACCTCAAGTTTGAGTTAGGAAACTACAGTGGACTCTCGATATAACGAACCCCCGATATAGTGAACATCTGGATACAACGAGCCAAAGTCCATTCCCCTTGGATTGAGCCTTGACAAACTCTTATAAATCCTTTTTATATAACGAACCCCCGATATAGTAAACTCTCGATTTAACGAACCTTGTCCCTGAACTCAAAAAAGCCTCGATATAACGAACTGAAAGCCCTACATGTAACAGAAACTCGGCAATATTTTCAAAGTTCTGTGCATCATTGGTATCAATATTATGTTTTACAAACAAAACAGTGCACTGTCATCTGAATCGAATATTTTAAATGATAGAAACATTATTTTAGAACGTGCAGTATAATAAAATGTAAAGTATAATAAAAAAATAAGTGGAATAAAAACAAAAACAAATTTTGAACTTTCAGATATCATCTTGTCAATAACATTTCATCAGCCATAATTTTTTATAGGAAATGCTTACTGTTCTCTGATAGATAAATTGATAAGTCTATAGAGACGTTGCATATTGTGTAATGTAAACAAAAACTCAAAAATGCTGCTTTGATCCAAATTTATTTTGATTTTTGATTTGATTTTTCGGTATTACGAACTTTCGATATAACGAACTTTTCTTTGGTTCCCTTCGCGGTTCGTTTATACCGAGAGTTTACGTATAACCATAGATTTTTTAAAAAGTTTTAGAAGATTTTCGTAAGCATGAGACACGACTTCTTGAAAAGTTATTCACTCTTGCTTACCAGAAATAGTAGTTTCAATTCCATCGACAAATTTGGCTATCATGGCTACACGTTTTAGATGTGGCAGAAAAGAGAGTGGATCAATTCTATACCTCTAGAAAGTGAGTGATGTTAGCCATATAGAATTTTATTATCGAAAATCTTCAATAAGCAATCAGTACGTCATACCAGATATTGCTACAAAAGAGCAAAAACCTTTGCGGTACAGCCAATCCAAGATTTTACCATTTTTCACGCACATAAACTTTCGCGGATGGCATAAATAAAAACATTTCCTGGATATGGCCATTTTTCTCAATAATCTTCTACTACATTAGGTCAGGTTTTCTCGGAGTTTGGCTTTCCTTATGAATGTTCTATTTTTTGGTTTTCTGTCTAGTTCCAAGCCATATTATACAGTCAATACGTTGGATAACTGCGAAATTATCGCAGAAGTACGCTTTTCTTATCTTTATCCGATCTTTAACAGTGTCCCACATATCGAGACTATTTTTCTTAAATAAATGAGAAGAGGAGGTGCGGGTTTTTTTTTTGCTTTTCTTGCATGTCAACGCAATGTCAATTACACATCACTGCAAGAATATATTTTTAATTTATTAACGGGGTCATTTCACAAAACCTAAAAATTGATTTACAGCTGTTCCTGGCGTGAGGGATATAATGCATGGCTATGATACTTACTGACTTTTCTATTTTTCTATTAGACACTTACATCTGAAATTTTTAGGTCCCATACATCTGAGAGCCTTTGGCCATCTTTAGTAAAAAGAAACAGTATTTGATCATGTAAATAAAAAAGTTATAAAATATCTGAAATAGAAAAATGAAAAATATTTTCTAGTCGTCATTCGTGTTTAGTGAGAAATTTCATTTGGTGCAAAAAATTGTCTGTCTTATTGAGTGTCCGCTTTATAGAGACTTTTTTCTATAAGAGTTTAGCCTAAGATTACCACTGTCCAAGTACCACTGTCCGTCTTATAAAGCTGTCCGCTGTAACAACAAAATTTGCAAATGAACTTTTTCAATGTTAGCAAATCGTTGAAATGGGGGGGGGGGAGAGACTCGCTTGCCCTTGTATTAGAATCATAGAGAAAACGTAGAGCAGCTTAATAGATGATAGATATTATTTTCGAACATTTCCATTTTTATAAGGAGAACTATTTAGGTTTTGCATGCATACGAAGATGGTAGTCATTTGTTGTTTTCTCCTTTTGGACTAACCATCTCTAAATTCAACCTCGTTCCCAGCGTCTGATGTCTCTTTTCTATAACCGGGACGGTGATATCGATGTTCAATATCCAAAAAGATACAAGATGCCCTGGGGAAGAGGATGCCCTAAATTAGCCAAGCACTTAGAGATGAGTCACAACAAAAAGCGTACACTACACGTCAATCCAAACATACCTCTCCCTTCCTGACTTAAACGCCCCTGTAAAGCGTGCTCGGCAAATTATTTCAAAATACTTTTTATTTTACGAAGAATTGATGTTTCGCGTACTCAAACACGAAGGGATTTATAACCGCTTTCTCTCAAGTTAGGGTTGCGTTTAGATTATAGCGTATGTTGTCACCCCTTAAGTAACAATTTTGGAGGAGCTAAGATCAGATGTACGTATCTCTGGATACTCATTTTATGATACTTAAATTAATTCAAGTAGAACAGACTATTGATTAGGTTTCGACATTTAGTTTTCTCTCTCTCTTTCGAATTTCCACTATTGATAATGTTCTGGAAACTAAAAATCTGGAATCAGTGAGCCTAGCTATAATTCTGTAATTTAGAAGTTTCTTGAGTCTTGTGCATGTTGATCCAGAATAAAAGCAGTTGACTCAATTTTAAATCAGCAGACGATGTAAATGTTGTAGGGATTATATAGGAGATAAATCTGATTTGTCATTTTTATAGATGATGACATTTAATTACAGACAACAACAATTTGAAAACTTTACTTCGATTGCTTTGTCGTTGCTTTCAATGAAGAAGTATAAATAGTTTTAACTCGAAGTATCATTCTCCCATGCTCATCCCCAGACCTTTTTGAGATAACTTTTGGTGGATTATCTCAAAGGGCTCTGGGGACGAGAATGGTGTTGTCCTTCTTAATATAGAGCTAACCCAATTGCATGTATTCGAAATCAATAGTTTAACTGGTTGAGTCCACTTATCTGCGAAATGAGCAATGTACGAAAACATTGTAGACTGTGCAGCAAGAGGTCTTTTAGATGTGTCTGGCACTACTCGACCTCTTCTATAATTCTCTTCCTAATACTTTTGTGAAACATACTATATTATGAACTGTTTTTTATTTTTTTTATATTAACCTTTATGCACATACGAATATCATATATTATTTCAGAAGAAGAGCCATTTTGTGCAATTATGGAGCTGAAATATAACTGTTATTATTATTATTATTATTATTATTATTATTATTATTATTATTAATAACGCGCTGTATTTACAGTAGCAGAGATATTAGATCGTGAAACAGTACCACGACGTTTATACAAACCATCTACATAACCATCTATCTCTTTTAAAAAGCAACTTATTTCAAAATTTCTAATCAATTTTAGCATAAAGAAATATACGACACAAGCACGTCTTTACTTTAAGAATATCAGGATGGGATTTAAGGTTAAAAACAATAGATAGAAAGAAGAAGAATGACCAGCCTCATTAGAACTTTGATATTCTTATAAAAAACTGTGAACTGTAGTTTTATAAGAAACATTATAACACAATCTTCCCAATTTTTATACACGCTATTTTAATGTAAGCAACGCTGATTTTCTGTCGAGCCTCTCTGTTGCTTTCAGCCCCGTTTGCTTGAATATCCCAAATGAAGTAACCAGTTATTCCCAACCTCGTTCCCAGGATTTCTTTCCATCATGCTTACATTAAACTTTTCCCTCCTAGTGAGTCTGTTATAAGCGTAAAGGAAAGTATTTCAGGGAATGAGTTTGAACTATTCTTACTCTATGTGGAACCTTACATGTCAAGAACACCATGGTTAATTTTTCGTTATTGTTGTAAAGTTTAATTTTTACTTGTCCTTCTGAGGTTGGCTTGTTGTTTTTTAGTTCCTTATAAAAGTGTGTATATGATATTTGGCAGGAATGTCATAGAAAAAGATTTTGATAATATTTAAAATTGCTTGTTTCGCTGCTAAGCAACCGTTAAGCAATTTTTCTATCAATTTGAAGGAGTGTTTTAGCAACTCAAGTCCCAGATTTGATACCGGTACATGAGGGTTTTTTGTCAAATGTGTACGAATTTGCACGTGCCACTTTTTTCTTAAAGACGAGACGTGCACAAGCAGTTGTGTTATTTGTAAAAGAAATTTATATATAGAAAACAGATTATTTGTTGTGGTACAATCTCCGACAGTATAAACTGATTGATAAATCGTTTCAACAGTCTTTTCCATATATCCAAGATAGAAATCTCGGTGCTTTCGAATTTACCCCGAATCACGAGATCGAAAACCCGCTTCTTTCGCGCGGCATTATTGACTCGATCACCTCATAACGCAAATTCGATCAACTGATGTTGACCTGGCCTGTTTTAGTTTAGACAGTCTTGACTTAGTCAACTATACCTTACAGCTTACTCACGCCGTAAAAGTTGTTTCTATGTATTGCTATGTTATGTTCTTCCGGGAGGGTTTAACAGTGAGACTATACATAATCTGTAAAAAAAGTCAACAAAAAGGGTCCAAATTATGTCAAAGTGCCTAAATTTTTTACCGACTTTTATTTTTTGCTGACGTTATGTTCTACCGTGAGGATTTGACCAGGAGACTAGACTTTATAGCTCACTTACGCTGTCAAAGGTGTTTCTATGTATTAATAATTCTTTTGGGCGTTTTGGTATAAGTATCGGTCAGTCATGCACGGAAGTTTCTTTCCGTTCTCAACATTAATATCTAAAAACTTTGAACGAATAAAATGACCATTATTTGATGAACTTGTGATCGATAAACTTTCTTTTTTATTAGCAGATTTCCGGAGATGATACCAAAACCGTATGATGTAAAAAGTGTCGGTAATTACTTATGTTTCGCTGAGACGTATAAAAAGAACCCCCGTAAGAAAGGTTTCAGAAAGCAAATATTTTTTTAGCTTTTGGAAGTAACATATTTGTGGCGGTATCTAACAGCTAATTTTGATTGTATGTAGGCGATTTGAAAAACTGGACTTTTATTTATAAATTTTCAGCGGAACTTTTTTTAAAGGGGATAATTCGGAGTTTGTTTTGCAGATGCAAAAATGTAAATTTAAAAAAGTGTAAAACGCCAAAAATAGGCAAACGGGCCTACCTGTGAACCAGTTCACCCAAATAAGCGCATTTGCTCAAAAAAGGGTCTGAACTATTTAAAAACTGTGCGCATTTATTGTGGTTCTCTTCTCATTACAGCATCGGGAGAAGCTTTTTTGGATAATGATTAGTACTATATGAAATAAGGAACATGAAACAAATTGTTTTACTTTTTAATATATTATAAGTTAGCTCTTTAAACGTCTCTTTTGATAAACTCCCCTTCCCTTTAGGGGCGTTTATTTGAATCTATTCTTTTTTAGTAAAACTTAACCAAGCTGGCAGGACTTAACTATACTTGTTTACAGTTCTTAATCTAAACAGTTAGGATCCAATTTTAAATTTATAATCTGCAAATAAAAGCCTCCCCGCGCAAGAACACACCATCTGTCTCCCGACCTTGAAATATATATATAATGCGGGCGCGCCCGGGCGATTATTTTGTTTGTTTACATTCGAATCACGTGTTTTCTACCAACATGGTATCCAAAGCAGTGCCAGTGAAAAACAAACAGAACACAATATAACGACAATGATACCGATATAGTCATACATAGCGATTGAATGTCCTAGACTCACTTTAATAAGATTTGTTTATATAATATAAGACGGAAAGATTTAGCTATAGGAAATAATTGAATATATATAATTTTATTTTTTTCTTCGGAAGAATGTGTATATTTCCGAAGTACATGTGTGGTGCATTTATAATTTATGACGACTTTTTAATCTATTTTATAAAGATGAATAATAAAGGGTAGAACAATCGTGGGTTTATAAAGTCTTTGTGAAGATTTTTAATATTTGAACTTTGATGATAGATGATATTAGTTATCTGTATAGTCAGCACTATATAATTATTCCTTCTTGTGTAATAATGTTTAAAAGTATATATTTTAAAATTATAAAAGTATGGCCATGGGAGATGGAAACAAAGAAGAATATTCAGCTTAGTAAAGAATTTTTGAAAAATAAATCTCCTTATTGCTGTTGACTTTCATTAATTGCTATATATAACTTATATTTTTATGTTCTCGCAAATCACAAACAAACATCCTATTTTGGAATGAAAAATCAGGAAAGAAAGTAAATAAGCACCCTTTTGTTATTAGACATGTATAGCTACAGCATAATATAATTATTTAGCTACAATGCCTTATGTGCCAAGCTATTTTACGTTATATATGTACCATTGCTAATATATATATATATATATATATAGACCTTTTTGAATGTTTACATTTTCCGCGGTAAGCCCTTTCGGCTTCAACAATTGCGTGGCAGGCAAAAAGATGCGGGCGCTAGGTGAAGTGAGGTACTTTTTAGTCTGTTTCTTCGCATGGAGGTATCATTACGACTTTATATGAATATATGTCAATCAGAAGTTATCCATCTACACTCGATAATAGTTTAAAGCCTCAAAAATGTCTCCGTAGAAAGAAATGGGCTGAAAAAGACCTTTCTTCAGCAAGCTTCCGCATCTTTCTGCCTGCCACGCAGTTGTTAGAGCCAGAAGGGCTTACCGCGGAAAATGTAAACATTCAAAAAGGTCTATATATAGTTTATTTTCGAACCATTGATTATTTACCTTTTTGGTATAGCTATGTAAGTCACTATAAATATGTATTTTCATTTAACATTAGTACCTTACCTCAAAATTCAAATGACAGATTTTTTTAATTTTTATTGTTCTTCTGCCTAAGTGTATTTTTCCATGGGCCTTATCAACTGGTAATCTCTATAATAATAGCCATAATCTGTATATCTGTGTGCAAGAAAAAAGTCTTGCTACAGGCACACAAAATATTTATGCACATCATCATCATCATCATCATTCTCGGCTTAACGTCCGTTTTCCATGCTAGCATGGGTTGGACGGGGTATGTTAATGACCCTCTTCCAATCTGATCTAGACTGTGTTAGATCTAAACTCAACTTCCTCTGTATCAAGTCTCTCCTTATAACCTCCTGCCAAGTCTTTCTCGGTCTGCCTCTGGGCTTTGCCCCAGGAACTATCAAGCAGGCGCGGATCCAGGGTTAGTCAGATAAGTCGCGTGACTAAGTATAAATTAGCCAAGTGAATGATGTCGACGATCCAGGTGTTGCAGACGGAGGGCGTTAAAAAATCCGTTTAGATTGTAATTTTTTTACGGCGAAAAGCCACGGTTCACAGCCCTCTCCATTTCACCTATGGCGATGGTGACGTCAAAGTTGTGACGTCGCTACCATATAGACTGAGAGGGTTCCAAATTATAGCTTACAGATTTTGACTGATTCATTTTAACTAATCAGTCACTTAGTCAGTCAAAAATCAAATAGCTATGGCCCGCAACCCTGTTGTTTTTGATTGATAAACAGTTTAAGTTCTACATGTTGGCACAGTTTTTAGTGACATTAGTGCTATTATTTATCTAAAATATGACGTATAAGACGGAGAGTTGTTTCTTATAAAAAATGTTCTTAGGAGATTTTCTTATAACTTAGCGTTTCTTTTCGTCAATTTTAATGATAACTAGATGAATCAGAAAACAATTTTCGGCGATTTTTTTACCCGCAAAGCTCAAATAAGCGAAAGTTTGCTGCTCAGCAATATTTTGACTAAGTCTTGAAAAAGTCTGGATCCGCCCCTGTCAAGTCTCTACACTTTCTTACCCAATTATCCTCCTCCATTCTTTCCAAGTGCCCCAGCCAATTCAATCTTCTTATCTGGATAACATCTTTAATTCTACGGAGACTTAGCCTGCTTCTTAGCTCATCTGAACTCTGTCTGTCTCTCAGACTGGCGTTACACATCCACCTAACCATTCTCATATCATTCCTTTCTAAACGGTCAAGATCTTCCTGCTTCACTGCCCATGTCTCACTACTGTACAACATAACACTTCTTACACAGGCCTCATACAACCTACCTTTTACCTCAATTGACAGGACTCTGCTAGTCAACAAAGGAAGTAACTCTCTGAACTTTTTCCAAGCAGAACCTATCCTGCAAGTAACACTTCTTCCAACACCCCCTTCACTGCCCAACATATCACCTAAGTAACAGAAGTTCTCAACTATCTCTAACGAGCCACTGTTGTACATCATTAAAGCTGGAAATACTTCATTCTCTATAATCTCACCTTTGCAACGCTTGCATACAAACTGAATGTCAGCTCTTAACCTTCCACTAATACTACTGCACTTCTTATGTACCCAATGCTTGCAAGTCTGACAAAAAATTGAGTTACTACCAACCCCTTTCCTGCAAACTCCACAAGGCCACTTTCCAACTACAAGGTCACACTTGGCTGCAATGCTACTAATCATGACTTTAGACTTTGCTGTGTTTACCTTTAGCCCTTTCTCTTCTAGTCCTTTCTTCCACTTCTCAAACTTTTCAACTAATTCTTCCATCGACTCTGCTATGAGAACCAAATCATCTGCATACAATAACTCCCATGGACAACCTGTTCTGAACTCCATCGACAGCGCTTCTAAGACTAGAACAAACAACAAAGGACTAAGTACAGAACCCTGATGTACACCAACATTTACACTAAATTCATCACTAAGTGAATCGTTAATCCTGACACGACTTCTAGCATTGCTGTACATAGACTGTACCATCGTAACTAGCCACTCATCCACACCTAATTTTCTCATAGCCCACCAAATAACTTTACGTGGCACTCTATCAAAAGCTTTCTCTAAATCTACAAAGGCAAAATAGAGATTCTTTCTCTTTCCTAAATACTTTTCCTGAAGCTGTCTGAGTAAAAATATTGCATCTGTAGTGCCACGCCCTGGAACAAAACCAAATTGCATCTTATCTATATCAATCCTTTCTCTAAGTAACTTATCAATCACTCTTTCAATAACTTTCATTACTTGATCAACCAACTTCAAACCTCTATAGTTACCCCTTTCTAATGCATCACCCTTGCCCTTGAAACAATTCACTATTACACTCGACTGCCACTCACTCGGAATAGCACCATCCTTTATAATCTGGTTAGCAAGACTTGTAATAAGCTCAACTCCAATATATCCAGATGCTTTTACCATCTCTGCAACAATACCTGATACTCCTGCAGCCTTGCCAATCTTCAATTTCCTAATAGCCTCCACTACCCATTCTGTCTTGATCTGTATAACTGGCCCTTCCACAACATCATCATCAGACAAATTATCCTCATCCCAATCAAACTCAGTGTTAAGCAACCTCTGATAATAATTCTTCCAAGCTACCCTTTTCTCCTCCTCTGTGCTAGCCAAAACACCTTCATCATTACAGATACACTTCTCACCTACAACATCTTAATTAGTCTTCTTCATTTGGTTTGCTATCTTGAATACCTCATTGCGCTGGTCTTCCCTTCTTAACACATCTGCAAATCTGTTTCTCTCTGCTTCTGATTTTGCCTTATACACTGCTGTACGAGCACGACGCTTAGCTTCTAAGTAAATATTTTTACTACCACCTGACTTCCACTCTTTCCAAAGTTTCCTCTTTTCCTTTATACACTGGTCAACCTCATTATTCCACCACCATGTCTGTCTATGTCTAGCTGGTCCTTTCGTCCACCCACAGGTATCATCAGAAGCTTCTAGAAGACAATTCTTCAAAGTAGTCCAAGTACTTTCAACATTGTCACTATCACATTGACCATTGTGGGCTAACTGCTGAACTTTTGCACTAAATTGTCTTGCTACAATCTCTTCCTTCAGCTTCCAGACTTTTCGACGGGGCCTGTACTTTCCCTTGGCTTCTTTAACACTCTTCAAGATAATATCACAAACCAGCAACCTATGCTGGGAAACACACTCTTCCCCCGATATAACTTTCACGTCCTTCACCACTTTCTTGTCTGACTTTCTAACCAGGAAGTAATCTATCTGTGTCTTACAACCACCTGACTCATATGTTATCAGCCTACTCTGTCTCTTACTGAATGATGTGTTGCAAACCACCATGTCCGTTGCCATTCCAAACTCAAGCAATCTCTCCCCTTCCTTATTTCTGCTCCCAAATCCATAGCCTCCATGCACACCTCTATAACCTTCAGATGACTTCCCAACATGACCATTAAAGTCGCCGCCCACCATGACAAGTTCAGTGTCTCCAAACTTTGATGTGACTGCTATTAACTCATCATAAAACTTATCTTTATCTTTATCTACAAAATAGCAAATGCAACATATTTACTGCAGGAAAATTTCTATAGATTGGATAGTGGGCTAACGACTAGTATATATAATAATAATCATAATAATGTTTTTAAAGACTATGGCAAGTTTTTTAAACATGTAATTATTTATATAATATACATTTATATAATATACATAACAAGTACACAATATCAATTAGGATTATTTGACATTTCTTATAAAAAACTTCAATGAAGCAATTGACAACTTTGCTTGTTAGGTTATTACAATATGCATAGTCACAGCCAAAAAAGATATAATATTAAATATTAATATTAATATTCTATATTATTAAATTAGGTAATGACTTGTATCTGGAATAAAAAGCTGAGTCTGAGCGTATTCTTAGGATTATTTTTATGTTTATCTTGTGGTAATCTTATATATATAGTATATTCTTATAGATTAAATTAAATTGAAAATATATTATAGATGGTGGAACCTGGTTAGTTCAGCTGAGGACCAGAGAACTATTAATACAATGTTTTGTAATGTTTTCATAGATTTTAAGATACAGGTGGTGTTATAACAGATTTGACTGTACATTCACTAAATTGGCTAACACAAGGGAAAAAAACCAAAGTGAATATTTAGAAAAAGTGCAAAATGATTCGAGACAAACAGAACAGAAAGTGAACTTTTAGAAAAAGGAACGTAACATAAATCGAACTTTTAGAAAAAGAAAAGATTTTAATCAATATGTTGCTTCCATCTAAGTCCGTGAAAAGGTTAAATACTTTAATTGCTGTGATCTGATTGGTTCGAATTCGATCCTGTAATTATTTCGTTATCTAATAAATAGCCAAAGATTAATACAATCATTGCCCGTTGATAAAAGTTGTGGCTGTCAAAACTGTTTGTCGCTTGTTCATGACATGTTAATATTTATATTTTTTAATGACAATGACTGAACAGATAAGTGGTAATATTTTTAAAGACAAAAAAACTATTAATGTTTGTAAAAAACTATTAATAAGTAGCAAAGAAGTAGTTTAAAGCAATGACCTAGGAAATGACAAAAAAGAAATTGTTTTTATTAAGGTGCAAGTAAATTCCTATGAAAAAAAACTTAAAACATATTTTCACAGATTAGTAGGATTTCTTATGTTAACTGAAGAATTCTTTAGAATATAGAATATTTATAAATATTAGTAAATACATACTGGACATGCTTCAGAACTCCAGTTATGAAAGAAATTGCAGCAGAGACCAATGGAGGAATACATGCCCCGAATGCTTTTTTAACGACAAAATTATCTGGATGGTTATCTGTTTGTGATGAAAATGGTGAGAATATTTATATGTTGATAGTTTTAAGGTCGGAAATTCTAGCACACAGGTTTTATTAAGTTGTTTTGCAACATTTTATGTTTTTACATGATGTTTCTCGTCTTTTTGATTGATTTGTCAGTTTTATTATACAAAATGTTTTTTGGTTCTAATTTAGAAAACTCTAGAAAAAGTGGAACAGATAATTTTACGTGGAAGTTGAAAAGTGTTGCATTCTGCCCCAAAACAAAGAAATTATTTTTTACATCTGTACCAGGAGATGATCAAGTGAGTAAATGAATTTGGAATAATTTTGGTTTGATGTGTAAATATTTAAAACTACTTTGTTTTTTCTTTCTGTACAGGATAATTTTCTGGACAGTCCATTAAAGAGCCCTGGAGCAGACATTGCCTCCATATCTCCAAAAGGAAACAACGGTATGAATTTATTACACATGTAGCTTTTTTGGTTCATGATTTAACTTGATGTTCGAGGGCACAGAGAGAATAACATTTTTTCTGAATAACCTAATTTATAAATATTTTGGAATATAACACCATAATTTTACATCAAATTATAGGTTGTTTTTCAAAAAATTCTTTGTTCTTAGATAAAAGCTTCCCCACCTTCTATAGAGCCTTACTTGTAATGTTTCAAAGCTTTCTATTTCAATTTTTATTGAAACCACTTCAGATCTTTTGTTGTTGTTGTTTTTCAAATGTATATCTAAACAGAATTGATTAAGATCAGTTTTTCCCATCTTATCATTTATTTATTGTTATCTCTATTTTCTTAGTGCTAAACCAGATTTAGTTTTTACACAAATTTTGTTAAAAATTAAACTTTTTTGTTTTTGATAAATCTAGAGTAAATAAACAACCCCCTTGGTATTTTTTCCCACTATTTTAACCATTTATATATTACATATATATATGTGTGTGTAAGGAATTGCTTCTATTTAATTTAGATTCCTTCTATATATTTGCTTTTGGATTAATCCTTTAATTCTCAAGTTTATATATCAATTATAACACAGTATATAATTATGACACAGTAATCTAGAGATATTGTGCTTAAGAAAAAAAAGTCTGAAAAATGATGAAGCACATGTGCGGTTTTTCCCTTATATTTTAATTGTTGTTCTGTGAATATCATGTAAATGGAATGCACCTTAAAAGAATTAGAAAAATGACCATATCCACAAAATCACACCAAAACAGTGTTTTAAACTTTATAAATTTTTAGCAGAGAATCTAGGCATCAAAAACAAATCAGAGCAATTTTATCACTATAAACAATGTACCTGTTTGTTTGGACTAATAGTTGTTTAATAGAGTTGTAAATATTCCTAAGTTATTGGAAACAACAAAGCTTAAAAATTCTTGTTATGGACGCAGTTCTGCAAAAGTATGAGACCCTGTAATAGAGTCCTCTATAGAACCTCTCCTTGCAAATCAGGGGCAGATCTTACTTGTTGCCTGCTTTGTCGTGCGAGAAGGGCAAAATTTTGAGGAGTATATTATCCCGAACCTTTTTTGATACAATAGACAATGGCAGATTTTGTAGCTATATTGCTTTCTTTTTCAATTTCACTTAGTGATAGTGGGCTAAAATACGTGTAACTTCCAGGTCGTAGATATTTAGACAAACCTAGTAAGGGTAATCAATTCAATGACATACATCAGCAGTCTTTTTCAGTGTGTTAGCATGCCTAACAATACTAAGGTTGTACTATTTAATCCTTTTTTTTTTAGAGAGCTTTTTCTCAAATCGATCTTATTCTATAACACGAGGAAGGCTGGATTCTCAACAAAGTAATAGCTTTAAACAATTTGTAAGTTATTTTTATTTATTACTATTATTTACCCGGGATAGCCTCTTCAGTTGCTAATGGTACTGTTATCAATGAGGGCCCTGCAAAGGGGGTCCTAGTGCATTTAAAGCTCCCATTTGAGCTGTGGATGGCATATAAGCACAACAGCCACTCAACTAGACAACAACCTAAGATATCAATCGTATTCTCATGCTGAATGTTAAGCAGAAAGGATCGATTCACACTTTTATAGCCTCTGACATGACTCAGCTGGGGTTTGAACCTGAGACCTTTGCACTGGAGGCAAACGTTCTACCACAAAGCCAGTCAAAGTCTTCATTCTTATTCATTCTTGTGACGGCTTCATCTAAACAATGCAGAATGTAATAAGTATATTACTGTAACCAGCCTGCACTTAATACAAATACAATTATTATTTGAAGTTAACAACAGAAAAAAAATAACTAAAATGTCTGAAAAGAACAATTTTGGTTACTATCTAGCTGATCTAGTTACTGATAATGTCATGATATTACTAACAGACTAATACAAAATATATATCCCAGAACCTTTTCCCTGTTAATGAAATAAAACATTTTTTACTACTAAAAGACCTTCTGGAAAAGATTTTGTGGGAGTGACAAAAAGTATGTCATATTTTATAGATTTACAGAAATCCGTAATGGCAGAATTAAAACCCAAAATAGCAGCACATTGTTGGATTAGATCAGATTAGACTGACAAAACATTTAATAATTTCACTAGTAAACATAAGTCTATTTTTACTTTTTGATCTTTGTCAAACTTTATTCCTTCATTTTCTTTTTCGATTAAACTCCTAATTCACTTTACCCCTTTCCCCTGGTGGATTTCTGACTTGATGTAAAAAAATGTAGTCAATAATTTAAATTAGTAAGGCTGCATTGTAACTCTAGATTTTCACATATAAAAAATATAAGAGATTATGTCATGTTATAATTCATTATAATTCTTTGCTCCCTTGCTTTACATCGACATGTAATCAAAATTTCTCTAATCAAATTTGTCTGCTGATTTTAGATATCTCGCAAACTTGCGATATCACGAACAAGAAGTGTTGGAAAACTTGGCACTCAAAAAAATGAAGCATCAAGGTTTTTTTATATTATATATAGTTTGAAAATATGTGAATTAATTTTGTGACATTTCCATCTCTTATAATAATACGAAGCTTCTGTCTGTCTGTCTGTCTGTCTGTGACTTTTGCATAGTCGATTATACTTTTTTACAATTTTCTTTAACAACGTCTATAAAACATCGGCTATAAAATTGTTCTGTAATTTACCAAACTTTGATGTTAAAACAATATTGACGTTGAAGGAAAGTATATTGACATTAGTGAAGCCATTGCATTGCACTTTTAAATTTAAGGCTAAATAACTTGGAAATGGGTGGAAATAACTGACGTCATCTCCTGCGTGGGTAACTAGGGACTACCTGGGACCAAATTAGGACCAAGTTCTTAAAGCTGGGTCAACCCACCCGTTTCGGAACAGACGGTTATGACGTCATTAAAAAACCTTTAAATCCCCATATCCCTTCAACCGTTCGTCAAAAGCACATCATCCTATATATTTTCTTAATCAGCATTTCAATCTCTACATAATGGAGGCAACAGGTAAAAAAAAAATTTGTGCACATTGGTGGAACATTGCTGACATCAGCAAAATTCTTAAACTCCTATATCTCAGGCCTATCAATAAGAAAATAACATCCGAGCAATAAATCGCTCCCCCAAGGTTACAATAATTTAAACTGGGCTAGCAATCTGAATAGTATATAAACGCATATTTTCACAAAGTCTTTTTTATCTATTTTATGTTATCTTTTTTTATATATTTTGGTTCTTTTTTACTGTAAATAATAAGAAAGATAACATTGATTTCCATGTGAGATGAATTGATATTGCTCAGCCAAAAAAACTTTTTTTGGAATTGGGGGAGCAATTAATGGCTCAGCTAGTTTCTTATTTCTCAGAATTGGGCGAGCCTTTGCGTGAGCAAGAGCAATTGCTCTCCCCTTATTGATAGGCCTGATATCTCCTAAACCACTGACCAAAACCGCGTGATCCTATACATACATTTGATCAGCGCTTCAAACTCCACACAAAACGGGTGACAGCTAAAAAAATTGTGAAAAGAAATATATTTGTGCAACATGATGGATCTTTGTTATTTCTTTTATGCCTAAGTGGATTTTTCAACGGGCCTTATCGACCAGTTTTATATTGCGAAAGACTGAAATTTACTTCTTTTTTTTAGTCCAAAATCTCCAAATGCATTATGGGGCTCCTGGCGTTCTGCAGATTCAGATAATTCTCTGGAGGATGAGGTTGGCACGATTTTTTAGCTTTTTTTCACATTGATTTTTATGTCGACAACGTCAAGTCACTTTGAGTGTTTTAAGGTAACTTCTGTCGTCAGAAACTTTCACAAATTCACAAATTTTATAAGTACCGTAAATGAATTGTTGTGAATTTTTTCGTTGCAACGGACTATCTTAAAGTAACTTACAAATCCCCATAAATGTGAAAATTTTGCATTGCAGGATTGTTAGCAAACAGGAAATATCAGGGAACTTTAGTCCTGGTCAGAGGATATCGGAGAATATTGCTAACAAGCCTACAGTGACTGTTTTACCTTTATATTTTCACAGCTTGAACCTGCCATTAACCTGAGTGATCCAGAGTTATCCATCATTCGACCCATACATCCAAGTGTGTTTTTTCGATCGTTTTGTTTTCAAGTATTAACACCGTTCGATATGAAGTATTTCAGTTGTTGCACTGAAGAAGAATACAACACCTGGATACATGGGTAAGTTACAACACAATTTTTGTTTGTTATATTTCTCTTTGTCAACATGGGTAGAAATAGTGTTTTCAGATACATCCTTTCCACGACTCCTGGAAACTCCTGCAACTAGGAAACCTGAATTTTTTTTAACTCGTAGAGAGCTTTGCATTATTATTATTTTTTTTATTTGGGGGGAGGGGGTACATATTTTTGACACTACCCAAGGAAAACAGAGGCGAATTTGGAAATGTTTTGATACAGCTATCAACCACATTCAAAGGTAAATTAGAACAGGGTAATAATTAAAATATTTGATATACTAAGGGCTCTTTTCTTCAGAAGTTTTATGTTTTAAGAGTTGTCTTCAAAGTAAATAGAAAACTGTTAACTTATTGGGGAAGTTTAATTTTCTAAATTGATAGTTTTCCACGAGCAGAAAAAGCCGCGAAACAATGATTGTACTTACTAAAAGGGTATATTATCACCTGTTTTATTTATTGTCAAGGTTTGTAAACCAAATATTTTCTGTAATGTTTGGTTACTACAATAAGAACCAATTTGTGTTTGTAAATTGCGTTGTTGACAATATAAACATTCAGATTATCTCTGTGTGCACGTACTCTTGTATTACTTTTTGATGTGCAAAGATTTTACACCCTGGCATAGCTGGAAAGAACTGTTTTTGTTGTTGTTTTTTACGCTGGAAATACATATTTTGGATATAATTGTTGATTGAATGTTTTTCCGTGATGTTGAAATGGTCATTTTTAAAACTAAATTAGAGAAAGCACAGTGTCATGTGTCAGAACACAGGTAGAACTTTAATCAGGCAGAACATATGTTTACCCTCAAATTAATGCAGTGGTTCCTACCTCAGCCAGAGATTTCGCTGACTTGTTGGAAAGACAATATCAAATTTTAACATAGAAAAACTAGAAAATAATATAAAATCTTTTCAACGAAAAAATAAATCCTTGAAAATTGATTTCGGAGGTATTATCAACCCTTAACGAATATGTATGTTAGCAAAAGATACAAATTTGCACGTTTTACATGTTTTTTACATCTTTCAAAAGTTCACACCTAAAAAATTATTTTTTATCTCATGTGTAATAGGTGAAACGCTTTCAGCAGAAATTACATATAAAATAAAAAAAAATTTCCAGTAAGTCAATATATATATATAAAAGGTTTCTAACGAATTTTAATTTTAATATTTTTGATATTATGTTTAATTAAAATCAGAAAAAAAAATATAAATTTAAAGGATGATTGGAAATGTGAAGTTTTAAAAACATTTAGACGATTTTTTAAATTTAAATAAAGGTAAACAGATATTCAAGAAATAAAAAAAAAAATTTTTCGAGAAGATTGTCTACATGCTAGCTTTCATGTTGTGAAAGAAAAATTAAAGACAGAAAAATTAAAAAACGTGAGTCTCGTTCCATCTCCAGGAAGAAATAGAAAGAGAACTGTTTTTTTTCTAATGGACTGAGTAATAAACCGAACCAGAATGGAAAAGCTTTTTGGAAAATATCGCTGACCATGGATATTTTCTAAATAGCTTTTGTTTTAAAATTTTAAACATTTTGTATTTATTTATTTATTCACCCAACATTTAACTTATGGTGAATATTACTAACAGAAATAGAACATTTTTCATTACAACGAAATAATAATTAGCAGGATAGCCATAATATTGTTCTGTTTTATTCGTTAAGCGGAAATGCGCCTTAAGAAGAAACGATTCCAGATTAAGGAGAATTGGATTATTTTTAAAAGGAGACTTCTCATCGTCCTAAGTGGATTATTGCGTAGGTTAATACTTCGCTGAAAAGAGGAAATTGCATCTAATTTGTTTTTTTCTTCTTAAACCAATTAATTAATCTCAACAACACAAAGAAACATCTACTTTGCAGAATTATATTTTCTGGAACCATATTTTTTCTTCCGTTCGAACTATACCAAAAATGATGTGAGCTATATTAAATATTATTATTTTATTTCGTGATGTATTATTTTACGTAGATTTAGGTATGACCTGTAAAAATTATTCTTACGCAAACAAAATTTAACAACAGCAACAATTTACGACATCAACGACAACGACGACGACAATAGTGACGATAACGACGACGGCATAAATATAAATAATTTTTAGATAGAACAGTTAGGCGACAGTTTTCTTACTTTTTATGGTGTGAGTAATGTTGAGAATTATTGTTTAAGGGTATTACTAGAGTAGCATTATTAAAATGCATAAAAATAACATTACCTATCCAACAACGTCATTTTTAACAACAATGTATTTCAACAGCGTCATTTAAACGACAGTATATTGCGATAACGTCATTCGAACGACAGCTCAACCACGTCGTTTTAATGACAGCACATTGCAATAACGTGATTTTAACGACATCACAACAACGTCATTGTAACATAATCATTCCGATAACTGCTCAACCACGTCGTTTTAACGACAGCACATTGCAATAACGTGATTTTAACGACATCACAACAACGTCATTGTAACATAATCATTCCGATAACTGCGCAACCACGTCATTTTAACGACAGCGCATTGCAATAACGTCATTCTAACGACATTGCATTGTAACAACATCACTTCAACGACTGCACAACCACGTCATTTTAACGACATTGCGTCAGTTTTGTTCGAGTGTAATGGGTATATGTAATTTGTTTTAAGACGAATAAAGTTCGTGTTACGATATCATGTGTTTTCATTCCCATGGAAAGTATTGTCATTTGTTTATTCAAAAGAGGTTTTAAAGTGGCACGAAACCACGGAGGCCCTCCACTTCATAAAAACATATTTTTAACACCTGTGATGAAGTGTTGTAGACGAGATGTGAATAATGATTGTTTGAACGTATAAGTGCTTGGTACGTTATGCGAAGAAAGAACGTTGAGGCTTCATAAAACGGATATGATCAAATTTTAACGAGAGTTTGATTGTTGGTGTAATCCTTCTCCTCCCCCGGAAACATAATTATATAATTTGTGAAATTTCTCTGTGCAGAAATGTTAAAGTTTAATCGATACTAACAGTTTGCCTTGATGTGCTGCATGTTTCTTTTTTAGTTTACATAGCGTCGTGCAGTCAACTCGCAATCAAAGAATACGTTTGGATACATCATTATCAGTGTGGATAATCGAGGCCAAAGGCATTCCGATACGTAAACGGTATTTTTGTGAATTGTCGCTCGACAAAGTACTGTTCGCGAGGACTTCAGTGAAATTTAAAAATGATATGCTATTTTGGGGCGAGCATTTTCATTTTAATGATTTACCTCCAACCGAGGCTGTAACGATCAGTTTGTTTCGTGAGAGCGACACGAAGAAGAAACGACGACACGATAAAAACATATTTGTCGGCTCGTCTGTCATCGACTTGATCAACCTCGAGACAAACACAGAAATCGAGAAGTGGGTTTCAGTTTATATCCCTGGAATTTCGCCCAAGATGCAACAGAAAGCGACGGTTAACAACAAGACGGAGCAAGCTTTCATTCGTGCCAAGTTAAAATATGAAACCACTGTGGTACTTCCTATTGATTCATACACAAAGCTGCACGATTATATCAAAATAAAATATCTAACGTTAACGAACGTTCTAGAATCTTCGATTAACTTAAAAACAAAAGATTTGCTGGCACAAACACTATTAAAAATCCTACATGCTAGCGATTGCGCTGAAGTCTTTCTTGTCGACGTGATCATGAACGAAGTGTCTAATACAACCAATGAAAACTTAACTTTTCGCGGAAATTCTCTCGCCACGAAATCTATTGATACTTACATGAAAATGATTGGCAAAAATTATCTGCAAGACACCCTGGGTAGCTTTATAGAATCAGTGTATGACTACGAAGACGACGCTGAGGTGGACCCGCAGAAATTATTATCACCAAGTACAACTCTGAGTGACAATCAGAAAAATTTGATCAAACTGGTGGACGATGCATGGAAGAGTATTTTTTTGTCCGTTGAAAAGTTTCCGCGAAATCTTCAAATCGTTTTTTCCATGGTTCGGAAGCGTTGCGAAGAGATTGGACGAGATATCGTGAAGAAGGTTGTGAGTGCGTCTTTGTTTTTACGTCTGCTATGTCCGGCTATTCTTTCGCCAAGTCTGTTTCAGTTAACACAAGAATATCCAAACGAGAAGGTAGCCCGTACTCTAACTTTAGTTGCAAAGGCTATTCAAAATTTAGCCAACTTCACGCGCTTTGGAAGCAAAGAAGGATACATGGAGATTTTAAACGAATTCGTTGAAAGTGAGATGCCGAACATGAACAACTTTCTTCAAGCTGTGTCCTATGAACCAGCCAGCAAAGACGACGATAGCAGTAATTGTTCCGTATGCCCAAACATCGATCTTGCTCGTGAGTTATCTGTTTTATATCATTTGTTGATGAATGAACTTAGCAAATTATCTGAAGAAAACAACGCGAAGTTAAACGATTTAACACCGATTCTACAAGAAATTACCTCCATTCATGAAAAATCCCCGAAAGCGGAAGAACTGCGCCTTTCGCGACCTTTTGAAACGGTTGCGTCAGTCTGTCGGAAACCTTTGACAACACCCACCAGCGGATTGTCAACACCATTATCATCATCAACGCCCAGTGGTTTAACACCCTCTTCTATTATAGTAGAGGATACTGCTGATGACGAAGAGCTGCCGGATTCTTACACGGATACGCCCTTGAGTGCTTCAGAGGACTATGTATCAGGTTGTTCTTTGGTTCACCATCGTAGTGTCTCTTCAAGAACCAAATCAAATCGCACAACATCACGAACAGAGGGGCGTGCCGAACAGAAGAAACTTGCTCAGAACTGTCAGACACCTGACTATCACAAACATAAAAGAGATCACTGTAAAAGGAGTCAGTCCGTCGGTGACGTCGCTGTAACAAATGGAACGCGTGTATTTGAAAATAAAGGAAAATTGGATAAACTTTTGTCCGTCTCTTCGCAAGCAGCGGTTAATCGAAATGGCAAGAATATCAAGTCTGAGCCAACTCTGACTGGGTTTAAAAAGCGTCATAGTGTGGAGCCACCTTCACCTGTAAGAAGAGGGAGTAAGGAAACCGGAAGTGTCAAGGATAGGATAAGTATGTTTTCACAAAAAAATTCCCTATCCAAAGTTCCTGTTCATTCCAGACTATCATCTCCTAGCAAACCGTTTTCTTCTGCCAAAGCAATGTCACCCAGTACGCCAATGTCACCCAGTACGCCAATGTCACCCAGTACACCAAAACATCTCCGTGGGTCAAAGTCACCGTCGGCACTTATGTCACCGAGTAAACCACACACAACTGCCAAACCATTTAAACGTCAAAATGAAAACATTCCCGTATCTCACAAACAACAAACCAAGTTAGGAAGTAAACCAAAACCAGCAGCAAATAAAGAGTTAACAAAAAAACCCACCGTGCATAAAAAACCAGCTATTGCAAAAAAACCTTTAGATAAGTTAAAAACAAATACGAAGGAAAAGATTTCTGTCGATGTCAAAAAAGAAACGAAAAAAGAGAACGATAAACCGTTTGATAGAGAGTCTCTGAAGTTAAAGGATTTAAAAAGCGAGCATCAGTTCACTGACTGTAAATCTCCAGAACTAATGACATATCACAGCTCGCCGAAACGCAAGCCTTACGCTACCAACATGGCGAACAATATTTCTGAAAGTGATATTTCACAGAACGAAATTGATATAGCTTTGGGAGACGAAAGTTTAGAAACGACTGGAAACGCCTCCCCGAAGACATCAATTCGTTCACAGGAAGGTTCTTCGTATAAGATTGTTCCGAGGAAAGAGTCTAGTGACGAAGTATTCAACGGATTAAGCGCGGACAAGAAGGACCCAGCAGCTGAACAAGCAAGACTACAGCGTCGTCATTCAGAAATGACATCACAAGAATTGAAAAAAAGGAATGTTAATCGAGACACTATGATCGTAGCTCAGAGTTCTGAGATCGCTCGAATACGTGCAAATGGTTATTGTGAGATATTACACGAAGGAATTATCGAACGTTCGAATTCCTTTATGTCGAGCTGTTCTTCGAACTGTAGCTATTCGAGTGAAACATATTCCACGGACGAGGATGAAATGATATCAAATAGTGTTTACGTGCAAGGTGATAATATCTCCGATGTTTTGATGCCAATTGATGAACGACCAGACAGGTAGGACTTTATTATTTATATTTTTGTTTGGCTCTGTGTTATCTATCTGAAAAAAGGGAAACAAATTTTCGATGAAAACTTATTTTCAGTGCACTTTGTATTAATTTATACCAAATTGTAATTTAATGACAACAATGGATTGTGAAAATAGTTCGAGTTTCCGAGAGTTCGAATCTCCGAGAGTTAAGTTGAAAATGGGTAGAAATTACACTATTATGGAATGCTTTTTTACTCTAAAATAGTCTGTCAACAGTTCCTGTTTTATTCCTTCCTCTCTTTGTTCAATAAGCTCTCTTTTAAAGTGATCGAATATCATTACTGGTATTAAAATAGGAAATGATCGAACGTTTGAAATGTCCTGTTCGAAAGTTCTTAAGAACATTTATTCGAATATTCGAATGTTTAAAATTTTTGAATTTTTTTTTCGAAAATTATAAGAAGTTCAATTTAACGAGAGAAACTGCTCAACGGATGGAGGTATTCGAGTTTTCGAGATTCGATTTATCAATAGTTTTTTATTCAGAATTAGCGCGTGAGGGTCAAGAGACCGACAAAAGTTTGAGTTATCGAGAAGTTCAGGAAGCCGAGTGTTCGAGTTTTCGAAAGTCGACTGTAATTATTAAATAATGAAATAAAATAAAATGTTTGCGTGTATTTAATTGTTCGACCTGTCCGAACTCAAAGGTTTTGTAAAAGTTTTCAACTTGCATTTCGTGGACTCGAGTTATCTTTTCAACTCGCATTTCGTGGACTCGATTTATCTTTTCAACTCGCATTTCATGTGCTCCAATAATCTTTTCAACTCGCATTTCGTGGACTCGATTTATCATTTGAACTCGCATTTTATGTACGCAAGTTATGCTGCCTAGCATTGTCGACATGATAATAACCAGACCTTACAGGTCAATAAGCTAAGTCAATGTTAAACTTAGTTTTTCATTTTCAAACTTTTTAAGGATTTGATTCGTATGAGTTGTAACGAGAATTTTTTGGGCTCTTGTTCTAATTGTTGGTTGTTCTCTCTATTTAAATGACTTTCTTGTCTGCCACGCAAGTGGTATATAAATATTTATGTAATGTGAAAGTTACTATTGGAGCACAATTAGCCTCGGTATTATTAATTACGGCCGGTTTTAATCAAAGTTACTCTTCATCCGGAGATATGGGTACTACCTTCGTCCACGCCACAACAAATGCAAACCGATCTTAGACATCGAGCGATGAATTGCTTCGGAAGATGACCTTTAGTTAAGGTGTTTAGACAAAGTATGAAGCCAAGCTAATTGAGCAAATTATGATCTGATCTAAGAAATGTCAAAGTGTTTTTGGAAGTTTTGTGGAAAGGGTGGAGTAAGAGGAAAAAGTGAGAAAGAATTGACCAACAGAACATTAAAATGGGATCCTTTCTTTGTTGCCGTTTTTACTGCCAAGACTAGTGAGAGGACCGAGTGGTACCAGTCTAGTGTAGCAGTACAGAAATTTTCAGTTGTCAAGTGACAGTTGTGAGCATAATTTCAAAGGGATTGGGTAAGAAGGGGGTTTTGATTAGAAGCGTTGTGGTACATGAAAGAAACATATACCAGTTTAGTTTTAATGCTGCGACAAATAGATTTAATTAAATTGAAGTAGAGATACTTTGTGCATGGAGAGGTTTAATTGACGAGTTCACTGAATTATGAAAGTTTATATAAAAAGACCTGATAAAGCAATTAAAATTAATCTTTTATGCTATCATAATATCTCTTTATCTCATCAAGCTATGCTGTAAGCAATATCTACAAAATTGTTTTATTGGTTAAATGATTAAGTATTAAGCGAATGAAGCGGACGTGAAGTAACTTATTATCTGTGATGAAAACAAACAAAGTGATTTGTGGTTGAGAAATGCTTGCAATTGTGTGTTCAAATTATTATGGAGTATAATTGACGTTAGTATGTCATCGTAAGCATTCGGCATGTGTGTTTGTGATTTCGTGTAAACGGAAGATAATCCTCTTTGCTTCTTCATAATTTCATACAGTGTATCTAGTTTTGTGTTATATTGAATTTGTTTTTAAAGGTAGAGTACTGGTTCGGTTTCGAATTCAATATTCCGTTAGACTTTGTACGTATCTCTGTCGAAATAAACCTACGATAGAGATATAGAATATATAGAGATATATATAGAGATATAGATATAGAATACACCAAAATACTGCACGAAATCCGGTGTGAATTGGAAATCTGGCTTGTCCAACATTAGAAATACAAATTTTACTTGTGTTTCATCCGTTTCGGAACTCTTTGTATTCCGAATATACGTACTCAGCTGACAATTATTTTTTGTTTGTGTTCAAATTTTTTCGTACCTTTTTGTGACTGCCATTAATTTGATGCGGTCTTTTTTAGTTTAAATATTTTGGTACCTTTTTGTGTTTGTTGTTTTTTCATTTTTAGATCTACTATGCTTTAAACGTATATATGTGTGTCAGTATAAATCTTCCATTTAAGCAACCAGATGACATCCTTCAAAAAACATATGTCAGCCTTGTAACTTCTTATCCGCATTAAACAACAATATTTACATTTATAATAACAACACACTGTTTTATAAGGTTCAAACTGTTGTTTATGTTATACTCGTGTTTTAAGAGAGTAGAGGTTGTTTATGTTCAATGAGAACTCATAAAGAGTTGAGAACGCTTAGCGCTTTTCTCTCGTTCCATTTAGGTACTGGTTAGCGAAAGGTCGTCTTATCTGGTGCAAACATGCGTTGTTTTATCTATATTAATTTTACGCGAATTATCTTTTCAGGTACTCATCAGGTACGTTGGACTCATCAAGCAATAGACGACATCCGTCGTCGTCGTCTCGATATAACGACACACTGAACTCGACAAGTAGCCGACATAATTCGTCACGCTATAGTACGTTGGATTCGAACACCAATCGGCGCCACAGTTCAAACGCAACTATGTATGGTCAAAGACAGAATTCATTAACGAGTAATCAATCATTAAATCGTAACAGCGTAAGTATGACCATTATCTCTTCTATCCACTTCTTTCCCAATCTTCAAGTGAAATCTTCTTGATATTGTTTTTTTTTTCTTTTCATTTTTTTTCTTTTTGACCTAGGATGATTCTGATTTCTTGAAACAGAAATTACGTGAAACGGAAAATTTGTTGAGAAAAACACAGCATGAATTAAAATCACGAACCAGTAATTTTGAGCAGACTGTTATTCACCTAAAGGAGAAATTGATAGAAGCAGATAAAAAGTTAAAATCTCAGCGTGCGGACACGGACTCACAAATGAAAAACGTAATCAGCCGCCTTCTAAATGTTGAAAGTGAATTACGTACAGAACATACTGAAATGGAGGCGATTATAACAGGGAAGCAAAAAATTATTGATATTCAAGAACGTCGTATAAAATCCTTGGAAGAATCGAATGCTAGACTTGTTGACTCGTTAACCCATATTACTAATAAGCAAGAAAATTCGACTGGGAAAGACTGTTTGGATGAACGAGATCAAATACATTCTGGAGAAGTGATTAGTTCTCCAATACGAGAACCTAGACAAGTTTGATACTCAGTTTTTGTTATTTTTGTCTTAGTTACTTTTCATTGTTGCCTTGATTAGCCAAATAATTTTTAGTCTCTGTAGACCATTCATTATTAAGGTTCTTACTGAAGACAAATTTATAAATATATTGATGATTTTTACATCATTTTTTATTCATGTGCGTCATTCTTTTGTAAATTATTTTTTTGTCTTGTTTCTGTTGACGCCCAAGTGACGTTGGAACCCTAATACTTTTGAGCTTCTCGTGTTTTTGAATTGAAAATTAAAGAAACCTGTTTTCATACGCCCTTTTCCCCATTTCTACATTTATTGACTTGTTTATATAGAAGACAAATTCAAACTTTTTGATTTTCATACAGTGAGATTTCCCCGTTATTCCTATAGCCTCTTATCCCGAATAAAACCACGACCTCGACCCTGCTAGATAAACGCCCATAAGTTATCTGGAGAAGTTACGTGCATTTTTGTTATTATATTTGATAACCTGACGCATATGACTTTGATTGTTACAAGAATAATCCGTAGTGGACGAAAAGAAAAAGATTTATTTTTTTTTTCATTTATACTTTAAAGTTTTTTAGTGATAATTTATTTTAAATATTTCTATTTATGATATTCATGTGTATATGAAGACAACAAGTGACAAAGCCCGATATTGTTCATACAATTTGAAAATTTTAATTCTTCTCTTTTAAGTCGCACAACAGAATGTACAATAAATTACCGCTATCAAGCCCTGTTTTTTACAAAAACGTTTGACAGCCTCAGTTTTAGTTAAAAAATGACTGTTATGGGAGCCATGTTATACTCAAACTTCTAATTGGATGGATCAACCTCGTTTCCAGAGCTCTGGATTTTTATATAAACGTCAAAAACCAAAAGCGATGCTACTTGACCTAACTTATTCCTTCTAGCTCTTCTTAGCTTTGTTCATCAGTCGAAAAAACTAAGAAGGACTGGTTACGAGGTTGTTTAGTTTATACAACATAATTTGATGCAAGTGATTTTTATTTTTGTATATATTTTTAAAACGTGGTAGAGAGTAGCCCGCAAGTATGCTCCATATATATTTAGTTAAGATGTACACCAACTTCAGACAAAAAACAATTCGTTACCATACCTTTTTGCATACATTTATTATTTTTTGATTACATTTCTTTACCGTTCCTTAAAAATGTTTTTATAAAAATAGTAACTTTCGAAGTGATTCATGGATTTAAAAAAAGTCTCCAGGGATGATATTCTCCAACCAGTGAGCCCTGCATGTATTATTCACGTTTAGAAATTGACTTGGCTCCATTAACATCTCACTTGGTTGTTTACCCAGCAGCCATCGCGAAATTCGTTCTACTTTTTTAAACACTCGAATTATATTTCCACCCGCTAAGTTTCTTAACTCGTAATCCGTCCAACCTTGCTCAGCTAACTTCACCAAAATTTCTGGAAATTTTGAAACATCTTCAAGACCTAAATAAACATAAGAATATTTTAAATTTATTTTTCTTTTATAAAAACTAAAAGTTTTGTTGGCGTCAGGAATTTTACGATGACGTCATTTTTCAAAATTGACAAAGTATACGAAAAGGAACCTGATTTCAACACATAGCCCGCTTGTTCAAATGTATCATGTTTTCCAATTGGTTTGGAATATAGTATATTTATATCTTCGTGCAAAAGTGTCAAAATATTCACTATTGTTAGTATTATGTTATTACTCCTCATTTTTAGCATCAACATCTTCAACAAAACTGTAAAAAAAACTCAAATCTACGATTTTGATTTAAAAGAAAGAGTAGGAATCCACCAAAAGTTATGGTAGTTCCTTTCTATTTGGTTATCGACATTTTATCTATTGTTTTCGAAAGACAAAAACAACGGTACTCTTTGGATGGGGGGGGGGGGGATCATTTTCACTAACTCGAATATATTTGTTTGAGATGACTATCTCCATCAGACGAGTTCTCGACGGTGGTGGTGGCTAGTTTGTATGGGCAAAAGTAACACAGTGAAGCAGGTCCAACCACACGCGTAGGTTGCTATTGATTTGACATATTAACTAAGACTTTTTAAACAAAGAAGAAGTTGTCTGGCGGTCGCACCGGTGTGTCAACTTACTAGTAATTACTGAAGATATTGCTGGAAATTTTTTATTGAAACAACATAGAAAGTTATAGAATTTGAAAGCACTCAACTCTGAGGTGTGATTACCTTGCGTATAATAATCTGTTAACGCTGGTTTGATAGAATAAAATGTTAAAGTAATAATAACAACATACCTATTGGTACTTCTGGCACGCCATCATAATCACTTCCTAATCCAACGTATTCCGATCCAATGAAATGTTTAATGTAGTTAATATGCTCCAACAAGTTGTCGATACCGGTTTCGTTTGTCTTATTTTCTCCACAGTTGACATAACCGACATAAAAATTCACCATGACAACGCCGCCGTTTTGTTTGACTTTGAGTAAAATGTCATCCCTATATAAGGTAAAAAGTCACTATTAAAGAACACAATCAGTTACTATAACCACACCTAAATGAACCTTGTCCCTAGGACTTTTTTAAGTCTTGTGCACCGACGTACCTGACATTTCTGTTGTTGTTACACACGCTAAATGCAGACGAATGGCTAAACATGATTGGTGCACTTGTTGTTTCCAAGACAACCTCCATTGTTCGATGTGACACGTGAGCAAGGTCTATCATCATTCCCAACCGATTCATCTCTTTGATAACTTCTTTACCAAATGGTGATAAACCGTCACTTCTGGCAGGATCAGTAATGTTTGGCTGAAAAGTGAACATCGAGTCAAGTTGTTTGTCTCGAACACTACGAACTACGTGCGGGAAATGTGGAAGTTGTCAATAAATTTTATAGCGTATTAGGTCTTTAATTAGATTCTTGTCGTTATGTATGAGTGTCATAATTTTGAGTAGTCGTACAAAAATCAATCTTATCCTTGGGTTGTCAAATGTTTTTTATTGGACTAGAACCTTCTTCAAATTTTGTCCCAAATTAAGAAGTCCAGAAGAGCCCTGGAGAAAGTAACTGTGATATATGCTTACGTTGGTATTGTCAGCTTTCCAATTATCAGCCCATGGTGTGTTACATGAATGAGTGATGGTCATATAACGTGCGCCAAGATCGTACAGTGAGCGAAGAACTGCCATGCTTGAGTCGATCGCATGTCCGCCTTCCACTCCTAAGAGAAATAACACAACATTGAGAAGCACGAGATTAAGATTGTTACATTAAACTGTTAACTCGCGAAATATTGAAGTAAATTATAAGAAATTGAAAAAGTAAATATATAAATTAGCAAGGTTTTTACTTTGAAATATAGAATAGAGTCTATAGATTTTTTAAAGAAAACAGAGAATTCAATAAAAAAATCCCGCCAAAGTTAAGAAACATCCACTTTGAACCCGAAAGTATGTTTCTTATGCATAAAAAATCGTACAGCAATCAAATGTTGAATTTCTTTCTAATAATCCGCTTTCTTCCGTTCCAAAGGCTTTTTGGGTTGCCTTGGTGACGTGGTTATTACAGTTCCAATGGATTTGTCAGAAGGCCATTTTACACGATAACATCGTGTTATCGATGCTTGAAAAAAGTTAGCTAAAGTACGACAAGTAAAAAGAAAACGAAGGGATATTTTTTACCGATTAATGAAGCTATTTTTCCTCTTCTGTACGCTCTCACAATACCATCTGCAGTGGTAACGAAATCGAACGTGCTTGAATACTGTCGAGTGATTCTTTTAATTAAATCCATCTGTTCCAATACATTTCTTATTGCATCTTTTTCTTGCGTATCACATAACATGAAAGCAGCCCAAAATTGAGCTCCAACTTTTCCGCGCCTCAATTTTGGGATGCTCGTATGGCCTTGACCCCTTTCCAATGTTTCTTGGTAAAAATTCAGCTAAAAATAACAAGTGTGTTAAAACACCATGTAAACACCCACCAGACTTAATATTATTAAAGGTGAAGGATCAATATATAATATTACTGTCGCTGAAAATTAACGGTTCAAGGGCCAAGAGATCCTGGGGACGAAGATGTACTTACGTCACACAATTGATTTTTGTACGCTGTACGAATTTGCCACGGAAGATCATTGTGTCCATCAACTAAGGGGTAGTTTTCTAACACCCTGTACGCGCGTTGTCGCGGCGTCATAAAGCGAGGGTGTGGGTAGTAGAAATGTGCGTCAGTGGATGGTATGATGAATAAAATCGCTCCAAGGAGTAAGGTATACTTCCTCAATGTCGTTTGTGTTTTTCTTGTGTTTGTCGTGTTCGATTTATAGACTTCTTTAGTTTCTTTGTCATTACTGTTTGTTGGGACTGAAAATATAAATTAAAAGTCGAATCACAACTTTGTTTCCAAGTTACTATTCGCTACATTAGTCGCTAATAACAACAGACATTCACTTCATCAAATAAAAACGTACAGCTTTTCGCTCACCACATCAATCTTTTCAACTTCGTTCCCAGAGTTCTTTGTCTCTTTTTTTATACTGGGATGGCATCCCGATAACGAAAAAAGAAAATAACCTTGGGATGAGGTTGCAATTTTACGCAGCATAGTGCTCCGTCATAGCACATGTGAAACAAAACATACAAGACATTCCGCTTGGAATAGGCGTGAACTGGTCTATTGAATTTGAACGAATAAAAACTTACGTTGGAAGGGGAACTGGAACAAGTTACAAACAATTCTCCCCATGTTGACAATATTTTAATGTTAGCTTCTGGCGATCCACCAGTATATGTGTTTCATCCGTTGAAATTCTTCTTTTTTATATCATCGAATACGAACACGGTGTCAATCAAGCTATGTGGGAGATGTTACATCTTTACACGTGAACCTATGACCCTGACGTCCTTTTCCCTTTCTAAAATAATAGCGTAGCCGATTCATTTTATTTTATTTTAATCATTCTTCGGAAACAGATTTGAGGAGGATTGCTAACACGGGTCAAATGTGAGTGATTAGGGAATAATTAAAGCTGATTTGACCCTGCGAATATCCGATCCTAGTGAGAAGATGCAGAATATTTACTTCGACAATTTCCCTTCTAATTGGATTAGATATTTCGAAATTGAATTTTTTTTGAGTTGTGAAAATCATTTTCAAAATTTAAATGAATTTCTATTATCTTTTCATTGCTGTTTTAAAATATCAATATAACATTTCCATGGCTGACGGTGAGAATGTAGGTTTGGGATTGGGTTTGTTCTAACTTGCCAGTTTGTGTGAAATTGAATCTCCGTTCCCAGTCCTTCTTAGTTTGATAAAAGTTTTTATGAGCTCTGAAAAGGACGTTGACTCTGAGAATTGAACGCCGTACTAAAACATTTGTTTTTAACTCAAGAAAATTTTTTGACGTGAAGAAGACTTAATGAAAAGAAAATTTGCGGACTTGGGGGAATTTAATTTGGCGGATAATAAAAAATATATGCGATTATGGCGGAGAGCGGATTTTTTTTAAAAAAGAACATAAAAGCATGTAGTAAATAAGGCGACAACATTATTTTTTTACAAAACTAAATATCAACCCAAACAAATAGGAAGTCACTCGTCGTCAATAAAAAAATCAAAAACTTTGGCTGAAATCCTCGTGTTTGTCTCAAACAGAGATATCATCATCTTCGCCGTAACATTTTCGCTCGTTTACGAAAGTTCTCATACATCAAGTTAGACTGCAGGTGATGTGGTTGCGGAAATTATGAATTATAGTTAATCTCGTCTTCCGGCAAAATGTTATTGTTTGTGTTACGAAAATCTTATGAAACATATTACGAAATTACGTATTTCAACTCTCAACTTCTGAGTTGGAAAAGACACAGTTTGTAGTATATATATTTATGGTTTGTTTTTGGTAGAATATATCATATTTTCACTAACTAAACTCACATTTAACAAAGTTACGACACTTTTATTAATATGACAAGTTCTACCTATTAAATTAACCCTTAGCCTTAAAATTGACGTCGCAGACAGGGTGAAATGTCGACATGTCGTAAACAAGGGAAATTACTGATTTTTCGAGAAACGACTGCGCGGTGATCTGAAGGTGACAAAAATTCCAACTCGGACACTACAGGAAACGTTTGTCAGGAGCAAAAATAAGTTTTTCATTTATGTCAAATACTGTCGGTATTTTTATCCAAGTTGGCAAGGTTAACAACAGCCGACTACGATTTTTATCTTTTTGTGATGTTCAGAACGATCTTTTGCCATCGATGGCTGCTGGTTTGACCTTTTAATGCTTTCTTTAATTATTTTGCGTCTCTTAAAAAAAAAAAGATAAAATTTTAAAAGCGCATGATAAATAGCTTTCTCGCTTATTGAACGGCTGATCCAACCTCGTCTCCAGGGCTTTTTTTATCTCGTACGGCGAGAAGTCATTTTTCAAAAAAATTGATAGGCAACCGCTTGAAAGAAAATAGTTTTTATGGTTGTCTATCTAAGATTTGTCGCTAAAGATTAGATATCCAGTATCAAAATAGTAAAAAAAGCCAAAATCAGCACATTTTTGAAGCATCACTTACCCGCATTAACAGGGCATATATCTCTTGTAATGCCACAAAGAAATTTGACATATAGTGTCATTTTGTCAGCCTTTTCTTAATCCAGTAGTACAGGTAAAAGACATTAAAGTATAATTTTGTTATTCCGGTGTCACCGTAAAAACATACTCCCCTAAAAGTTTACTCCGCAGTAATAATTTACTAGGAAATAAGTACTCCCCAGTACTTATTTCCCGAGATATTGTTACTCCCGGGAGTATCTATTTACCAGAAAATTATTACTCCCTGCAGGAAATTCTTACTCCCCTATCTTAATAAATAAAAGATGACCATTATTATGGTGTTTATAATAAGACTACCGAAAGAGTTAAAAATCCGGTGGGGTGGGTCTGGCTTCTCTTTTTCAGTGGGACCATTAAAATCTATATAAAAGCTTTTATAAGAAGCAAGAGTTGTTTAAAGAAATGTCAATACAAAAAGCTTTCAGAATCAAATGATTTTAATTGTTTCTTATAAATGGTTGGTATATATGCAGGTGAACTTGACTTTAGAATAATCATTTCAAGATCATTTGATAATCTATTTTCTCACGATAACTACAACCTTACAACGAAAAACTGTAATAAAATGAATAGGAAATAAATTTAACAACTACAAAAAAGTACAATCGGTTTTGAGTTTAGAAACAAAATGATTATAGCTAACAAATCACGAGAGAAAAAATTTTTCGGAGCTTGAAATCTTATAAAATCTGGAAAACATGAACTGCTTGAGCTTCAAAATTTATAAATGAAATAAATAACAGATTATTAGAGCTTTAAATAATAGAAAAACAAACTTTTGACCTTGAGCTTAAGAACTTATCGGATAAAGTAAATAATATTATTTTGTTGTAGATAAAATAAACGTTTGAGTTTAAAAAATGTATCAAACAAAGTAAAAATAACTGGAGCTTGACACTCTAGAAAAACATAAAAAAGGAACTGTTTAAGATTAGAAATCGATAAAACAAAGTATAAAAATTATGAATAAAGGAACCTCGCGCATTCAAATTTGCAATGGAATGTCTTCATGAGAGTTAGTTTTACTGGGAAAGTTAGTTTTTACTGGGAAGAAAGTACTTCTCCATTCATAAGAGTGATTTCAAGGGAGTAATAATTTCCGTGTAATAATAATTTCCTGGGAAATTACCACTCCAGGAGTAATAATTTCCCAGGAAATTATTACTGGGGGAGTAATTTTTTTCGGGGAGTAATTATTTACGGTTACACCGGTCCTTACAACAGAACAATTTTTCTTAACCCTAGGCGCCATAGAACATGTCGGTATAGGTGAGAATTTGTACCGCTGAAATGCAGGGTTGACCCTTTCTGATTACCGCTTACCCGAAAATTTACGCTTAATGAACACAAAAATCTTCGTTGGGTAGACTGAACTACAACAAAAGTTTTTTTTTAAATACATATTTAACAAAATTATTTAGTTGCAATAAGCTATTGTGGTCTTTTTGGAAGGTGTCAAGCTGTCTGGTGAGTGTTCACGTTTAGTTTGAAGTTCTTTGTAAGGCGAGCAGTCAGAGTTAATCTCATTCGGCTGCACACTAACTGCTCTTTCTGCATCACTTCGAAGCTTTTCAAGAATTATATAGCAGAGATCAATACATTCTTTCATTGTAGTGTTCGACTTGCAATCATGGGTCATGTTGATGGCTTTTTTTAACAATATGCGACAATTTTCCTGTTTCCGACTGACGTCTTTTTTATGTCGTTGAGGCAAATCTGTAATCTGGTCACCAGGCTCTCCAGACAACGGAGTGTTATTTAATATTTCCTCGATTTGAAAGGACACTTCATCCAGCTCATTATAACGATAACTTTTCAGAGCTAAACGCACGTGATTGGATATCGTGTTCAAATTCGGGTAATATGAAGAGTTTAGTGGATCAATTTCTATAGTTGCATCTTTCTGAATCACATTAGTTACAAAGTCATTCAATCGTGGTTTGATATCTTTGGGATTGACGAGTCCTTCGCTCACCAAGTCGTAAATTTTATTTTTAAGTTTTTTATGTAAAGGCTGAATGAGAAGGTCTCCTTTGTGTTCGGGGTTATGTCCTGCATGTGCTTCCTCAGTTGGAATGATAATGTAAAACCTCTCCACACTAACTGCTGTGCCATTGATGATGGAAGCTTTCACTGCTCCTAGATTTTCATGCTTAATCTTTCGTTTTAATCTATAGGGAAGTTTTTCAAATTCATTTTTATCTATCGTGTGTTGTGGAAACATTCTCACTTTCCTGACGATTAGTTTCGCAGGACAATCTTTTTTGATCGTTCCACATACTCTTGACTTTTTTTCAGTTTTTAGAGAACAATGTTCATTAACCACAGCACCTCCCTGGAAAGAAAATAATAACCGTTTCGCGGGCAGACAATTTCGTGGAAGGAAAAAAAATACATTTTGCGGTATCTTAAAGAATATTTTGCGGGTACATAACTTTGTGACTTTGGTAAAAATGTGTAAAATTCTCCCAAACAAAAACTTATAAGTACCTCCTCGCTCTTTCGCGAATTCTTATAAGCTTTACCAAACATACAACATCGTTCAATAGTTGAGTCACAAATGAATGGAATACCACAAAATTCAATGCTCCAATCTTTTCTTTTCACTTCAAAAACAGGTGCACCTAAAGATGAAACCAAACTTCAAATCAATAATACACGGAGACATTTTTGTGTCAACTGTCTGATAAGGTCCTGTTTTATATGCAAATGGAAATACGATACACTTAGGGTGCAAAAATAAAGAGGTAAAGTAAAAACATATTAACTGTGGAAATGGTTATTGACATCACAACTGGTAATTGGCATATAAGCTTCAAAAATATTTTTTATATAACATCATGGGTCGCAAAAAAGGTAGTGGTATATAACAATTTTTAATTCGATTTGTTTATTTAAAGACCTTTCCACTTAAACATAGAAGGGAAATCAATCACATAAGAATTATTTTTGTCAACACAGTACCAGCAGCAACTTCAATCTTACTTATATGGCTTTAAACAATATCTTTTTTCCAAACTGTAATTTTTTATAACATTACCTATACTACAGTTGAGATGCGACCCATATTTCTCTGCCAAAAATATTGGTAATTATTACAATACATATATTTTATATATTTTTATATTATATATATATTTTTTGAAATTACAAAAACAGGCACAGTATATCAGTAATCCTGGGTATATTTTTATTTCGTGACTGAAAGCACTCCAACAAATTTTCAAAAAAGTTTAAAGGTTACGACTTTGAGTTATAATTGGCTTCAACTAGTTGAATCGCTTTATTCATACTGTAAAACAAATAAAAAAATGCTAAAAATATAAGAACACAAGTAGAACAATTTTGGGCCGAACATGTGAAAAAAGAACACTTTACAGGCTAAAGCGAAATTATCTGTTTTTTTTTTAAAAAGGTGTATCAAATATAAATAGAAAAAATTGACAATTTCAACGGAACAGGCAAAACGGCATCGTTTCTATTTATGAAATCTCTTTGTTGTGTCAAATTCATTGAATATCCCTCATATAGACCCCTTCAAAATTAAGAAACTCGTTTTTTCTAGTGAAATGATTGAGGAATTTAAGAAACTTTTACTAGTTGGACGTTTGGTTGGTTTCTTATAAAAAATATGTGTACTAGTAAGTCTTGTTACTATGTATATATTATGCAAAATATATTATGCAAGCTGCAAGCAAAATTAAACTATCCAATACTTTGTCCCTAGCGCTCCTTGTTTCTCTGGCGCTAACATCTTCCGAAATACATCAAAATTGAATATCATAGCGTAGAAGAACCCAGGGGACAAGGTAGGGAAATGAACGCTCTGAAGAACAATTCGTTGCGCAAAAACAGTTTTTTATGCGAATAGACTGCGCGAGTATTTGATGTGCGTGGGATATTTCTTTTCAAAATGTGCGAGAAAATTAGATTACGCGAAACTAACAAAAATGATTATATGCGAAATGCTTCATATATTATATACTTGTAGAAAATAAGGATATTATAGGTTGCCTCAGTGATGAAGACAGGAAGTCTAAATTCCAAATTTGCATTGCAGTGATAAAAATTCAAGTTACCTGTGCCTTTAAAATGACCACTTTTGTCGGTATCTCTTGAGCGATTGTGTGACACAGCAAAAAATGTTCCTGTCATCTTTCTGTAATCTTCCAAGAAATCTTCAACCTCAGAATTTGTATTCAGATATCCTACAATACATACAACAGTTATATTTTGGTATATAAGCCGAGTAATTGCTCTATGGACTGCACTATTGATCCAATGCCATGTCCCTATCACATGTAGTAGAGGAGGCAAGGATACTACCTTCTTGCGACATATTACAATGGCGAGTTGTATGTCCTCATTGTGACATCATTCTGTGACATCTCTTTGGTATGTGTTAGTAGAAAGCTACCAGAAAGTACCAAAGAGATATCACCAAATGATGCACAACTGGAGTTTACCCACAGACCAATAAACTTTGATGGACTTGTTAAGCTCTTTACAGCCGGGAGAGGCACCTGCCCGACAGAGCACGGTTTCAGAAATAAGCCCATCGGTGCATATGTCAGACATTAGCTTCCCAATGCTCAAAAGATGATGGATTAAGTGGGACTTATAAACCACAACATCTGGCTTGTACATCCTCCTCCTCTTCCTGGCCTGTCTACTACATGTAGTAGACAGGTCCAAATAGCATTGAATCGATAATGCAGTTGGTATGGCAATCACCTGGGGTGTTTGTGTTTACATTTAGGCACCAGTAATAAATTCTAGACCCCCAGTGTGATACTTCGCTAATTTCCAAACCACCTTGGATTTTGCATGTTTTTCAATTCTCAATAAAAGCATATATATATATATATAACAAGAAAGATTTATTTAAACAATGCTTAAGTGAAACTGTGAAATCGAGAACTCTGAAAAGGTGTATTATCACATTTCAGGATGGATTAGAATACTGTCACCCTTATCAACGAGGGTCTGCACATTGGATCCTAGTGCATTAAAAGCACCATCAGGGCTATAAAAGTTGTGCAATCACAGCAACCAATACACTAAATAATTTAACTTAACCGCCCAAGATATACTATTAAGAATGCTAAGCAGAAAAGAATAGATTTACAGATTTAAATAGCTAGCTATAATCACTGGCATTACTCAGTCAGGGTTTGAACCCTGTGAACCATTTTGCAATCTCGCCTTACTATCTATATGACTGCTCAATTGGTGTCAATCAACCAAAGCATGTGGCGCAAAAACTCTGGGTATTCAGAATAAATTGAATAAGTTGAAGAAATCCAACCTTTCTGATCACTAAAACGTACCTGTATAATAGCTTTCAACTTTTTTTAAATCATGTATACAACCCAAAATTTGATCCATGTTTGTGAAGTGCAGAGGGTGCAGAGGTGTATGTAAAAAGCACACTGTTCTCACTGTACATCCATTGCGCGTAAAGTTGTATCAATTCGTGTATTTTTTACATGAAGAATTACAACCAATATGGCTGACTTGTTTTTGGTAGAACGTCTTTTTTTGCAACATTTTTTGCAAAGTATAAGGACCCTAAGGTGTTTCAACCTGTCACGAGCGAGATTTTTCAGTCGAAGTGAACCATGACATTAGTTACCATTATTAAACCGTATTGGTTGTGGCCTCTAGAGGACACTCTGGGACTCTCTATAGCTGCATGATGCTAACACATTCATATTCTCCCCCCCCCCCGGTCCAAATGTCCCATATGTGATAATTTCAAAACAATTACAGGTCCATATTTTTTAGGGTAGCCTTTGTGATTTGAGGAAAAAACACCATTCACGCGGTCAGCTCTTCATCTCTTCATCTCTTCATAAACATTATTGGGCATTTTTTTTTATGAAATCTTTGTTTTCTAACTTCAAACCTGACATTGTGTAGTTTTAAATGAGTTTTTGCTAATTTAGCTTTATTAGTTCATATTCCTGTAGTTCTTGTTTAATCAAAGCTTCTTCCTGTGAGAGTTTGACCATGATGAAACGCCTGCGTGTGTTGTCCCTCGATTAAAAAAGGTGATACTGCTCTGGCCCGATTAAAAACGTGGTCCTGTTTGCAAACAGGACATCCCAATTTTAAATGCTTGTTCCGTTTTAAGAGCTTCATCCCGATTTAAAACGGTGGTATAAGTCCTGTCCGATTTTAAAACGGGACATCCTAAATAGAAATAAGTTTCTAGAAATAAAAAGAGGGTGCTGTTCTGCCCAGATTGCGAAAACGGCCTGTTTACAACCGGGACAGCCGGATTATGTACGCATGGTCCGATTATGTTTTTTTTGCACTGGTTATGTCGTGGTGACCGGATTATGAACGCTGATATAAATGGCTGGCCAGGCAGGCTGTGATTGGCATTTTCTTCAAACGTTTGTGAATTAAACATTCTCTGGAAGATAGAACACCCCTAAAAACTAGACATGGCGAAAGAAAAAAAGTCTCGACGTAATTCTTAGTATAAACTACTCTTGTAGTAAATACATTTCAACATAATATACTTTGAATTAACTAAATTTCACGGAACCTAAATTATTCTTTTTGCGGGAATTAAGTTTGGTGAAAAGTTATTAAACTTGAGAATCCCAAAATTTAGTATTTGCCACGAAATTTCGTTTCATTTGAGAACAACAACAACTTTGCCACCAGGGCTATTTGCTTGTCAGAAGTGATGACGAATGATATAAAAGTGGTCGGCCCCGATTATATTTGTTCTATAAGTGTAGAATAATATTTGATTGTCATACATAAGTCGGCCTGCCCCGATTATATTCGTTCTATAATAAGTGAGAAATAATATTAGACTGTCGTATATAAACTGGCCTGCCCTGA
Organism: Hydractinia echinata; assembly: GCA_030067915.1. NCBI lineage: Eukaryota > Metazoa > Cnidaria > Hydrozoa > Anthoathecata > Hydractiniidae > Hydractinia > Hydractinia echinata. Next base: position 555,241 of record JASGCC010000140.1, on the reverse strand, counting down.
TTATGTTCCTTTTATAAGTGCCAAATAATATGTTTTGAGTAATAAACCGGCCTGTCCTGATTATGTTGCCCTGATTATGTATTTTCTGCCCTGTTCTTAACCGGGGCAAGCTGCCGTACTTAATCAGGGCAGCGTTTATTATCCGGGCAGAACAGTGCCGATAAGCCGCAAACGCCCGCACATATAAGGGCGAGTTCGGGCGACTTTTCGAATTAAATTGGGGGTTGTCCTCCGAAACCGCCCGCACTTTCCCGAACTCGCCCGGAACATTCCTGAAATGCAATTCCTTGTAACATACGATAGTTGGAAGAAGGCGCTTGAAGATAAAGGAGTTAATAAAGTTTATATATAAGTTATTTATCAAGTAAATCTTATTATAAACTATCAAAAACAGTTCTTTTAAGAACTTCGCTACCACATAGTAAGTTTATTTTAATTTTTATAGTTTTTTGAATCATTAGTGTCTCTTTTTCTTTTCCTTTTCGTGCATTGTTCATGTCTATGTGGTGTTTTTCAGGCAAATACTTGATTTTTTTTCAAAACGCCGAACTCGCCTGAAAACGCCTGCACTTTTTACGGCGTATGCGGCTTATTGGCACCCTCGTGAAATAAGTAAAATGAAAAACATATATATATATATTTCTAAAAAAGTACCAGAAGCGAGTTGATGGCAGTTTTTTCTTTTATTTCAAAGAAGTCATTGTATAAGATTTTCTTACGAAATTTTAACTCTTTTCAAACTGACTTGAAGTGAGCAGGTAGTCGAAAGTAGCATTGAAAATAGAGTAAAGAAAAAAATCCATTGTCTATTTTAAGCTATTCACCTGGTTCACTTTGTGAACAATTTTTTTAAACAAAATTTGTCTTTACCATGCAATACTTTAGTAATTGATAAACAAAATTTTTTGGATAGTATCGCAAAGTTTGAAAGCGAAAAACGATCAAACAGTGGAACAATTTCCAAAAGTTTTGGCTAGAAAATTATTAATTATTTAAAAAATCCAGTACGGGATCGCACAAAAGAAGATTAAGATTATTACGTAAAAAAACTGGTTTCCTGACTGACTGTAACAAACTCTGTTTAAAAGATATTTTGTAAGCGTTTTTAAAACAGATTCGTTAATTGATGTGGTTTGTTCCGTGGTACAATTCCTGTGCTTACTGGAGGTTTTCAGCAACAGGTTAGCGTTGCAGACTGTGGATTGTTTGCGATTGCAGCAACTACATCTTTAGCTTGTAAGGAAGAGCCTGGCCTTTGCATTTACAATCAAGTAAGATTATGGAAGTATTTATAGACTGTGTACAAAATGGTTTGATACATAATTTCCCTGTTAAAAAGAAAAGATGTGAGATGAAAATTAAGCAAATCTTGCCAGTTAATGTGTATTGTGTTTGTGAAAGGCCATCGTTTGGATGCTATGTATATGTAAAGATGGTTCCATAAAAAATGCAAACAAATTTGAGAAGATTTTTTTGTTGGAAATGTTACACGGTTGTGTAGTTTGTGCAACAATATATATATATAACTCAAAATGTTATTGTTTTTATAAAAAAAAGAAAAAATTAAGTTTGCTCTTTTCTTTGTTGCAATGACAACCAGAATCATTATTTATTCTACCTTGATAATATTAATTTCAACAGCTGTTAAATAGCCAAATCGTAAATTTACGTACCCGCAAAGTAATAATCAAGAAGTGACAAATAATTTGAGAAATTCTTATTTTAGAGCAAAACAAAAAAAACAAGCCTAAATCTTTACAAATAACAGGTTTGAAGCGTTTTAAAGCAGGATAGCGTAGTGGTTTCCTGTTTATAAATGGGATATACGGCTTACGAACAGGTTTTGCTTCATGGACCCGCTTACAAACGGTCTGGGTTTACAACCGGTATGGCGTTTACAACTGGGACAGAACAATACTATGTGACATTCCGACCAATAAAATCACATTTTCAATTCAGGGTATAACTTCCGTACTCATTTTGCAACGCATAACGTTGTTTAAACGTTATTTTTAAAAAATCCTTCCTCCCTCACATAACGTCTGCTGTGGCACAAATCAGTGTTGCTTATATTTAGGGACAGTATTCATACTCAACTTGCCATCATGGAGGCCACAAGATGATGGTGTCAACACACCAGAAAACAGGGAAAAATTATGGGTGTTTTTTGGACAAGTTCTGTGTATTAAAAAAATCTCAAAAGTTTGTTCAAAAAAGCGTGCAACAAGAAAACATAATTTTTGGTTGTAGTGAAGCGCCAATGTTTTATCTTAGAACCCTACGGAAACGTATACCATAAGTCATAAAAACACAAAGTTTATGTCAACACTACTTGTCTATCAACAAGAACAGTGCTTAAAATAACAGCTTGTCAACGAATGCCGAAGTTTGACATTTGAACGGCTGAATAAAAAACCCAGCAACTAATCGTGCCTTCCACAAGCGTTTATCTAGAGCGTTTGGGCAAAGCATACAGTGTATATATAGCCACCAAAACTCTAAGCAAAAAAACAATCTAGCTTTGAGCTTCAACTGGATCATTTAAAACAGTTTCATATCACTTGTGGGTAAATTAAATTAATTTTGATTTAATATATGCCATTATCATGGCAAATTAACTCTTGTAGCTAGATATTTTACACCTTAAAAATTGTAGCTACAATTTTTTGATGAAGTATCTACAATATGTAATTGGCAAAATATGTGCGCATTTTTTCGCACAGAATTTCGCATATTTAGTTACAAAGTTTAATTAAAGAAGCACGTTTACTATGCTGATTTTTTTTACTGCCAGAAAAATTGACTTGACCAGCGATTTTAAATTATTGGCAGTCATTTATTTTAAGCATTGGCTTATGTTTACATATGTCACCAATTATGTTAATTTTTTTTAAGTTTTGGATGAAAATTTACAAATTAAAAGCATGGCAGAGCAAAGTTCAGAAGAGGAAGCAGTTGGAAATTCCAGAAATCTATTTGGAAACACAGAAGCGAAACCTAATATTGATGTAAGTTTTCTGTACATATATAAATAAATTTCAATGAAGTGTATTTTACTTTCACCAATCTCAACCACATACCAATCCTTGTGTTTCAAGGATTGGTAGGTGGCTATATATACTTACATCTTCTGGGTACAGTATTATACATTAAACAATTTTACAGGATAGTAGTTAGTATATGCAGTAATTCATAGAACAGTAGTAGAACAACAGTATTAGTAGAACAACAGAAGTAGAACAACAGATAGTAGAACAGTAGTAACACAGAGAACATACAGCATAAACATTTTACAAACTTAAGTAGTTGAGGCGACCAGGATTTCAACCAGTGACCATTGTTATTATTGTCACTATTTTAATTTATATATTCAATATGTGTTTCATTCTAGGAATTGCCAGAAGTTGATCTGAATTTGGGAGATTTAGATTTAACATCACAAGATGAAAATGTTCTAGATGAACTAGATGGTAATTAATATGCTAAATTTTAATAGTATATACTAATAAACATAAATAATAACATATCAGTCTGTATTGTGCTAAACGCTAAAAGTTGCTCAATTTATCATGTAGGTCTTGTCAATTTCATTATCTTGCATATTATAGTTTATTTATTTCATGCCAAACATATTATATATCTTTTTTTCTTACAAAAAGTTTTTAAGAGGATTTATGGTAACATACCTACAATTTGCCCTTAGTTCAAGCAAGTTAGAAAGGACTCCCACTGTTCCTGCTTCAAGTCACACAAGTCAGGCTTAACATCATCCATCATTATCCTTCTTGGCTTAACGTCTGTTTTCCATGGAGGCATAGGTTGGAAGGGGTATATTAACGACCTCCAATCTGATCTAGACTATATGTTAGTCCTAAACTTATACCACTGTAGTAATTTTCTCCTTATTACCTCCATCCAAGTCTTTCTTGGTCTACCTATTAGCTTTGCCCCAGGAACTATCAAGTCTCCACATTTTTACACCATATCCTCCATTCTTTCCAGTTCCTCCAACCCACTCGACCTTCTTATCTTGATAGTATCTCTAATGCTATAAATACCTAGCCTGCTTCTTAGCTCACGTGAACTCTTCCTGTCTTTCAAACTGGTGTTCCGTTCCAAATAGTCAAGATCTTCATGCTCCACTGTCTATACTTATGTCTCCCTACTAAAAATATTTAAATGGTTTAGTTCTATGGTCCCAAAAAGGTTTCCATTGTTACATCCTGTCAAATTTAGCAAATTTAAGTCATTAAATGTGTATGCATTGTGATATAATTTTTATTAATAATTTCCCGTTTTTATAATAGAATTTATACAGAAGAACCTTGAAGATAGTTTAGTTAAGGAAGCCTTAAACAAGGTAACAGATATATATTCAGCATATAGATCTTGTTTTTATATACTTTTTTTTTTATGGCTGACAGAAAGACATAATTTTAAATGCAACTCATTTCAGCCCCAGTTATTAAGGGCATAATTATTTCAGCTCGAAGTTGCTAAGAATTTGCTGCATAACATTTAAATTTTACAATATTTGCCTCCCATTTGCTCAATGTTAAGCAAAGGCAATTTAATAAGTTGTTCTACGAGCAGTAAAGATAATTTTTTTGGGACGGTCCAATCAGCAAAATAAAAATAATTATAAAGAAAATATAGGTCAGCACATGGAAAAAAAAATATTGTACTCACGTTACTGGCAGAAACACAGAAAAAGCTTAAAAAAAGAGGCTAAAGGAAAGGAAAGTAGGGAAAAACTATGATAATTTTTTTTTATGTTTGAAAAAAGTCTCTATTACTATTTTTTTCATTTCTTAAAAAAGAATGGAGTCTGTTGGGCCTGTAAAACAAAAAATTTAATTGCCTTGGCTTTGTTATTTATTAAAAAAGGTGTGTACACAATTTTAACGAATGTTTGGTGTCTCAGGACATCATTTACCTGCATTCAGATTAATTTATAAAACAGCACAGCGTGTTCAAAATTACTGTGATAAGTTTTTTTCACTTATGAGTGTAAAGGTAGGCAAAAAGGCTCAGTCAATTTGTAACTATTATTGTTATCAATATTTCAATTTTGAGTTCGGATAATTAACTATGTGTATTTTGTTGTACAGGGTGTTGATTTACGTCAATATTCGAAGCAGATTGAAAGCGACTTAAGGAATGTTGAAAACGAGTCCATTCATGATTGTATCCATTCGTTAAGCCCTAACTGTTGTGATTTTTTTGTTTTGAAAAAAGTTACAGTTTATAATATAATAACTAAAAAAGATGTAATTTCTTAGTTTCATCATTAATTCATTATAATTTGTGTCCAAAAGTTTTCTTTAATGCTATCACTAAGATATTAGAGAAAGCAAAAATATTGCCAGCCTTCATCAGCAGATTAAAGCATGCGATGGAATACTAGAGGTGATATGTTTTTAATTTAGGAGTTTACTTGTGTGAGATCTGATTAATGGGACTGATTTTTATTTGAAACACTTAAGTGATACCTTATGATTATCATTTTTTAGACTATGGAAAATATGTTGAGCAGTTTCCAGGTATAATTTTTTAGCCTCCTTGAGCTTCTTTACTTCGAAATTTTGACTTTTCATTTAATAATAGTAGTCTCGTTTTTTGTTGTTTTATTGTTCAGGTTGATTTGAGAAGTATCAGCTCAGAAATTCAAACTTTACAAGAACAATCTTTGAGTATGAACATCAAACTGAAGAACAGACAGGTTGTTGTTCATTTAAAATTTGTTCATTGATCATTATAAAAATGTTGCACTGTTGATTGAAATGCTGTTCTTTTTATCAAAAATTCTTAGCATGGTACTCTGGCAGTATCTATTAACCCTATTTTGGTGGGGAGGTGGCGTTAACTCTACCAATCCTGTCGGTTTATTTTCAATAACTTTGTTATAGATGATGAGGTATAGGCTGATGATTTTTTCCTTATTTCGAAAACATGTAGAAAGTATTATTGACATTACTAAAACTATACTTGGCTTTGACATATTAAAGACAAATTAGCCCAATATAAATTGAAAATATGAAAAGATTCTAAAAAATTGAAAAAGCTGTTTTTGGAAAAAATGGTGACGTCAGAAAAAAAACAATAATGTTAGCATTAATTTTATGTTTTAAATCACGTCATATATTTTAGTTTGGTCACCTGCACCAAGTTCCACAGTACTAGCATTTTCTCTTGAAGTCTATGGGGGTGGTGAAACGGGGTGGAAATCCCCAAACGCTAAAAACAAAATACACCCCCCCCCCCTTAAAAATAGGTTGTTTGCATGTCTATGCAAAAAGTGGTTTTCTGTCCATGTATAGGAGATACAAAAACTGTAATACAATGGTTATTAAACATTTCTTGTATTTCTACAAAGTCGGTGGTTACCTAATATCCATATAAGCTTGTGCACATAAAATTAATGGGACACCTTAAAACTCAGGATGTAAAACCAACGATATAGAATTTTTTTAGTCATTTTTTGCATGTTTAATATTGCCAATCTGTTTGCTTAATGGAGTTTTTTTATAACTTTCAAATTGGTCCTACATAATTTTAGGCGATTAAAGGGGAGCTGAGTCAATTTATTGATGAAATGATTGTCCCTGAATCAATGATTTTGTGAGTTATTTTATATATTTATGGGGAAATTCTGTTAGATGTGCTGTAGTTAGTATTGTTGTACCAAATTTACAAATATGTGCAATATTTATTCCTTTACACTTTCGTGGACAATATAACCCCTAAATCAGCTTTTGAATATATTCTAGAGCCATCAATGATCTTCAGCCTACAGAGCAAACATTTATTGAGCAACTTCACGAACTTAGTCACAAAATCAGTGTTGTCAAGCAGCAGTCATTCAAAGGTGCAATGGCGTGCAATGACGTTCGAGATGTGTTGGATAAACTACGGTTAAAAGCAGTCTCAAAGATACGAGAGTTTATATTGCAGAGGGTTTATCAATGTCGTAAACCAATGTCGAATTATCAAGTACCACAAAATGCACTATTGAAATACAGGTTTGTGTTTTAATGTTTCTAAACAGTTCTTTTCTGTATGAACGAAACAGCATTTTGTTTACATATAAAGACCAGTAAATAAAAGTTCTGGATGCACCTAAAATGACAAAAGACGCATTTTAAAGGGATCCAAAGAACAGCTTTATGTTTTTTTGATAGGAGATATCATATTGGAGGTAACCTGAAAACAAACCTTTTTAATAATTATCATGGACTGTCCTTTATTTTTAATGTCCCTGTAAGTTCCTTGTCGCTTGGATTCTTTTGTTAATGAGCTGGTTTAATATTCCACCTATTTCCACTTCCATCCCACATAATGTTGACCATGGAACCCCGGGTAAGGGAAATCAGAGTAAAAGTCAACAATTCTGATTTAGGGCAAGTCATAGAATTTTGGTCTTAAGTTTGCGTTGCTCTTTTTGTTACAACCTTTGTTGTTAGTCATAATCCTCGTTTGTTTACTTGTAGAAGTAATTTTTGTTTACCGGGTAATTTAGATATTTTTTTGAATTCTTGCTGGCAAATCATCGGCAGGTTGCAAGAGAAATACGGGATGAATATGTTGATACAATGAGTAAAATATACTCAGCCTACTTTGGTGGATACATTGCAAAATTGATGAAGTTGCAGGTATGTTTCATTTTTTGTATCTTAACAAGTTGGCACACCGTAGACCCAGATCTCTAACGTTTTGCTAATAAAACGAATAAAGTACCTTGACCAAAATAAATTTGCGCGAGAAATTTTTTGAAAATAAAGTATAATTTTCGAGAATTTGTTAAGTCTTATTTCGCGAGAATTAAACTTCGCGAATTTCGCAGAAAAGGATTTGATGACTGCTGAAGTTGAAATGGACATCTATATTATAATGTAGTTCTAGGTAAATCAGAAGAAATCAGAAAAAATTAGTGTAAATCGTTTTTCAAAAAGAAAAAAAAAAGAAAAATTTCGCGGGAATTAAATTTCATGAATAGCGAGTTCTCCAATAATTTTCGCGAAATGGAAAAAAATCGCAAAATTCGCGAAACTTAGCTAATTCCCGCGAAAATTAATTCCCGCGAAAATTAATTACCTTAAAGTAATAAAAAGATAGTTACCCTTACGCTTGTTGATGAGACAGTAATTTTAGTTTTAAAAACAAAAAGAGTAACATACTATATCTTGAAGCTCTTTTGACCAGTTAAAAAAATCACTTATTCACGATAGAACTGTATTGATGAGTATCAACATTTTTTTAGTATGAAGAGCTAGCTGGTAAAGATGATTTGATGGGAGTGGAAGACACAGCCAAAACGAGAGGTTTGAGTTTATTATTTGCAGTGCTAAAACGCATTTTGGAATCATATTCTACGGCTATAGTATACCCCTATACTTAAATCGAAAGATTGTAAGTGCGAACTGCCATCCTACGCATCTTAAATTTAATATTGTCGATTGGGAGTAACAAAATTACTGTCTGCGAACCATCTTGTGTGTCAGGCAAGCAAGTTTGAGCAACGCTATTCGTATCTCTGGTGAGCAATGGATCTAAAGTTACTGACTGTCTGAAAGAAAAAGAGCTAGCCATTCGGGTGGTATTCCCAAGAAAGTTACACATCTTAATATATGGACAGCTTTCTATTTAACAGTTCTTCATCATCTAAATACTAAATAGAGTTACGGCTTGTGAAAAGTCAAAATTATTGTACTATTACAGCAGTCAAACTTGATGCTAACATTCATTAGAAAGTAGATTATATTTTCTTGTCGCCTCTCTTATCTGACAAAAACGTTATCTCCCTCCATTCCGTTTTCAGGATTCTTCTCCACTAAAACACCTTTGCGGAACCGCTCGACTATATTCAGCTTAGGAAGTCGTGGTCAAGTGATTACTGATCTGCTAGAAGAACCAATCATAGTACCGCATGCTGCACAGAAGACTGAGAAACGAGTAAGCGACTATTTAAAATTTGTAGCTGTTGGTATGTTTGAGAAAAAGTAAACATGCCAATACTGATTAGCAATAAGATATATTCCAAAGAAGATTACCTCGAAGTAGAGAAGTCTTTGATTGTCAGCAACTCCTTAATTTTTCTCCTATAATTATAAAATTTTAAAGCTGTGGCTATTTTGAACTATGTGTTTATGTGTTTATTTACCCTCAACATGGTTCCAATAGTGAATGTGCAGCTGTTGTGTTTCTTGGGGCAGAAAGGTGAGGGAGTTGACGCGCTACAATAAATTGTTTTCTTGTTTCTTATTTCAGTATTCATTTGAAGCATTATTTCGAAGCCAACACTTCGCTCTTTTGGATAATGCTTGTCGAGAATATTTATTTTTATGCGATTTCTTTCTCGTTTCTGGAAACCAAGCAAGTGAATTGTTTGTCTCCGTGTTTGGTAAAGTTGTTACTTTCTTTATGGTGAGTGTTCATATTTTGTTATTATTGTTAACATCAAAGGCGTATAAAGAACGCCCACTCGAAGGCGTATAAATAACTTGCATTATTTACTCAGTTATTATATTCGTACTCCTTCTTAAAAATCTGTTATGAAGTATTTAATTAATCGGTATTTCAGCTCTTCTTTTACATGCTTCTATTTTTGTGGCTCTCCTCCCCTGTGCTGCTAGTATTAGTTGAACTTGTACAGTCTTCTATTTAGAAACACATGAGCAGTTACGTAGTCACGTGTTTTGATGGGATTGCTGTCTTTCTCTGCATCCATATTATACATCGTTACAAAATTATCATGCTGAAAAGAGATGTTCCAGCCCTTGAAAAGTAAGTCATTAACAAACGCACTATGTCATTGACTGTTGTTTGGAATAAAAGCTGCGTGGAACCACTGAGCTTGCAGTAACACTAAATTAAGTATTTGTTAGTAGGCAGACTTTAGCCATATATAATTTTTTCCTCGATTCAACCGGAGTGATCATTCCTATAACTTTTTGTTTTCTTCTGATATTATTTACGAAACAGGGAAACCATTTGTCTTAGTACCTCCGCCTTCCCCTACTCGTTCTATTCGTGGAGGTATAGGTCTTTATGAACTCTGTTTAAACCGTCGTTTTAGTTATCTGATTTCGTGTATATGGTAAACAATTTAAAAAAAATTTTTGCTAGATATTGGGACACACTTTTGGATATGTTATGGCCACGCTTCATGAAGATTATCGAAATGAACACGTCTAGTGTAAAACAGACTGATCCACAAAAACTCGGAAACATAGATGTCCAGCCACATTATGTGAGTTTGATGTAATATCTTCGCCACAAGCCTCGTTAAGTTTTATCAAAGTAACACAACGTAAATTTCACCGCGTTTCGTGATTACAAAGACCACTTTTAAAGCAACGACCACTTTTAAAGCAACGACCACTTTTAAAATGCCGTCTAAAGCGATCACAGTCGTTTTTGACATTGATTTAAACTCTTTATTGCACTGTTTTATTTTTTAAGATCACGAGGAGATATGCAGAATTTTCAGGAGCCATCAATAGTCTCAACGAAAGTTTTCCAGACGAAAGGGTACGTTGATTGGAATTTGTTGACGCAATTCGTAATCAGACATTTTTGTTTCAGCTACCTTTGTAGTTGATTTATTGCAGAGTATTGATAGTGTGATCTTTTTCGTACTAAAATCTTTGCGCAACGAAAATATTTTTTGACTAATTTTAATTTTAACACAATGACTATATGACCATTCTGCGCATTCTGGTTTTCGTGTAATGCTACTTTTCGAAACTTTCGGAGTTGGATAATTACAAGAAAATTTATTTTTAAAACAAGTACTTTTTATCAAATGGAGCTTAATATTTATACTGATTTTCGCGCGCGAAAGAACTTTTTTTGCGCAAAAGAATTATTTTTTTCAACTTTGTTCTAGGTATTGAAGTGTCTGAGTAATCTACAAAGAGAAGTGGAGAATTTTATTTTAAGAAGAGCATCAGAATTTGTAAAGAGAAAAGATCATTTAGTTTTTCTTATAAACAATTATGATATGATGCTTCAAGTCATATCTGTAAGTCGGTTTCGAAATTATTAGTTCTAACAGAAGGGAACAAAATTTCGCGAGTATTTAATTTCGCGAGAATTTAATTGAACTGTAGCAAAACCCCAATAATCCGTGAAATTTAATTCCTGCAAAAAAATGTGTTCCCTCAGAATATTACACTAATATCCATTATAAGGTGTAGTGAAGGGTTAAAATCTTATCCTGTTTTGGACCAGTTTTTTTGAGAATTTCATCAATTATGTTACGTAAGTCTGCGTGAAAATAGTTACGAGAGTCTAATTCTTTCTGATGTTTTAAGTTGAAGGGGTGTTCAAATACTTTACAATGTTTACATGTACCATGATTTTGGTTCTAATATAAATTTTTTTTCGACTCAGTAAAAGTAATGTTTACAGAGATATTTTTTTGATGTAATGTGTAAATATGTACGTGAAATGCGTGTTTTTATGTTTTAGCTAACCTTAACTCTGAAACAAAAATAGGAAAGTGAAGCTAAAAATAGTTTTGGTGATTTTTCACTTGAGCTTTTAATAGTTAAATGCTTCGTGCATCGTTGTAAGAAGCAACTTAACTACGCTCTAGAAAAAACTATTTTTTCCTTCCCCTTTTTAGCTTTCTTTTTACGCAAACAAATTCAAACGTTTGGCACGTGGTCATAACTCACACGAGCCTCCGCGCGAATCATACTCAAGGACTCGCGATAGATTTCAAGCCTTGATAGTGCCTGGACAGTCAGGGAAAAAACTATATCTGACATGGAAAGTCTGTAAAATCAGGAAATGTCTTTTGCCTCCTTCAGTTTAGTTGGAGGCGGTCAAAGAATTTGTTTTGAAAAACTTTCTGTGTTTGATAAAAAGCAAACATGTAGTATATCTGTGAATAACTGGCAGAGTTTTGTGGAGTTTTAGTTGGAATAGTGTTAAAGTAACCCGATAACCTCCGAATTTTTGTTAGAAACAAAAATCTCCGTGTTCTTTAAGCGAAAGCACAAACACTACGATTAATATTTTTAACAGGTTACATAAAACAGCAGTATATGTTAGACTAATTTTTGTTGTTCATTCGTTATCAGCTAATTTAAGTTGTGATATATAAATTTTTATTTTACGTCCGTTAAGGAAAGAACGAATGATGATTCAAAAGAAAGTGATAGTTTCCAACAAACGAAGAATACGAAAACACAAGAATATGTCGAAGAGGTATTTATTGTTATACGTTGTTCTTAGAACAGTCTATATATGACATTTTTATACAGTCTATATATGACATTATGCAGTCTATATATGACATCTTTATGTAGGCTATATATGACATTTTTATATAGTCTATATATCACATCTTTATATAGGGTCTATATATGACACTCTTATACGGTCTATATATGACACCCTTATACAGTCTATTTATGACATCTTTATGTAGGCTATATACGACATCTTTATATAGTCTATATATGACATATTTATGCAGTCTATATATGACATCTTTATATATGACATTTTTATACAGTCTATATATGACATCTCTGCACAGTCTGTATATTATATTTCTTGCTTTTTGTCCAGGTGTTAACGCCGTATTTTGGAGGAATGATGTCTTTTGTAAAAGAAACGGAGCCTATGCTTGAAAAAGGACAAGCTAATTATATACGCGTGAATGAAGGTAGTTTTTTAGTGATTGTTTTTAATGATTGTTTTTGTCAAAAAAATAAGTACGAGTTAAAATGAGTCCGCTTTGTCGGAGTTGGGAATTTTTAAACTCTTCGAATAAATTTGACTTGAGTGAATTTACAAACTACTATATAGGTCGAGTGGAGCAGTTGATTCGTGATTTCGCTGTGAATTGGAAAGTGGCAATCGAAAATATGAACCAAGAAGTGATGAGATCGTTCTCCAACTTCAAAAATGGAACAAATATTTTGCAGGTAATTTTAAAATTCGTTTTGTAGACGTATTGAATAAGCAAGTTTTTCTTCTAATCCATAACTGGGGTAAAAATAAGCGCCCAAGAAATTTTATTTTTCCCCGCAACCTCGAGGTAACAGACAAGCTACGTAGAGCATATGTGACCTATGTAGAGCATATACGACCTAGGTAGGGCAATTCCAAAGGACCTTAGGAGGACAAAATTTAATACTTGGTACTACTCCCTGTTTTATCATTTGAAATTTTTACTTCATTCTAGGCCGCACTGACACAACTTATTCAATACTACCATCGCTTTCAGAAAGTGTTATCTCAACCACCTTTCAACAGACTATCATGCCGAAGTGATCTTATTAACATACACCATGTGATGGTTGAAGCGAAGAAACACAAAACAACTTTTTAAATTACATCTCACCCTTAGTGATGTGTTCGGAAGGGAATGGAGTTGGATTATAGTTAGCAACGCTACACAAACCCTACAGTGGAAATTCTAAATTTAGCGAAACACGAGACCATAATTATTTTTGTATATATACTTGAATGAATTCAAATACCACAATACAGAATTCCTATGTTGGGCTTAAATTTAATCTCACCTAAATCCGAAAATTTTAGAATTACTTTAAGGGAAGAAATTATTTCCGGAAGATAAGATTGCGAAATCAAAGTTTGCGAATATGACCTCAAGAGTTGTATAAAATGCAGAATAAATAATTGCTAATGAGTTACTAAGTAGGTAACGGAAAGTTTTAATGTCCTTGGGGATTCCATCCTAATGGCTGGCTCTTCCACCCCTCCGACTGTAACTATGTTACATTACAAGGCGCGAATACAATGTAAATTCGCAATCTTTTCTTCCGCATTCATTTCTTTCTTTCTCAAAGGTTATTTTTGTGGATGCTGAAAATTCAGTAGATTTAGTAAATCAGTATTTTGCCTAATCGAGGAAAATTGTGCATTTCACTAGACAATCAACAATTACCTTAAGGAAGAGATCATTTGCGGAAGAAATTTGTGCGGAATTTATTTTTGCGGATGAGTGACCCAAAAATGGCATATTTTGCGGAATAAATTTTTGCGGATAGCGACCTCAAAAGAGATATTGCGGAATAAATTTTTGCGGATGCAAGAAATTTGGTTAATCGAAAGTCGGGAAAAACCTAATTTAGTACCTAATTGTATGAAAAACATACGATTTATGGAATATCATCTCTCTATTTTTCATCAAAATATCAAAAAAAGAATACTAACAAATGTAAGATCAAATATCGTCCTCCACAGACCACTCCTCTTCGTCACTATCATTTGCGGAATTTATTTTTGCGGATGACCAAAATTTCTTCACTTCTGCGGAATTAATTTTTGCGGATTTGGGCAAAATCCGCAAAAAAAAGTTCCGCACAAATTTCTTCCGCAAATAATTTCTTCCCTTAAGGTAGTTTGTTTTATTAACCACATTTTTTCTTCCATCACACTTTTTTCATATCTAATGTTCAATTATGCGAACGAAAAAAATGTTTTATTCGCGGTTATTAAATTTCGCGAGTAAAGGGAAAAAACATTTTCGCGGGAATTTAATTTCGCTAATGAAAGGTGAAATCGCTAAATTTTCTTCCAATAAAGTATTTTTAAACGAACATCAAAGAACTCGTAGATCCCATAAGAAATCGAAGTACAATTTGCGGTAGAATTTGTATCGGGCACAAAAAAAGAATAATTCGCGATAGAGATTTTTGTGGATGAACTGTTTCTAAAAATTTTGTGAAACGTTTTTTCGAAGTAGGGCGAAACCCGTAATTATGAGTTACAAAAAAAGGATTGACTACGTTGCTAGCAGTAGACAAGCTATAACAACGATTTTCGCTATTCTTCTGAAGTACACGTGTTGAACTTCGTAACGTTTAGGGTAAGGATAATAGTCCATAGGCACTGAAGTACCACACCTTTAACTAGATAAAATTCATTGTTATTTTCTCACTCATGTACGTTTAGTTAATAATTTTTTAAATGGTTTTTAGGCTGCTAAATTTTTCTTGAAACCTTAAAAAATAAGGTTTTGACCGTGGCTTATGACAACGCCAACAAAACAGTACTTCTTGAATATAGCTGTGCTAAATCCAATATCTTATCGGTTCACATTTTGCTGACCCTACGAAATTTTGAGGTGATGAAAATTAGGCCCGACGAATGATTTGGACAAAATGTCGATTCTTTGAGGACGCCACAAAAAAAAATATGACCCGAATCAAAAGTTTCAAAACTAATTTTTTGATGTCCAACTTGCTCCGCTGGTACAAAAATGAAAAAGGGACCATACTCTTGGTAACCTAATTTTTTTTTAATATGGAGGAGGGTTAATAAATTAAAATTGGTAGAAAAACTATCCGAAATTTGGTGTTGTTTCCACACCGCCCCATCCTTTCTGCAATCAGGTTACCAAGAGTAATGAATTTACAATTTTTACAGTCGTCTATATTCAGCAGTTGCGTGCTCCTTCGTTCGTTGTTCGAAATCACCTCAACATTCTATGCACAATGTTTTTCTGTCTTGAGTGAAACAAATCTGTTAACTGTTTTGTGTGTGAGTCTTCATAAAAGTCATTCAGAAATGTTATCAAAATACAATCTCCTTTTAGCTGAAACTTCTTTTCAGTTGTTGAATGTTTACCATCCATCGCGGCCACGAAAACCGCCTTTATTAAAGCCACCACCTCCTACACGGTAACCGCCTCCATATCCCCCGCCTCGGTTGCCACGGAAATGTCGAGGTCCTTGATAACCCCGTGGCTTAACGTATGAACTAAATTGTCCTCGACCACCACGGTTCATTCTGAAAAATAACAGGCATTCACATCATTGATTTTTCCACACTTTGACTCGACAAATGTGCGAGTCAAAAATTAAGTTAGTTACAAATAAAACAGAATTTGAATAAGGGGTTAACAGAATTTGAATAAGGGGTTAATACAATTCTGCCCCTGAAAATGGCAACTCAAACTTTTCTGCGAACTGTTTTTCATGGAAGGAAAAAAGCAACATCATCTATTTTTTGAGAGAACAAGTTACCGTGAGTCGACTGTACAAAATTACTTACGGCCCACGTGGTGGCCCTCCTCTGAAGTCATTCCTAAAACCAACGTTATCCCTCTGTTCAGGTTGTTGAACCATGTACGAGCCCGCATCGCTTCTTGATAACATTCGAATCAACGTCAACACCAAAGTATCATCAGGACTGGGCTCGGTGATCACTTGCGGATTGTTGGCGACTCGAATAACAAGATCTTCAATTATATTTCTCATTGCCACAAGAGAAGCACCTTGATAATGCGGAATTTGTAAATCAATCCTAAAAATTTGAAAAATAATTGTTTGAATGAATTTTGCAAGCAAACAAGCAGAAAGAAATAAGCCAAAAAACAAATCAAGAAAGAAAAATCAAGTAATTAAAAAAATGAAAGGGTACTAAAAAATTGTTGTAACAATAATATAGCTACACATTTATTTTCATAAGAAACATAATTTTAAGATAAAACGTAAGCACTTTCAACAAGTAACTTTTGGAATATTAACTAAAATTTAAAAAGCGAACTCAGTGGCGAAACGTATTTTAAGAACATTTTTTTTACGGTTAAGAAACATCCGATATGAATCCTAAAAATATGTTTCCTATAAAAAAGTGTGTATAGAAAAGTTCTTTGTCCCCTCCTTTACTTACCAGTCATCAATATTAACTAAATTGTTTGAAGATTCTGCTTTGCAGGGACTGAAGATCAGATACTGAACAGGATATATCATTGTCATTTGTTTGCACGATACTGCTCGAGTACGAATCTATGAATAATAATACGTTATTAAAAACATATAAATCTCAGCATAGAGAAACGCCAATCGTGGAAGCGACAGAGGGGTTGTGAAGTTCATAGAAAAATATTCGCCAAGTTTCTGATCTTAAAGGTACCTTTTCTCCAAACACGAAAAATGGTGAAGTGAAGGTTATCTCTCTGTTCGTACAGTTCACTGATGATTTGTGGATCAAAGCAGCGCTTCCTTCTGTGGTTAAAACTTTTCGTTTATCTTTATGCATGCATATGTTTGGATACAATCCCATGCACAACAAACCAGTCACCTAAAATACCAATAAAGATTAATTTGTTGATATTTGTAAATTTAAATAAGAATCATGGAAAAAACTACAACAACGGCGACAACAACAACAACAGCAACGGCGACGACAATGACAATGACGACGACAACAATGACAACAGCAACGATGACGACGAAAATGACAGCAACGACGACGACAACAATGATAACAACAACGATGATGACGAAAATGACAGCAACAACTACAACAGCACCTCCACCACTACCACTACCACCACAACCATCAAAACACCAACGACAACGACAACGACGTCGACGACAAGAGGAACAACAGAAAAGCAGAAAATATCACAGCAACAGTGAAATGACAAAACCTACTTACCAAATCTAACTGTTCATCCAAGCCACGATAATTGAAAGGCTGCGGATGTAGACTATCTTCAGGAAAACCAATGTTACATAACAAATCCTTCAGTTGCATAATAGCATCGTCTGTCATGCGCAAAGTCGACATATTTAATTCGTGTGTTTCACAAAAATGTTGTTCGGCTGTTTCGTCAACACCTCTGAAAAAATAATACAGTATATCGTGAAAACTCTGTAAAAAGTCAATTTTCATTCAAGACAAGATCATAAAAGTTTTATTTAGAACATTTTTACGATTTATATTATTTTTGCGCTAAAAAGCTCTCTTGAAGAAATGCGAAGCAAGGTTTGCCAATTTTATGCAAAAAGATTGAAAAAATAAGTTGAGATAGTAAGACAGAAAAACTGCCTTGAAAAGTTGTTCCAAAAAAGAAGAAGCTAATTCAGGTGCAGCTTAGAAGATGAAGTATCTAAATGGTAAAGTAATGTAATGCACATCTATCTCACCTTGCATCTTGCCATTGCTGAAAAGCCCAAAGCATTGCTAAATGATCACTGTTTCGGTTACCGGCAAATTTTTTGTGTACCCATCCTAACCTCTTTCGATCAGAAGGTGTTTCGAAAGGTTCAGGAAAACAAGTACTGGCTGCTATTGTGCACATGGCATCACCAACCCTGCAAACACATGACAGAAGAAATAAACACAAGAACCCTGCATAAACTACAGGACTAAAAACGTGATTTTTAACAAAAACAGATTTGAGCATAATTCTTAAAGAAATGCAGGATGTACCATTCTGGCTTTGTCGTTTCCACTTTTAAAATTGAAAATACTTGCATTGTGATAAAAGACAGGCTGAAGAATAACTAACTTTATAAACATCTCAGACCATTCCCCCCACAATTTGATGTAGTATACTTACTGGAAAGCGCATCCTAAAATGATCATCTTTCCCAGTCTAGGTTCAATAGGCAATTTGGCGAGTATAAAACCCAACGGAGTCAAATGTTCATTTTCATCCAGGGCTTCCATTTCTTTCAACAGAGCCAACGATTCTACCACAGCATCCATAGGAGGTGGTTCCATTGCTTTGTTTAAAAAGTTTTGTATTTTTCCTAATTTTAAAAGTTTGATTTTTAAAGCCAACTCATGCAATGGTGTTCTTAGAATTTCTGGTGTAGTATGCTGTGCCAACCTGGAATTATAATATGAATGTTAAAGGTATAGTAAAAGGAAGAAAACATCCTTAAAACTCTCAAACAAAGGTAAAGCTCTCAAATCTCACATTACGATTTCTCTCAAACGCACATAGAAACCAGTTTCGACTTACTTATCAAAGCGAGCTCTGCTGCATAAATGGAAACAGAAACCAGGTCGAACACGACCAGCTCTCCCTCTTCTTTGTTCCATGTTAGTTCTAGACGCCCACACTGTTGCATAGTTCGTCATATTGTTGTGAGAGGTAAACAACTTGATTTTCGCTCTGAGAGAAAGAGAGAGGGGATATTTACAAAGAAAATATTCAAATTATTTCTGGATGAGTAACGTTGAATATATTTTCAAAACCTACTTGCAAGAATCGATCACAAAGACAACATCATCTATGGTAATACTCGTCTCAGCTATGTTTGTTGACAAGATGATCTAAAAGAGACATAAGATAAAAATTGGACACAAATAATCTCAATTTTAATCTTGACATCGATGTTACAAAGTACTTTTAGGTAACGAAGCTTTTCGACAAGCAGTAACAACACTCATTCTTTTTAAGAAGTGATCGATAAAAAATTATATATAGATCGATAAAAAATATAAAGAAAGAACCTGACACACTACAAGAAGAAGATCTCCACCTTTCTAGAAATTTTACACACTTACCTTTCGAACACCGTCTGGGACTGACTGAAAAACCCTCCGCTGATCTTCACGAGGTATTTGAGAATGCAAGGGTAGCACACGATACTTTGAAGTACCTGAATGAAAAATGTAAGTATGACTTGTTTGAGGTCATACAAACACGACATGTCTTCTAACGAGAAAGTTTCTCCCAAAACTTACACTAAGGCGCAAAATACCAACGGAATAGGAGATGTGAAACAGAACATACCGAATTCGCGGTGCTGTTGGAGATGTTTCAACAATGACATGATGAGGTTCCATCCAGGTAAGAACACCAAGACAGCTCCAGGTACATCTAATGTTGCTATATACGACAACAAAGCCTAAACAGGTAGAGGCTACAGGTTAATTTTACACTATCGTTACTTTTAAAAATGTTGCAAGATAAATATGAGAAAATTCCTCTCAAGACAATAAAGGCCCTTTCTAAATTAGTAGGCTACATTATTTAAATGATAGTTAAGTACTAAAATATAGCTAACCTCAACAAGTTCAAATGATGTCTCTCTTTCACTTAGTTGACCCATTGAGTTTTTCGTTTGTAAAGAATAATCATTGCTGCATATTTTGTTCATATTTTCCTGCAGACAAAACAAATGAAGAGTTATGAGTTTATAACGGCTGTTATTAAAACATCAAGCCTGTGTAAACAACATCGCTGGCCCCATGTTTCTCAGTTGCAAGTGTGCTTAAAGATCTTGACTTTAAGGTAAAATAATTTTTGAAAAAGTTCTTAAGAAAGCGAACAAGTCAAACAAACGAAAGAACGAACGAATGAAAGGACAGACAGACAGACAGACGAACGAGCTACCAACCTCTTCTTCCACATCAACATCGACATCTCTCTTTCTTTTTTTCTCTTTCAAAGGAGGAACAAAACTCAACATCTGAATAATATCTTCAAGATAATACTCTAAACAAGGAGACAAATATAATTCCAATTCTAGTTAAAAACATTCACTGCCACACGTAATATGTAAGTAGTATATTCAATTGGATGGTACTTTAAAATCAAGCATCAACAAAACTAACCTTGAACAGGTTGAGCCCTTCCCTCTAATTCAATGACTGGACATCCACCAAAGTAATCGGAAAACATGGTAGTGTCAATAGTTGCACTCATCAGGATCACTCGCAAGTTTGGAAATGAGGAAATCATATCACGAAGAATGACAACCAAAAAGTCAGACTAAAAAATACAAAGAGTTTGTTGTTGGCATATGCAGACCGTTTGTTATGGGGTGGAACGTTCAACTGGCACCCATATTTACTGTAGATAGGTGTGGCCAGTTGTTTCATTATTAAGCTTTCGAGAAGCATTTAGGAGGTTTTTGGTCTTCTCAAAAAAGATAACGCATTTTTTTAAGGATGTTTCACTACTAAAAATGAGGCGAAAATGGATTTTCAAAAACTGAAAAAGCTGAAAATCATGCTCTAAAAAATAAACACCCGAGGTTTAGCGAGTGTGTATACTATTTAAAAAAAGTTTAAAAAATGCAGTAGCAACACATAATAACAGTAGCAACACGTAATAACACTAACACGTAAGTGTGAGTGGACAGTTGTGCAGTCATATTAGTTTACCAAACACGTACATACAACTGAACCACCAAAATCACGAAATAAAGCTTACATTGATATCACGTTCGTGAATTTCGTCCACAATAACATGAGAAACACCAGCTAGACCATTTTCCAGCTTTCGCAGAAGTACACCTTAAAAAACACATAATACATTTAATTGGATATAAAAAAAATTCACTTGCTAGTATCTCAGATTCACTTTTCCGGGACCTCTACCATATTCAATTAGTCAATTTTAAAAAATTGTGCCAATTTTCAACACATTTTTAATAATTTGTAACCACCAGAGGTTTAGAACAGGTTTAGAGAATCCGATGTTAGAATTTAAATTCATTGGAATTTAAAATCCTTCTCTGACAATAACACTGTAAAGTCAACGTGATCTTAAAAGCACTTACCTACTGTGCAAAAAAATATTGACGAGTGGCTTCTGGGTAGTACTGAGTCGAATCGAACAGAATAACCAATACTATTTCCAAGTGGTTCACATCTTTCAGTAGCTACTCTCTCTGCCACACTTATAGCACTGATACGACGAGGCTGAGGATAAGATTGGTAAAATAAAGTCAGTTTATATACCAAAACTCTACATATGACATAGGAAGATACTATTTTTTTAAGTACAAAATGTCCCCTTAGGGACCCACCATCACGAAAGATTTAGCCGACCTATATAGCTACGAAAGATTTAGCCGACCTGACAATTAATCCAAACCATATGTTAAACATCACACCATTAACTATACAGTACAACAGTAATGTGAAGCCAGACTACATTTCACATTTATATCGAATAGCTGTTATCTTTTCGTATACTATGATGTCAGATTACAGTGTGTGAAATATACTTTTTTTAATTTTGCATACCTGAGTAACAACAACATTACACTGGTCGCCAATGTTGTTCAAAATGAAATCATCCAAAACATATTGTGGCACCTGTAAGACAAATTTTAAAACTTCATTGAAAGATAAGAGATTTAGAGCTCGATCTTTATTAGAAACAATGTGATAAAGTATGATACTTTATCACATTGTTTAATCATTAAAATTATTAAAAAATAGAGTAAGGGGCTGTTTACATGAGAGATGGGACAAGACAAGACGTTTGCCGTATTCTGCTCTCATCAATAATTTTACTAAAAATCACTGTGTTTTTATGGAACATTTTTGTCCTGGGACACATTCGTCCAGTACCAGCTGAGCAGGATCAGGCAGGACGTTTCTGTTTCCGGGACGAACGAGATGATTTTTGCAATATTAGCATATTTTAATTGAAATTTTTGTAAAATATTTGTTTTGTAAAATCATCCTAGCACATTTTTTCCATATAAAGGCGAGACAAAATCATCCTGGCAAACGTCCTGTCCCAGCAAACGTCCCACCCTGTCCCGTCCCACCTCTCATGTAAACAGCCCCTAAAAATCTAGGATAACCACGTGGAGTTTCTCTTTTTGAATTTTAATACCTTATTTCACTTAAAATTTCCTCTTTGACGTCGAAAGACGCTAGTCGCAAAGGTGGTATTTCTTAAATGAAGCATTAATCCTCAATCCTATATTTAATACAGCATTTCTATTTATAAAGACCTTTCTTGGTCAACTTTCACCTAACTTAAATCTGCATTCAAACAAGATTTTTTTGTAGAGAAAACCATTTAAATGAAAACCTGTGTAGTCTTTCCACAACCAGTTGCTCCTCGTATAATCACAACTTGGTTCTCACGAACTATGTTCAAAATGTCTTCTTTATGATTGTAGACAGGAAGTGCTTTCCTCTTCTCCAACATATCTTTGAAATTTTGTTCCTGCCATTTCATTTGGAATTCATCATATAAATCATTGCCGGTAGGGGGAGGTTCCTACGAAAGAAATGCAATAATGGTAAAGCATCTAAACTTAATAGTGCTAACAAATTCTAAACTCAAAAAACAAAAATTAACTTTCCTAGATACAGTAACCAAATAAAGTAGTCAATGAATAAATATCTCCTTAAAACATAACATAAAAACTGAAAGGTATACATACCATATATTCTTCTGCACCCTCAATGATTGTTGGTTGAGATATCCATGGGTGCCAGCCTGGGTTTGGTGCTTCCCAATGTATTACTTGGTGTTCGTCTCTTTGTACATTGTCAAAATTAACAGGTAGAGGTGGAAGTTGCAAATTGACTTTTTCTCCTAGTTTAGGCTTGAAGGAATATGATTAATGTTGTTAGTTTAAAATACATTTCTAGAATCTTAAACAACATACTGTCAAACTAAAAAAGAGCATAGTAAAATATATTTTGACAGACATAAATGCTGCATTTTTTGGTAGTAAATGAGGTTCAAAAAACTAAATTTTCAACTAAATTCCTGGGACTAACAGACATTTTTTTATTTAACTATCACACCCAACCTTAAATTTATTTTGAAAAACTCACAACCTTCACAAGCAATTAGATTACACAGCCTAGAAATTTTTAATTTGAAAATTGTAACATGCAAAAATCTTACAGAGCCTAATTTCCGGATTCTGCTCTAATACTCCATATTTTTTTTTTTTTTATTTGCGACTTTTAGCAAAGACCTTATAAAATGTTTTCAAAAAGCAGGAATTAATTTTTTTGCAGAATAGGAGAAATTTGAACAGGAAAACTTGCAAAATGTGATATAAAAAACACAAAACATATTTGTCACCTGATATTGCCAAAATTATTAATCCCAAATTTTTGGAACTTAATGTACGAGTATACTTAAAAAATGATTCTAGTGAATCAATACTTTTAATACCGCAAATCACTGCAAAGAATATTAAGAACACTCACATTGTTATTTCCACATCTTAACTTCGAAGCAAACCAGAACCTGAAGATAAGTTTATTTAACTTTCACTTTCATGTTCTTTGTGTAAAGTATTTGCAAAACAATCTTAGCAAACTACAGATTTGCTAAAACTGTTTCTTTTTTTTTCGTCTTCACACAAAAAAAGTTTTTCTCTGTGTTTTTGTAATCTTCAGGTTCCAGCATGCTTTTATTATCATAAAAATTTATATTTTTGATTATACAAACAACTTCCATGCAAGCTTTTATTCCAAGTTAATATTCTCACAAACTCATGACATGAAATAAAATAAATTAAAGTTAAATTTTTTCAAAAAAGCTAAATAATTCATCATTGACTTATTTATTAATACTAAAATTACAAATTACAAAAAAATAAATAAAATCATTACAAACCCACCAAAAAGTCAGCAACACCATTTCTGGTAGACAATTTTTTTTATTTTTCTTACCTCCTGTGCTGGTATTATATTTCGCAATTCCAACACTTCTTGCAACTTTCTTTCAATCTCTGGTTGAAGGGTGACTGCATAGGGAGGTAACTAGAATAACATTTTCTAAGAACTTACAAAGACAAACACAATTTTTAGCGCTCTTAAAAGTAAAGTGCAGAAAGTAAAGGAAGGTAACAATAATGCATGTTTTGTATGCAATTAACACACTATTTTTCTCTCTCTAAAATTATCTATTGTGGCAGGTTTTTTTTTATTATTATTATTAATTTTTGCAGATTTACAAAAGTTTATGTTGTTGCCATGCTCCTATATATATATGATTGTGATTGTAAAGAATTTCATCGTAAAGTAATTCTTGGAAATCCTAGCACAACAATGTCCCGTCAGAAGCAGGTAAATAATCGTAAGTAAGGAATCTCAGAAATAAAACATGCTTACATCATCTGTTTTTCTCTTTTTGCATTGTACCTGGCCGGCTTCTGCCATCTCAATAGCACCCATATGATACAGTTGTCTTACCAAACTAAGAGCACAGTTTTGAGCTGCAAGTTTTTTAGTTGCTGCACTACCTTTGCCACTCAATTGACGCCTTGCCTCTTTTATCCAAAAATTAAGCTCTGCACGAAAAAACCTGTAAAAAAGAAGGACTATCAAGTTTAAACAAGAAGCTAACATTTTATATATAATAATATAAAGCAAAACTTCTATAGATTTCTAACATATATTCTTTTCTATTTGGAAAAATCCATGTAAAAATTCACTATAGCAAAATGCTTTTAAAAAATTATGCTTTGTCCAAAACATTTGATGAATTTGACCAATTTTGGTTTCAGGATTTGGTCTAGTTACCCAGGCATGTGGAGATGTTGTTTATTTCTATCCATTTCAAAGTTATTAAGCCTCAAAGTTTTAAGTGAACTGAAATGGCTTCAGGCTTAGAATCAGAGTTAGCTAATTTTAATAATAACACTGTCAATCTATTATTAAATGTTGCATCAATAAATAAGACATGGTATTTCTAATTGACCCACTTCTTAGGACACAAAACATCCTCTTTATAAATGCTTAGTATTTTTAGTCACAGACAACATTAGCATATTATTGGAATCTCACAGCCTTTCAGAAGCTGTTTATTTCGTCCAAACTTCACATTATGTAGTTATTTGGGTATCATTTTGGTTTAGAGAAAAAGCAGTGTTAAATTATAAATGCTGATGCTGATGGCAGTAAAACTATCATTCACCTGGCATGATCTGGACCCTCTGAAAAATATTTAAAATCAGCTGGTATTTTACGTTGTTGTAGAAACTGGTGTAGACGTGACTTTGCATTGGCAATTGTCCAGTTACCATGCAAATGAGCATTTGTATCCACCTCTTCTGCCTATGGATGACAAACCAAAATACAAAATAAGGATGCAGTAGAATACAATAGAATCTGTTGTGAAAAAGCTCAGGTGAAAGCGTAAAACTTGACTCGTCAGTTGCAGTTCTAAAAAGCTAATATTTAAGCATAAGACCCACTTGTAACAGAATAGAGCAATTTCCATAACAAGATGCTTTCCCCAAAAACAACAAACTTATTCATCAATGAAAAGTACATAAAAAATGCCATAAAAAAATTCTAAATAGTAATGGTTTTAGGAAACACAACAGGCAAGATGGCGTTTCTTTGGACAAAAATCTATTATCAAATAAAAAAATACCAATAAAAATAAAATTTGTGCAAAAATAACGAAATAATTAATTGTAATAACTAAAAAAATTTTTTACGGTACATATACATACATTTATACTACATAATAGGTCATGTAAGCACCCATTTAGTACATATAGCTACATTGTTGAAACATTTCCTGTACAAAGCCTGACTTTTACTTAAAATGTTCACACATACAGTACTGAAAAAAGGTTGTTTAACATATCGAGCGCGCAACGTGAGCGGACTCCCTCGATACGCGATGTACCGCGTTTATAATAATAAGAAAGAATTAAAATAAATTGTCACAATCTATCGAGAATCTAGTATCGTGACAAAATCCGTCTCGATGTGTCGCGATGGTAGGTGATAATGAGAATAAAGAGAAAGTTTTTTTAATGACAATAGAGAGAAAGTTTTTTTTATTTCAAACACATCTCTGCTTTATCTTTTTTTTTTTTTTAAATAGGTGTATATTATAAGAAAATTTTTAACTTTCGTATTTATTAAAGTAATTCTAGCGCATTACTTTTTAACGTATTTTTTTCTAACGCTGCTTTTCCTTCTTAAACTTTTAAAATGCGATCTCTAACGAAGCATTTTTTGTCGCCGCTTTTCGTTCTTAAACTTTTAAAATGTGATCTAAAAAAACTTTTCTATTGCCCTTCTTCGTTCTTAAATTTTGAAAATGCGATCTAACGAAGCTTTTCTATCGCCGTTCTTCGTTCTTAAACTTTTAAAACACGATCTAAAACAGCATTTCTATTGCCGCTTTTTGTTCTTAAACTTTTAAAACGCGATCTAAGAAAGCATTTCTATCGCCGCTTTTCGTTCTTAAACTTTTAAAATGCGATCTAA
Source organism: Hydractinia echinata (assembly GCA_030067915.1). Taxonomy (NCBI): domain Eukaryota; kingdom Metazoa; phylum Cnidaria; class Hydrozoa; order Anthoathecata; family Hydractiniidae; genus Hydractinia; species Hydractinia echinata. The sequence continues at coordinate 528,505 of JASGCC010000140.1, read as the reverse complement.
AAAAACTTTTCTATTGCCGTTCTTCGTTCTTAAATTTTGAAAATGCGATCTAACGAAGCTTTTCTATCGCCGTTCTTCATTCTTAAACTTTTAAAACGCGATCTAAAACAGCATTTATATCGCCGCTTTTTGTTCTTAAACTTTTGAAACGCGATCTAAGAAAGCATTTCTATCGCCGCTTTTCGTTCTTAAACTTTTAAAATGCGATCTAAAAAAACTTTTCTATTGCCGTTCTTCGTTCTTAAATTTTGAAAATGCGATCTAACGAAGCTTTTCTATCGCCGTTCTTCGTTCTTAAACTTTTAAAACGCGATCTAAAACAGCATTTCTATCGCCGCTTTTTGTTCTTAAACTTTTAAAACGCGATCTAAAAAAACATTTCTATCGCCGCATTTCGTTTATAAACTTTTTAACTTCGATCTAAAAAAACATTTCTATCGCCGCATTTCGTTTATAAACTTTTTAACTTCGATCTAAAAAAACATTTCTATCGCCGCTTTTCGTTTATAAACTTTTAAAATGCGATCTTAAAAAGCATTTCTATCGCCGCGTTTCGTTTATAAACTTTTTAACTTTGATCTAAAAAAGCATTTCTATCGCCGTTCTTCGTTCTTAAATTTTTAAAATGCGATCTAAAAAAGAAAGATTAACGCTAGCTGTATACCCTAGATTGTTATGCATAAGTTAAAAAAATATAACACAAAGGAAGTATAATTATATTTAAACATCCGCGATCATTGTTGAATACACTCTTATTTTTAAAATAGTTCTATTATAAGAAGGTGTTAATGGCTTCGAGAATGATATCAAGACAGATGTATCGCAAAGCCCTCTCGATACAATTTGAAAGTAAAAAAACGTCTATCGCGGATCGAGAATACCGTCGCGATACGCGATGTTAAACAACCTTTTTCCAGTTCTGTATATCCCATCTAAAATGTTTATCTGATTGGACAAGCGATATCATTTGGCTAATACGTGAATAAGTATGACTGAATTTAACTTTTTTAAGTAGTTCATGTATTAAAAATTATTTAAACAAAAGAATGTTTAAGCCAAATTTTTTTGTACATAATACATTTTTACAAGTGGAAATTCAGCAAGGATAAAAGATTTTACACAAACCTCTTCTAATTTTCTCTTGTTGTCGTACATACTGTAATGATAATTCCGTTGTCCCATTTCATTTGGTAACTCAGGTGGTGGTAATACTAATAATAAAACAGTTTTTTTGAACACAAAATTGCAAGCGAGTATAAACTTAATAATCAGAAATACATTATGTAGGCAGGGCAATAGTCAAATTTCTTAAATTCCGACTGTGAAATTGATGTATGGGAAGATATGGAGAGATCCTAACATGCAATGTTGTGAATTTGCTTTTTTTATACAACTTTAAAACTATAATAAAGGTAGAACTCTTATTGCCAAAATGTTTACCTCAATGTCTATGTCAGGGGGTAAAATATAAATATTAGTTTGACATGACACACAAGTCAAAATGATTTGAATATGTTTTGATAAAAAAGATGTGTCTATTATTTGGAGTTTAATTCCTGTAGCACATAAACAAATCTATAATAGAAATCTTACAGTTTTTAACATTATATTGTACTGACAATTGCACAGTCAGAAATATTTTGCAGGTAAACAGAAAATCATGACAAATAATTGTAACAACCACAAAACAATAAGTCACTGCCTAAAAACACTCTCATACTGTATTATAGTTATGTTTTGCAAAGTAGACATACCTGGAGCACTCATTAATGAGGATGGTGCAGTTGATTGTGGAACATTCTTCAGTTGGTTTTGTGCTTGTTGCATGGCTGCTAATTCGTGAGGTGCTCTTGGCATGTTTTTAGGTAGTGCTGCAGGTTGAGAACTTTCTGTAGCAGATTGGTTTTGTACGCCACTTTGTGGTAAAGCCATAGAATAAGACTGACCACTCTAAATGTTAAATATATTTAAACCTAGGCCTTAAAATCAGTGAATATTATTATAGGAACTCTGAATTGAAACTAACAAACCATGGTTTTCTATTGAAATATAACCCACACTAATTGTAAAACTAAACATACTAAAAAGCAACCAGGAAAACAAATGCAACATTCTTTTGATATATAAGTTCTTAGACAAAGAATAATATAATTGAAATTGTGTGACATACATGGTATAACTTTGTATACCAGTATTTTTGTATTTTAAAGAATCCTTCTTAATTGATTTAATCGGTATAGAGAGAATTTGGGCCAAACTTACCAACATATTCGGTGGAACAGAGTTTTGCGCAATAAAACCATTCTGTATTAAATGATGTAACATATCTCGAGCTGCTGTCGCTTCAGCTTCTTTTTTGTTACTTCCACCTCCCGTAGCAACATAGTCAACTCCTTGTAGTGTTGCCTAAAATGACATTAAAAATTATTTTGATCAGAAGGAGTAACTTCGGACAAGACAATTTAAAATAATTTTTTTTTTAAAGCAACAGTCAAGAGAAATTTAAAAAAACTTGGTTGGAAAATTCTTTACTACAGTAATTGTTAAACTGATCCATATAACAATCATAGGTTATGATTCACACAGATAAACTGCTTCACAGCATTTTAAACTAAAAACTGCCCAACAGTTTGTTTATTAATCTTAAATTTAATATGTATATACTATTACCATTGATTGATAAAAAGGGATGCTTTATATACTTTTTAAAGTTGTGTAACTTAGTTGCAAATTCTTACTCTGCACTCCATTACATTTATCAGGGAAACTTTTGTGTCCAATATAAGTTACAATTTTTTTTAAATAAATTTTTGCAAATTCACAAATTTGCACAAAAATGAAACAGAGAAGATCTTTGCAGTGCATTTTGTGATTTTAACGAGAAAATAATTTGTGAAATGCAGGAATTGTTTTAATATTTGTAGTACATGTTTATAGAGAATGATTTATATAACTATTTTTTTAAAAATTATTGTTATATATAAGAGCTGAAGATGGATCTTATATCTGAGATATATGATCCAACGTTGCTAGTCAATTAATTCTAATATAAAATACATTTCTTGAGTTTCAAAGAGAATCAGATGCATGTTAGCATTCACTCATATCTACAGGCTTTAAACAGGTTCATTATGCGTTTATATTTACTACACATACAGCAGTAATAATTTTGTTTACACAAGGATTAATCATTCAATTGTTGTGCTAGTGCACCTTATGCTATTCTGTTGGTGAGAACTTAAAGGGATCCCGAGGTACTTTTACAAGTTGGACTGATATATTCACTTTTTGTTAAAACTTCATGTAACTCCAGATATATATAGCTTTTTAAATATTTATTTTTCTTGTCGTTCGACCGCCATCTCGGTTATCTTCGACCTTCTTCTTCGTTAAAAATTTTCATTCTAGCTCCAGTCTTTTTTAGTGGCACGTGACATGTTTATAGAAGTTAATTTAAGGGAGTTAATTTTCATCGTGATTAATTTTTCCAAATTTTGGAAGTTTTTATTAATTTTGCGAAAATTATATATATCGCGCAAATATCATTGGGGAACTCGATATTTGCAAATGGATTTTGTAAAAAGGATTTTTTGTCTTTCAATCTTTTGAAAAATGATTTAGGTGACTGGAACTTAATTAGTTGTTCTACACGTCCGCCAGACCCTAATTTTCACACACACACAAAAAAATAATATCAAGCTAAAAGTTTTAAAGAAAAAAAAATTGAAAAAAAAACCCACATCAGCAAAAAAGCTTGGGGCCTTTTAGGCAAGTTCAGAGTTTATGTCAACATTATTTCGTTCGTCAAAACAAGAATTGTGTGAGCTAAACATGCCTATTTAGTGACAGGAGTGTTGTATCCGAAAAGTCAAATGAAAATGGTATCACAAGCAAACTTTGTTGGCGTAGAGTTTTCAAAAAAGTTACATTTGATACCATTATGTCAATAAAGATATATAGCTATAAAGTCACACAGTTCTGTACTATATATATTTTTCGACGTTTGCCTTTTTCATGGCTAAGTCAACAAAATTGAAAGCGCTGGGTTGCATTTCGAGATTAAGTCAGGTGAATTCTGGAATAAATCGGGCGAGTTAAGGAGTTATCGGATGAAATGCGCAACTTTTATTCAAAACTTGCCCTCATATACAGGCGTTTTCGGTAACTGCAGTTAATTTGCTTGGTCAACAGCACCCTCGTTGACCAAGCAAATTAACTGCAGTGAAAATTAAATAATAATAATAATAATAATAAATATTTAAAGTGGCTAGCCCAGAAAATCACAAAAACCTATAGTTAGTGGATTGTTTCCACTGGGGGCCACTAGAACAAAAAAGAAACAAAAAATGATAAACCTTAGACTGCCTCAGCTCAATCAAACATAGTAACATTTATAATCTGTGAAAATTGAAAAGAAAAAGAATAAAAAACAAAAATTAAAAAGTTAAAAAGTGATCTCCATTAGAATTTGCCAAATACATTAGAGATGGAAGTCTTAAACGAAAGCAGACTTCCATCACAGGTCACTTGGTCTGGAAGATTATTCCACACTTTTGCAGCTCTAAATGGGAAGGCTTTTTTGCCAAATTCCGTGTTGACCAAGGGAAGTGTGAACCTGTTTTTTGAAGCTCCTCTTGTTTGATGATTATGACAGTTTTTTGTCAAAAGGAATTTTGAGCGCATGTAATCAGGAGCAATGTGATTCATGGCTTTGAAAACTAATATGGCATTGTTTTTGATGAGTAAATTATTCATTGAATATTCCCTCTCTTTCCCAAGAAAGGTACGGACACATTTTAATCGTTTTTCTAGTTTTCCCAATCTACCTTGGGTGGCACAAGCCCATGCCGAGGAACAGTAGTTGAAATATGGCATGACAAGTGCATTAATTAAAAGGTTTTTTGTGTGAGGTGTTAAACAGGATGCAATGGTTCTAATTTTAGAATATTTAATTAGTATTTTTCTATTTATGTTATTAATGTGCTTTTCCCATTGCATTTTTTGATCAAATGTTACCCCAAGATATTTAACTTTTTCGCTCCTCTTCAAAGGAATACCCATATAGTTGATAGTTTTGTTCTCAACTTTTTTTAACTGGCTGTGGTTGCCGAAAAAGATTGTTTCAGTTTTGTCCGTATTAATAGTCATTTTGTTATTGATCAGCCAGAGGTCGACTTGCGAAAGTTCTAACTCGACCTGGGAGACAAGGGTATCCAAGTTTTTATGAGACGAAATATTTATTGTATCATCTGCATATAGATGGTGGTAGTTTGAATTGATGACAGATTTTAAGTCATCAATATACAAAAGAAAGAGCAGGGGCCCTAACACAGATCCCTGCGGCACCCCAAAAGCGTCTTCATGAAGCAGATCTGATCCTGTGTCATTTAAAAGAGTCAGCTGCATTCGGCCCGTTAAGTAGGACTCGAACCAGTCAAAGGCAGCATCTCTGATGCCAAAACACCATAGTTTTTTTAACAAAATTTTATGATCAACAGTGTCAAAAGCTTTTTTAAGGTCAATGAGCACAGCACAAACAAAGTTATGTTGGTCGAGCTCAGTAAGAATAAAATCAGAGACATCGACTACTGCAGTTTCTGTGGAAAAGAGTTTTCGAAATCCGGACTGTCTGTCATTCAGGAAGTTGTGCTCAGAAATAAAATGAGACATTTGCTCATGCACTAACTTTTCAAAAATTTTCATAGGAATTGGCAAAATGGAGATAGGCCGATAATTAGTAGGATCTGTTTTATTGCCACTTTTAAAAATAGGCGAGACCCTTTTGGTCTTCCAACATTTAGGTACATAACCAGTAAATAAAGATTTGTTGAAAAGACTTGATAAATAAATACTTAAAACTGACGAACCTGCTTTTAGCAGTCGTGAACCAATTCCGTCCAAGCCTGTAGCTTTATTAAGTTTTAGTGAACTAATTATTTTCTCGACACTTTTGGTCTCAATACGAGCCCACCGAAAATCGTGTCTGCTAACAGGTGGATTAACATTAGTAGTGTCAGAAGAAAATTTAGAGGCTACAGTACAGTCTGAATGTAATCTACCGCGTACACGCTAATATCACACCTTTGCGTGGAGGACGGCAGTCGTTTGTATTTTGTTATAATTAAATCCCTTAAGGGTTTTGCGAGTTTATATTTGCGTGTTAAAAAACAATGCGCTCGCGAAGAAATATTGGAGCAATTATATTTCTTGTAATAGCGAGATGCATTGTGTAAATGTATTGAAAGCTATTCCCTTAAGTATTAGCGTGAAGTAATTAAATAATAAAAATCTTTTGCGAAGTTTTATAATACATTGCGCGAGAATGTATTGTTGATTTAATTACTTAAAAAGATTCCAGCTCGTTTAATTTAAGAAACATACGAGAAGAATTGTTCACAACTATTAAATGCCGCTTTTCGTTGATAAACTTTTAAAATGCGATCTAAAAAAACATTTCTATCGCCGCTATTGGTTTTTAAACTTTTAAAATGCGATCTAAAAAAACATTTCCATCGCCGCTTTTCGTTGATAAACTTTTAAAATGCGATCTAAAAAAACATTTCTATCGCCGCTATTCGTTTTTAAACTTTTAAAATGCGATTTAAAAAAACATTTCTATCGCCGCTTTTCGATTTTAAACTTTTGAAATGTGATCTAAAAAAACATTTCTATCGCCGCTTTACGTTTATAAACTTTTAAAATGTGATCTTAAAAAACATTTCTTTCGCTGCTTTTCGTTGTTAAACTTTTAAAATGCGATCTAAAAAAACATTTCTATCGCCGCTTTTCGTTGATAAACTTTTAAAATGTGATCTAAAAAAACATTTCTATCGCCGCTATTCGTTTTTAAACTTTTAAAATGCGATTTAAAAAAACATTTCTATCGCCCCTTTTCGATTTTAAACTTTTGAAATGCGATCTAAAAAAACATTTCTATCGCCGCTTTACGTTTATAAACTTTTAAAATGCGATCTAAAAAAACATTTCTATCGCCGCTTTTCGTTTTTAAACTTTTAAAATGCAATCTAAAAAAACATTTCTATCGCCGCTTTTCGTTTATAAACTTTTAAAATGCGATCTGAAAAAACATTTCTATCGCCGCTTTTCGTTTATAAACTTTTAAAATGCGATCTAAAAAAACATTTCTATCGCCGCTTTTCGTTTATAAACTTTTAAAATGCGATCTAAAAAAACATTTCTATCGCCGCTTTTCGTTTATAAACTTTTAAAATGCGATCTAAAAAAACATTTCTATCGCCGCTTTTCGTTTATAAACTTTTAAAATGCGATCTAAAAAAACATTTCTATCGCCGCTTTTCGTTTATAAACTTTTAAAATGCGATCTAAAAAAACGCTTAATTACTGCAATTAAAAATTTCAAAAGAGTTCGCGCAAAATAGATTGCTAAAATTGATCTTGCAACCTATTGTGATTAAACAATCGATCGCGTGGGGTCATTGTTTATCAGCGAGGCAATTATTTTCTTAAAAAAACAAAACAGAAACAGAAACTCGCATGAATAGTTACACAGAACAATAACATTGCGTTATTGTTCTGTGTAACTATTCATGCGAGTTTCGCGTCCGCGGTAGATTACATTCAGACTGTACTGTAGTTTGGCACCAACACTGACAAAAAATGAATTGAATGTGTTGGAAATTTCTTTTGGGTGAGAAGTTTCTGTACCATCGTTTTGTACTACTCGTTTTATCGAGGTAGTATTGCCTGACTTATCAGGAACCAGTTTTTTTAGGGTTTTCCAAAACGTCATTATAGTACTCGTTTTTGAGTCGATTTTTGAGACCTATTACCTGGTTCCTTTTTTGTTTGAAAGCTTCCCAGTCTATGATGGATTTTGTTTTTGATGCTTTCCGTTTCAAGAAGTCTCTTTCTTTGATGGCTATTATTAATTCATCAGTGACCCATGCCTCAACACGGCCAGAAAATCTATGTGTTTTGAAAGGGGCATGTTTGTCAGCCACTGTTTTAACATTTTTATTCAGTTTCTCACATGCTTCATCAAGGACATCATAATTATTAAAATATGACCAGTCTAAATTCCTGAGGTCCTTCAGAAAAGCCTCTTCACTGAAGTTCTTGTAGCTACGAACCTTGCATGTTTTAGGTTCAAATTTTGGCCTTTTGAATTTTCTGATCACATAAACTAAATTGTGATCACTGATGCCTAAATCCATGACACCAGTTTTAGAAATACAAGAACTGTTAGAAAGTATCAAGTCTATAAGAGTGCTACTATTTTCAGTAACACGAGTTGGCTCCGTAATATGTTGTTTTAGGAAAAGAGTGGAGCATAATTCCTTTATTTTGGAGGAAAGAGCATATTTTGAAAGCATGTTACAGTTAAAATCTCCCAAGATAAAAACTTCTTTTTCTTTTGGGAGCTTGTTAAAACACTGTTTAAAATGAGTACACAGGTTTTCAGTACTCTGCAAATCACTACCTCCAGGTGGCCTGTAAACCCCACACACGTAAATAGGTTTAGGTTTTCAACATTTTCGAAGTAAAGGTGTTTCAAAAGGTGGCTATCCAAGTTTTCATTAACAAAAATGAGAACACTCCCACCTCGTCTATTCCGATCATTCCTATAACAAACATAGCCATCAATTTTAACGTCATTGTCAGTGATGGTGTCATCAATTTTGGTTTCACAGATGGAGAATACATCAAGTTTTGTTTGATGCAGCAGAAGTTTAACATAGTCTAGTTTGGATGACAGACCATTAATGTTGAGATGGGCCATTTTTAAGCCCTTCCCATTTCTGATTGCCTCAATGTCAAAGTTTTCATCAATAGTAATATTGATGTTGTCCGGAATTTCGTCACCAAATGACTCCTCATTAGCAAAGGGCAAATTACGAGAAAGACAGGGACTGCAAACGAAAAACAGTTTATCTTCAGGAGTCTTCATAAATTGTTGATATTTTTTATCAGAAATGCGCTCACATTTTTTATGAGCCCATAATCCACACTTGTCACAAGAAAGTGCTTTGTGTGTTTTTGCCACAGGTTTTAAGCATGAAGAACAGGGATACTTAACAGGACCTGGGATGAGGCAGATGTCCCCTGACAAGAGGATTAAAAAATAGAAATACTTGTGCCTGCTTGGCTTAAGTTTTGATAAAGCCATTAATTTTAATTGGAGAGTGAGCTGGCTTTCAGAAACTCTATTGCAGGCATCAAGTGAAGAGATAGAAAAGAAACTCCTATCTAGTCGACTCATTTCGTTGTTGTTGGGTGAGCTACTTTTGAACGAAGGTTTTGTATTGCTCAAAAATACAACGAACACAAATATCAGTTTTAGCGTAAATAAATAAATTGGAATTAGGAATCAATATTAGAGCAGCAATATTTAATTTTCCAATAAATGGTACAAGTTGGACTTTGAACCCTCTTTTCTCGGTAGCGAAGCATACAAGAAGTGCTGAAAAAGTGAGGCTTTTTTGTGAGATTTATTGCCTATCTTCGGACGTTTTTGTTTACATTTAGGCACCAGTATTAAATCCTAGACCCCTAGACCTTGTATCGTGTTATAATTCACAAATTTCCGAATCACTTTGGATTTGGCATGTTTTGGAACTTTATATAATTTTCATACATAACAAGATCTCAGAGATTAAAATTCGATGCAAATACATAAGGAAAAGCGCAAAAATCATAAGGTAAATTGGAAATCTGTCAAGATCCTATATATATATACGTTTTAGCACTTTTTGTAAGCTTTGCTGCTGAGAATGGGGGTTTAAAGTCCAACTTGCTCTACTGGGGGAAAATTAAATATGGCTGCGCTAATTCCGAAAAGGCATATGGAGGGATCCCTCCTTAATATATGCGTTATCCCTCTGATTAACAAGGAGAAAACAGAACATTGGCCTGGAGAGAACTCGGATCAGGGTTAATATGATCAAATTTTAAAAGAGGCAACAAAAAACTTTTAGGGAAATGAGTATATATATTTGAATTTATCAGCAAAAATTATATAAGATAGGAAACTTTGAATACTATATGATTATTAGAACAGGACTGATTAAAATTTTATAAGAGTTTGACTGTAATATTTTCTCTGCAGTTGATTTGCATGGTCATTTCTTTATAAAACATCAAATGTTTGACGACTATTAGTGTATGAACTTGAAAATTTGCATGTTTTCATAAATTTTGATGCCGAATTCAAATACATTAGTCATTTTTGTTGAAAATGATCAGAAAATTTCAATCATGTTAGCCAAGAATGGCGAGCTTAAAACAACGCGATTGTAAATGGAGCTTTAAACAACGATCGCATTTTGTTGTTCCTAACGTGTCCTGTAAAATTAGTAAAATGATAACCTGATAATTAAATCTTTGTGGTCCATTTGGTAAAATAGTAAATTCAGGACGAGCTTTCAGCTGTTTTCCAGCCCATGAAAACAAAAATCCTTTCACTTCTCCCGCCATGTTGCTGAAAAGGCCGGCGATCAGAGCACATCGAGTCAAATTTCAAAGAACTACTCGTTCGATTGTTCTCCACAGCCCCGAGAGGGCGGCTTTTAAAAGTTGGGCAGTTTTTAAAATATCTCCTTTTTTCGAACGATTTTCTCTGTTCCTTGGCGTTTTTGCTCTCTATTATTGGAACATCGTTAATCGTGTATAACCGAGTAGAATGTTTCTGAACACAGTTTCGAATATTAAATTTCATCAGAGATTCCCTTTATTTACTTTACTCCAGCTCTCTGAAATATTTTACTAATCATGGCACGAATGTAACAAAGCAGTGACGTATCGATAAATCGTACTAAATTAAATACAGAGCTCTCAAAGAGCAAAGTATCACTCACAAGGATGTTGCTCAACTTGAAAAAAAATACAAATCAACTTCCTACTATTCGAACTCCTCTCCTTAATTCGAACAAAGTTTTTAAGAATGAAATCACCTAAGAAGTATGACATTTTAATATTAACGATTTTGATAACTTTTCGGCATAGAAATGCCCCTTTGAGAATGAGTTTAACTTTTTTCTGGAAGTTTTAAATTTTTTTTTAACCTTTTTTATCAGAAAGATAAGGTACCGAACCGAACTTATTAAATACCCGTCATCCCTCACTTCGGCTCGGCTTTGCACACTGCTTTGAGAGTCGAGTCGAGCTGCACCCAATCAAAATTTCCAAGATGGTAGATGTCTTTAACAACAATTTCATGTTACATCAGAATTTTACAACGCTGGCGCATGCTTCTTGACAGCTTGACTCGCATTTGGTTTTATACAGTGGAGCCAAGGCGTGCGGCGGCATGGCTCGGCTGCATATCGGTTTTATAAGCTGTGACGAGGCAAACTCAGTTAAATGTTTTAAGTCAGGCTCGGCACGGTACTGTTTATATTAAGGACCTAAAATTTTTCTTTTTATCATAAATAATTAATTTCCTCTAAAAAAAACTTGAAAAATGCCCTGCTTTGTTCAATAGACAACCTGTGATGTGAAAAATTTATACATCCACCACATAGGGAAAAGCACTCAAAGTCTCTAGCGACGACAGAAAGAAAAATATTTTCGCCCGAATATTTTTATTGGATATTAGCCTTTCCTCATTTGTGCTACCATGTGTCTCACACGTCAAACAAAGGAAAAAGAGACGGAAAATTACTACAAGAAACTTTTCGCACGATATTGCGTCTCTTACAAATTTTTTCTTACAAGACTTTTTCATAATAAGAAAGATAGAATCAACGACGTGCGAATAATTCTCTTCCATGATTTAGAAATTCATTAAAAGAGAACGGGCAAAAAAGAGCAATAACATAAGAAATTCTCTACGTATAAGATAATATTATATCCTTGGTTTTTTAAAGACAATTATATCGCTCATGAAATTAGCAATGTATAAGGAAATGTCAAGTGTAGCTATAATCAAAGCTATAGGCTAAAGACACATCCAAAAATCTGCCGTCGTCGTAATTGTTGTCGTTGGTACTGGTGGCCTTGCCAAATTGTATTACACTCGCCACACGCCAACACACTCGCCAAATTGTATTAATAGTTGCAAAAGAACCGGTGACGTAAATACACAGTACAGAATTTAAACCACGAAGGGAAAGGTATTACGATTGTTATAATATGTAGGATCAAGGAGGTTTAAAGAGAGAAGGAGATACATCTCAGCAACGTCCATTTAAATTCTATTCAAATTTCTTTTGTTTACGTGCTCCTTTGAACCGATCCGTTGCGCCGCTTTTGCTGTATTTTTAAATGCCGAGTGTGAGACGAGTGTTTTAACGACAAAGCAGAACTTTCAAAAAACATATTAAAAGCTATACCGGCTATAAGAATTAATGCTGGTGAAGTTTATTATCCCCACTTGCAAAACGATTCAGCTGGTATTTGGAGCTTATATTGTGTAAATTGTTGCCCTGAGATATGGTGTAATTTTATATCTTGTAGATGTTTCTGTATGTTCCCTCCTAGCACAGCGTCAGTTAAAAGATTGATAAAACTTTTTAAAAATATTACTGCAGGAGGGGTTGCATATTAGTACATATTTTTTTCTTCAAAGTTATTGAATTTTCGGTATAGAATCGGTGTTCGGTGACTATTGTTTCTTTCATAGAACAAAAGAAAATATTAATCATTCGTTACTATCTCTAATTATGCGTTTTTTGTTGGGCAATGATTTACTTTTATTTCTTCGCGTTTTTATTTTCTAATATTGTTTTTTTATCTTTATGTTACCATAATTTCCCTCATATTCGGCTGATTTTACTTATTTTCTGCATGTACCACCAGAAATGTTTAAAAACTGGTTTTAAACGATCAAAATACAAAGCAAACGAGTTTTTACCGCTAGAAAAAATAATTTATAATTATGCAGAAATAACAATGAGCAACGGTTACTTTTATAATTTACGCGCGAGATTTCAAAAAATTTTGTTTACAAAACTGAATTTGAAAACAATACAGCAACCTGTAAATCGGCAACGGATGGTTTCAATAGAAACTGCTGAGATGTATCTCCTGGTAGGATGTTTACCGTAATTATTCTAATTTAACGCTGCTTCTAATTAACGCGGACGGACAAAAATGGCCAAAAGTTTGTAATTTATCGCTTCTAATTATTAACGCGGGTCGAAAATTTGGCGTGTTTTATTTTCCTCTAATTTAACAGGGCCATCATGTATACCAGAGTGAATGGGAAGCGAAAGTGGACAGCGAACTAACAGTCTGCCATGAAACACGACCTGGTGCACTTGTCGAAGATAAGTACGCAATGAGCGGATTAGTTTATTTGCCTCTAATTATTAACGCGGGTTGACCGTGCTCAAAAGTTTGTAATTTATCGCTTCTAATTATTTTCGCGGGGCAGTTAAAATAATTATTTTTACCGGCGCGTTAAATTAGAATAATTACGATATCAATGAAAGTATAATACTTGATAAAACAAAAAATATTCCAGTAAAAAATATCGCAAAATAAAAACAAATAAAAACAAGAATCGTAAGCTATAAAGAAAAAAATATGTATATAAAACTTTATTCTCGTCCCTTAGGATATATATTCGGAAACGAGGTTAATAAAAACCTTGATACAAAAAAAGGCTGAATTTTTACTTTCGAGCCTCTCACATATTTTACATATTGGAACAACTGTCATATGACTGGTACCTCTTGAGAGGTGTTGGCTGCTAGTCCTAACAACAACAGATACTTAAGAAAAGTTGGTTCATTTTTATGAATTTGAGACGCAACAAAAATTAAGATTTAGGATTAGAATGAGGTAAAATAAGTTTTAAGACAATAGGGTTTGTGGAATTTATATAAATATTACATATAAAATTGATCCACTACCTTACTTAAACAACAACAACAACAACACCACCAACAACAACAACAATAATAAAATCAACAACAAAGACAATAACGACAACGACAACAATAACAATAACTACAATACAAAAACAACAACAGAAACAACAACAACAATAACAATAACGACAACAAACAAACAAACATCAGTAATAAATTGTTTTGGTTTTTAAGTATATTAAAATATGCTAAATGTTAAAAATCTGCAACTATAAAATATCGTGTATATATTACAACAAAAAAGATAAAAATGAATAAAAAAAAAAAAAAAAAAAATTCAACAAGTTCAAATAAAAGTTCTTTTTATATCTCGGTAATATTTTGATGACCAAAAAACGCGAAAGGCATGCCGGATATTTGTCTACGTCGCCTTACAAAGGAAGAATAACTGTTGACACAGTTACCAATAAAAAATTTCGCTTTACTCATGATGGCCAGATCGATAACAAGGTTGGTGTGGTTTCGGAGTATGTAGTTGATTCTCGTCCAAACTGTGATCTGTGAAGAAACAAGATAAACCATTTTTAAGGTGAATTTCCACTTAAAAACGAAATGGAAAGGATCAGAATAAAACGGATCAAAACGGACATTTTTAATTTCTGGAATCTGATCGATGGATGAGCTTTCCGTTTCGATCCGAACTGAAAGTTGGAATCACTTTTCTTGCGGACATGAACGAAAAAAATTTAAAAAACAAAAGAATAATTAGCAGATAAATAATTTTAAGTATTTTCCTTGTCCCGTTCCGTTTTGCTGTTGAGTTGAGAGTTGGAAATTCAGCTTTAGATGTGTTTTCTATTTTGCTGTATCGGTAAATTTTACAAAAAAATATTTTTTAAAAAAAAATCAAAAAAAGTTTCAATAATTAACTTTAGCTTATTTTGAAGTTCGGAAAGAAACTATGTGTCACCCTGCGTTACAAGAAACACTGCTTAAAAGTACTGAGTTATATCTCACACTCCAATTTCCTTTCCAGTCCTTTCCTTCTATCACGGGGCTGCTATTTTATCACCAATCTTACCTTATTTCCAAAGCTTGTGCGTATCGCTCTGATTATGTTGGTGACGTTTCTATCTGACTCGTCATCTGTTGACACAAACAAAGTTGTTGCTTTAGTTTCATTTAAATATTTCGAGATCATTCGTACGATTACATTCTCTGATGGGTTACACATTTCGTCAGTGAACTTGGTTTGGTTATAAAGAGGTAAGCCGACGCCTGTGCACTGTGCTGAAGAGAAGAAGTCGCCAAACTGGAACGAATCATTGTACTTGCAAATTTCCTTCTGTAAAAAAGAAAAGAAAAGCATACACAAAATTGCACTTGTTGATCATAAAAGATTACTTTACAGGAAGAATAAAAGATTACTTTACAGGAAGAAAGTTTTGCGATTTTTAGCATAAATAGGCTTAATCGCGAATTTTTATTTATTCTGGAATTGCATTTATAAGATAAAAAAGCCTTATTGTTTCAGGTTTTTGTGTAGTAATTGTTAACTCTTTAAATTGATTAAAAATCATGTTTTTTATCGTTGATGACAACTATTTATGGTAACTATACACGCTACTTCATGACCTCCTTGAACATTTAATAATCAACACTTTCGCCTATCGCGAAACTTAATTTGCGCAAAAAAACATTGAAATGATCATTCGCGAAAGTTATTTTCCTTGATTTCGCGATTTTTTTGATTCGCGAAAGTTTGTTCCGCGAAAAGATAGTTTCTAACTTCCAGTATTCCTCCAAAGTTTTAGTCCGAATTTTCTTATAATAACGTCTTAAATTTGTCCACGGACGATAATTATACCAGGAAAAAGGCCTATCACGCTTAGGGTATCTCACAAGTATTGAGCTGAAAAAAGTTTACATCCGTTCTATTTGTGCCTGGACGAAAATGTTGCTCGTCAGCAAAATACTCAAAATCATTCTATTCCGGAAATTTTTCCTAGTAGAGAAGCGGAAGAAAATCGTCGCCTGGAAACCCACGGTTTGCAAGTGGTTTTACAAAAACTTATCAGTTTCTTTTAAATCTTCATGGTTGACTGAGAGGTTGACACGGTACATGCTTAAAAAACATATTTGGGAGTGAAGCTAGCAAAGTTTTAATTTACACACATAAATGAAAGATTCCTACCATTACTTGTCCAGAAAAAAGTTGAACAGCCAGCGTATTGTTTACATCAACTTTCCTCTTCTTTAGCAAGTCTGCCGTCGCCTTGTTTATCTCTGGTGAAAACTCGACATACCTCTGTAATTCTTCTACAGATTTCGCAGATGTCGTTTCCCGACCAGGTGGTCGTCGTAACGCTAAAACCGGTACACTTGGTGGGTATCTGATAAAAATAAAATTCAATCACAAGTTATACAGGATGGTTAATAAATTTCGTTTTCATTTCCTCTGACTATTCCATGACGAGAATGTAAATTTCCCTGACTTGCACATGCATTAATTTCTTATTACGAAAACAAAATCTTCCATGCAATGGTCAGTTTGTACCTAATTAGGTGAGAACTGGGTTATACATAACAAAATTCCAGGTCTATTTTTCTTCTTTTTGATGTAATTTTTAAATTCCCTGACTTTTACAGGTTTTCCAGATCGCTGGGCACAGTTAAAAATTTACGAAGATAGAATTCTGTCGCAAAAATTAAAACCATATTACACACTGCTTCAAGAGCTTATTGTAAACCCCAAAAAAACTAGGTATAAAAATATTAGTTGTTAGCCGGTTATAATTATTGGTATTTTTTCCACATAAAAAAACAATGGCGTCTTTTTTTCTCGCCATTAGCCACATAATAACGATATTAGCAAGAAGCGATATAAAAATAGTCAACACAAGTCTCATGACATTCATTGGATCAAATTAGGGATGCAGTACCTTGATAGCCAATGCGACGCTGCAGCCGGGTTAAACGCTGTGTCCCATTTTTTATTGTCATGCAATTTAAATTCAGTGAAAACGATATTATGCATTCGCCAGAAGGTTCCAAAGGGATTGCCGTATACCATTTCGCAGTTTCCATCAGTGAATACTCTGCAGTAACCTAGGAAGAGCAGTGTAATGTTAAAGTTTATTTAATCGCGGTCCGCAAAAATAATTTTTTTAACATCAATGTTACTATAATGGTGTCTGTTGCTATGAAAAAAACAAAAAGAAAAGAAACGCAGACTTTTGGTTTTCTGCGATTTTAGTTGCGTTTCTTCTACTAAGTAGAATTGAAACTTTGAATGCACGTTTCGTCATTGTTAACTGGCATTTCAACTCGACGTGCGAATAGAGGAGGATTGTGCGATAAAAGTCAACCTGTTCTGTTGTCTTGCGGCCATATTGAATCAGCCATCTTCTCCATGAAATACTTGAACAATATTACTTTGTGATATTTTTTTAACTCTACCAAAGAAAACCATCTATCGTACGGAACGTGTACCTGCGTAATAAATTAATGCTTAATTATGCTAATGAAGTTCAATTATTCTAATCCATGTTTAATTATGCTGATTATACTAACGCATGTTTAATTATGCTAAAAACTGATGTTTTAACACCATTCCTGATTATTTCTTACTAATATGACATGAACTTATATTACAAAAATCTAAATTGAACCCTCCGAAATTAGAAAATGTTCATAATTTAAACAAATTTATAAAGGCTGCCATGAAATAATCTGGACATCTCTATAATTCAAACCTTTTTCTACTTTGTAATAATTTTCGCTATAATCTACCATAATAATAAAAAATCTCCTCCAAGCCGAAATCGTCACAACGAAAAATCGAAATTGAAAATGACTAACCGAATTTGCATCAAATTTATAAATTAACCATGGTGGTACCACCAACGTCCGGTTAATTCCTTTCGAAAAAGCAAGGGCGTTTAGTAAGTCACCAGTCTGCTGGCCAAACTCACCTAAAAATAAAACGAAATATTCATAACAAATGACAAAAAGCATCCTTGTTGTAACGAAGTAATTACTAAAAAAAAGCTAAAATGGAGCTGAAAGAATGTTTAACCCTATTCCTACCAGGACTTTTTGTCCCTGATAGAACCGGGAAGGTGCTTAAAGGGCAGCCCCTTGTAATTTCTTCTTAAGAAAAGCTACAATACCAAAACTTTGTCAATTGTAAGTCCTACTTATGTTCTGTCAAATTCAAGAATAAAATGTTAAAAATCCATAATGGTGGCCATTGCTGCAGCCCTCATATATGCATAGTCAAAAAGAGACTTTAATTTGACACAAAATCGAGAGTACTTAAAATGAGCAAAATTGTCAAATTAAAACCGTTTTTCGCCTTATTATATGTTGTGTTTCAAAGTGTTAACATAATAAACAGGTACATGTGATGATAACACGAAGAAAGGAAAATATTAGCCATTCAGTTTTTTTATGTCACATGACCAATGATGACGAAATGATGACAGTGACCAATAAGTCAATACTTTTTTATTTTTTTTTATTTCAAAAGTTGAGAGACAAAAAGATATTAAAAGTCAAATAATTTCAGTACACAAGAGAAAAGACTTAAAAAATGGCAGATGATAATGTACAGGGGGGTGCCGAATAAGCACCTTCCCGGTAGGAATAGGGTTAAGGAGTCATTATTACAAAGGTCTGTTCTTGCAGGACTACTAAAATGGTTGTTTTGTAGGTTGACCAAGTACAAAATACTAATTAGCAGATATTTTAAAAACAGTTCTTTAATAAAAGAGTACTTACCAATGCATGGACAATAGAGTAAATAACCATTTGGATCACGTGACACAGCAGGTGAAATAATTTTAAAAGTTAAAATTATGATCAGGATCACTTTAAGCATCGTCTTGAGGTTTAAAATTATACTTTTTAGTTATCTTTAAGTGTAGTTAATGTTTAGTCAGTGAAATGTGTCAGCAATCCTGTCTTTTTTGTGGTTAATATTTTGCTGAGAAAAAAAATGAATCAATTTCGTTTAACCTTACCTAAACATTTAAAACATAATTAATTAAAAAAGTTGTTTCATTATTTCATGAATAGTAAATGTATTGCTTACTTTTTATTCCTTTCCTTCTTTTAATTTATTATTTATATATTTTAATTCATTCTGATTCAGACTCTGATTCACCTTACATTCCTCATTGTTTAAAGATTTCATTATTTTTAAACTTTAAAAGTTGCTCAGTTACTGTTTAAACTTTCAGTAAAACTTAACATTATTATTAAAAAATTAAATCAATAAAGCTAAGTAAAGTAAAGTGGAGATCAGAAGTGACATCCTAAAATTATCCCAAATTGGAAGAAAAGAAAGCATCTCGAATAAGCACCCCATCCTTTTGATAAAAAATATTCAGAAGCATCCCCTCCCATGACAGCTACCTCTATTTCCAAAAAGACGATGTCCTATATTGCAAGTTTTCAAAAAACCGTAAAATTTATAAATTGAATTGTCATATTTTTGTTTTTTGATCTTCTTGGAAATGTTTTTTAAAATTAATGTCATTGTCTCTAGACTCAAAATTAAATGAGCGTTAATTCGAGTAAATACAAAAGTTTGAACCAACAAAGAGTTAAAGAAAACATGTAATTATTTTCTACTCCAATCAGATCACTTATTTGGCAGTAGAAAAGTGAAACTAAATTTGTATCACTTCTAATAAAAAAGCTAGAACAATATTTCTGCTGTCATAAAATTTTTTGTGAAGAACGATACAAACACGTGAGAAAAATATCCTTTTACATTGAAATTTAATAAAGTATCAAGGGAGAAAGGAGGGAGGGTGGCAGTCACCACAGTGGGTAAGCAATTTTCAAGAGTCGCAGTGAAGAGCAAACTTTAACTTGAAAATACAAGCCACGGTTGTAAAAACATGTTCATTTGATAAGGACCTCAAGTGAATAAAAATAATCTAGACTTAGACTTGTAAAATTGGTAATGTTTTAAGTAAAAACTTGCAGCATCATATGATGGTTACAGTCTATTGTTTTAGCTTCCCGAACACTACTTGAGGTTCAAGTCTCAAAAACTAGACTTGGCTAAGATTTATTGGTGGCTGCAAGATGTGGGCATTAGAGTGCAAAGGGAAGCCTTGTTGAAAGTTTACACGGGTGCTTTACCATAACATATAAATAAAATTTACGACATAATTAAAATTAAAACCGAAGAAAACTCTAATAAACTCATAAAGAGTAAAAAAATTGACACAATTCAGCCATGACGTACGCAAGTACGGTTATTGTGTAAAACACAACATAAAAATTTCCAAACTTTTTACTAAAATTTCCAAAATTATTTACGTCCATGAAGGAAGACAAATAAATAAAATATCTATATAACTATACTCTCCAAATAGACATATAAAAATCCCTTTTTTTAAATTTTTAAATTAATACCAAAAAATAACTAAACAAAACTAATGTATTAACATGAGATTGATGCACACACACAACAAGCAACGATATGAAACACCACACACACAACAAGCAACGATATGAAACACCACACACACAACAAGCAACGATATGAAACACCACACACACAAAAAGCAACGATATGAAACACCACACACAAAAACTATGCAACTATACGTCTGACATAACCAGAGATTGAAAAAGAAAATAATTTGTTTGTTTATCTTGTGACTGACTGTAAAAATAAGTTGAGATCATCCTCCACTTGACTTACATGATAAACCAAACAAATGTCTACATAACTGTTTTTTGGACTACTTCCAAAAACTTACTGACTTAGGGTGTGTGTGAAAAGTTTTTACAGCCTGTCTCTGCAGCTTTTTATGTAATTCGGCAGGAACAAGATGTTGAGTTTTAAGAAACCATACTTTGCTATGCACACACAATCACGTGTCTTAACAGACACGCCGCTACACATATATGCTTCTTAAATAAGGGGATGATGGGGGGATGAGGGACAAGGGAGGGGAGGGCCCACCACCATGACACAAACTAAAAATAAGGCCATAAGGTCATATTCACAAGCAACTGACATAACAATATAAATATTAAAAACAAAGTTAAATAATACCACATCACTGATTAGACATCGGCAGCGTATGGTGCAATGACATTTAAAGCAAATTTTAATTGCTGTCTTTTATGAATGTACTCAAAAATAAAAGGGATTGCCATTGTTTATACGGTCACTGTCAATGCCAATTCACAAGACTGTTTGTCAGCAAAGCAACTTCTTATAATGCAATGGTTTTCTTGAACATCAAAATATGATACACGACTTAGATATTCACATGGATAAAAATCTTTCCATCCTAAATAGTTTTTCTCTTCTGTTTTCCATCTTTTCTCCATACACTGACTCAAAGGTCTTCATGTTTGATTTTCTGGGGATATTCAATACCAAAAAATCCAATTGGTAGATTTCTGGTCTCTCTATGCCTCCTTACAAACGCAGAAAACGTTGATACGCAATTTCCAATAAAAAAGTCAGCTTTCGACAACAGAGCAATGTCAACTATTGGATCACTCACTTCATTTCTAGGTTTGCGTTTATGAATAGTGACCTATAAACAGAATGCAATACATTGCTCCCTGTACATTGTTCAAAACACACATCACTTTGTTGCATTTTTAAACACACAGCAGAAGACTTTGCTTTATTATTAGTATGACAAAATAATCGTGGCAAAGTTTTATCAGGGAGAATATTTTCTAAAACTCGCTAATGTGTGCTTATTGCATAACATCTGTTTCTCACAGAGACTTGCTAAGAGAAAGAATTCACAGTAATAGATGGTTCATTGAATTCGATAGCTACAAAGAACATTAAATCACACATAGTATAATATATAAAACTTCTTTTCATCAACAAAAATTTTTAACTGAAATAAGAAGGTTCAAGAAAAAATGTGAGATGTGAGAAGTTTCTTTATAGAAAAACAGCGTAAGTTTCTTAATAAAGATATACTGAGTAGGGATAATACCTTCATTCGTTTTAATTCTTTCCTAAATGTATCCATCATGGCATCATTATCTGTGGCAACAAACACAGCTTCTGCATTAGCAAGTCTTACGTATTGTTTGACTCGCTTGATAATTTCTGCTTTTGTGGGATTACACATCAATTTGGTGACACCATTTTTCGTTGCATGTTTGGTGCATTGCGCAGAAGCAAATAACGAAGAGTATCTGTCCAATTCATCACACACACGTGTCTATGTAGCACAATAAAATAAATAAATAAATAATAATAATAAATAGGTGAATTTTTATCATCTAACAAAACCAGACAGTGGAAAAACTAATTTTCAAGACAAAATTTACTTGAAAAGAAAAAAAGGAATTGAACTTGCAAGATAGGTTTTTCATTCGCGAGGTTTGCAGTCACATCAAAAATCCTTTTATAAGTTTTGATACATTCACAGTTTTACAGCCAAAATGGCTTTGACACTAATGATAGCTGTATCAAGAAAACTATTCAAGATAGTGAAAACTGCAACAAATTCGAAGATGTTGTATTTTCTGTTTGTGCTAGTTTTTTGTCCTAGACAGGATATAGTTCAGAGGGCTATACTCCTGGAGAGGTTTCCTGCGGGGAAACAAATTCGCTGAATAGTTTCCTGAGTATTGCAGGTTTCCAGGTTTTTCAAAATCCTGGCTAACTAAAACAAGAAGATTTAGAAGCTTTAGTTTCTAATACTTACCAAACATACTATTAGCTAATTACGAGCATAATTTCCTGCATATTCAGGTTGCACAAAACGTTATCATATGATTTACTAATTAATGTTTCTTCTTTTCAAGCTTTTAATGATCATTTTTTTGAAATTAAAAAGCGATTTTTTGGAAATTTAAAACTACGCAATATCCAAACCCAATTAGTCCTGTGAATTGACTTCTGTTTCCAATTACCTTCAAGTAGAGACAAAATACTTTTGTTAGTCACCCTCAAATTTATTTTAATATTTATTACAAAGTCACATAATCCCTAAAATGAAGCAATAAAATTCCATACCAAATCAATACCATTCCGTAAATGAATAGCTACAAATCTCTTTCCTTTCATTTCCTCTCTAATAAACTCATCCGCCAGAAGCAATATTTTCTGTGAGAATTCAATATACTTTTGGATATGCTGTGTAGCAGGTGTGGATGGAAAGGAGCCAGGTGCTCCCTGAAATGCAATCACTGGATACTCTGATGCAGGAAATCTGAACAGATTTTTGTTGGCTTTAATTTTACATTATTTTTCCCATATTTCTATAATGTATTTATTTATTGTTTGATAAAATACAAAAGAAACAAAAGAATTAAAAAACTTTAGAATATGATTCTAATTTATAGGGAAATATTTTGTCAGCTCTGCTTCACAGAAAACATTTACACTCAAATATCAATTATCCATTATCATGTCCATGTTTCTTTTAATGTGTCCGATTTTCCAGGAAGGAATTTTACAAAGAGAAGTTATCTGTTGTAAAATGCGTGTAAAGGTATGACAACTCTTGAAGTTCAAATAAATTAGTAGAATCAGTTAAATTATTGTCTCAATGTCTGAAAAGAATTAAAGGCTACAATAACAAGGACTTAAAAAAGAAACAAAAATAAGCATGTAAAAAATTGATGCGTCAATTTTATGATTTCTTTGTGTGCAGTCAAAAGATGAATCAATGATAAGACAGAATTGTATTTTCTGCATGATAAGTTTTTACAATAAATATTGTGTGAACAATTTACCACTTAATTGCTAATATAGTAGCTTTAGATAAACATTAACCAGGACTATTTTTCTTTTTTTATATGAGCAGCACAAAGAAATTCAGTCTTAAAAGAGAATCAAAAATTAACTTATGTATTGAAGGAAGAACTATTTCTTAGCACTTGTTTTTAAAATAGCTTTTTTATTAAAAAATAAATAAAATGAAAGATTTATGGCTTCGTGGCTGTGACAGAAATTTTTGCATTCTAACAGCTTTGTTATTAGGGACATTTTATCCATTTGCAAAATTGGTGCTGTTAATTTAATGCTGTTAATTTAGTAATCCTAGATAAGCAACAGCCATACAACCTGATAATAAACATATTGACTATCAAATACTGGAAAATTGCTATTTTGGGGTTTGACACACAATGCAAATTTTACTGAAGCTTACTATCACCCCATCCGAAGTCATATTTTTAAAAAGAATCCTGTGTTTGATGGCACTATCAGCGTTCAACAAAAATTAATGCATCATTGTGATACTGCATTTTCCATTGATATCGTAAAGCAACAAATTTAACATTATGATTATTAAGTGACGAATATTAAGATTTTGATGTTTACATCAAATTTTTATGTTCATGCTTTTGTTTGTTTGTTTTTCTTATATTTTCAGGATGTATACTTTATTTTATTTGTATATTTATTTGTCCTAATTTTCCAATAATATACAAATAGCAGCTCATTAAAACAATATCTGAATGAAATTAATTCTGATCCCAACAAACCTGGTGAGCCAGCCATTCCTTGTCTCTTCGTCATCTAGACTGTCCCAGAGTAAACCAGAATGTTCTACGTATCCATCAAAATTAACATCAAAATGATCCCAAAATGGTCCAAATGGATTGCCATTTTTCATTGAACAAGTTTTTTTATCCTCACCAAATCGGTAACAAAAGCCTAAAAATGGCAAAATACATTTAATGTCTTCAAACATGGACTTTAATTCAGACACTAATTGTGAGATTAAAAAAACCTTCGATTTACACTAACATTCATCTGCCCCAAAAAACAAAAAAATGCTACGGCTCGTATCAAAGTAACAACCATTACAAACCTTTTCTTCTACCAGCAGGCCAAACACGTGATGCTAATTCAGACATAAAATGGTCCATTGTCATTACTTTTGGGTAGTATTTCTTCAGTGGTTCGACTTGAAACCAATCTTCAAAAGCTATTTGCAACTGAAAAAATTGTTTTCCCTGGGTAGAGTTAAGAACAAAAACAAATTTGGACCAGACAAAAAAAAAACAGGGCTAATACAGGTCAAATATCATAGAATTATTTGGTACTAGCAACAGTAAAAGAAAAAACCCTATAAACAAAGAGAAGGACAAAAAGAAAAAAAGAAAAATGAAAGAGAGAAACACAACCTCAGAATAAACAAAAAAGTATCAGTATGATGACAAAACTCTGAAATGCCTTCCCCCCTTTATATGCTTTGTAAAAAATAGAATTCACTAATTCTTACAAATATACCATCTTATGGAACGTGTGAGGAATGTTTTCAGTTGTGAACCCCAAACACGAGTGTGCACAACAAAAAGTGCACTACCAGCCCCTAAAGTTCCCAGGCCAATCAATAAGAAAATTGTTACAATAAGTTACAATAATTTAGAGTGCACAGTCGATTCAAATTAAAAGGAAAAAGAAATTTCAAATAAATTGTGACAAAATTTTCCTTACACCTGTATCTTATGCTAAGGCTGTCGTTTTGGTTTTAAGAACATCTATATTATAATGCCCGTATAAGTCTGTCCGTCTGTCTGTCTGTCACGCAAAATGGTAGCTTAGCTGCGACGGGCAAACCCGTGGATTTTTCCACAGGCTAACGACTAGTATATATATATTGTATATATAGCAAGCTGTAACATTTTACACAACCACAATTTTTTAACCGGTGCATAAGAGAGATTACACTTAATTGAATGTAGATTAAATGAAAGTCAAATGCCACACATTTGGTAGCAAGTAACCGCATGTTTAGATGTAAATAAATGGTTTGCATGTGCAATGAAATGGAAATGATACATCAACTACAGTAGACAAGTTTTTTGTAGAACTGGGAAGGCAATCATACAATTCTTATTGTTTTGCTTCTTTCACAAATTATGAAAACATGATAATCACAAGGGGTTCACTTTGGCAAAACATTTGCTGAAGCATATGCTCAATTGCCCACTGTCATATTCCATAATTCTATAATAGTTATTTTCACAAACCAAGATCACTGTATAACAAGCATTCACTATCGACAAACAACTAAGAATACAAAAACATTATTGTCCCAAATTATTTTGCAAAGCAAATATTTCTGAAATTTGAAGACTGTTTTATTTGATCTTTTTATCAGCAGTACACATGGAACACACTGAATTGTTTAAATCACAAATACAGGATTTTATATTTTAGACATTGCATGGCCAAAGTTTAATCTCTCATATGTAACTACAACAGGCTTGAATCCTGTTTCTGAGAGCCAAATTATTGCTCCTTAACATATATTTGTTTTTTTATCGATGATAACAAAAATAGGTCCGAAATCTTAGAGATTTCTAGGATAATAGGAACGTTTAAAGTTTTGTGAAAATGTTTTTTTTATCAACAATAATTGTAAGTTTTACGACCATATCTTTATAAAATCAAAGTTGTGCCAACACACAAAAAAAAAATTCTCTATGCTGTGCATGATTATTTTGAAACAAAAGCTTTAATATCAAAATTCACACATACAATTGTTAAAACACTTATTATAATACAGAAAATTGTAGCACACACACACTAGAATATTCCAGACATGTATTAGCCCTAGCAAAATCCAAGGAAGCAAAAAAACATACAATTTGAAAAAAACTTACAGAATTAAAAGGTTGATCAGAAGGATATGTAATCCAAGGTGGTAGCACTAATGTACGATCCAAGCCTTTTGCAAATGCAAGAGCACCAATAAATTGGTCCGCCTGATTTCCAAAACGACCTAGACAACAACAACAAAAATTCACTATATATATATAAATATGTTATCACAAAATAAAAACACAAAAATAACACATCAGAGCACATTTATTCAAGTATATAATTTATTTGATTTAATCCTTTAATAACCCTAGACCAACATTGGTCAGATGGAGTACAACACCTGCCACCGGCATCACTTATAACCCACCTTTTGTTAGGTCTAAATTGCCTACTTTATACAACAAATCCTTACCCATACAAGGACAATACAAGATGTATCCATCCTTATCAATTTCCTCCAGCTTTGCATCAGAACAAACCAACGCAAACAAAGCTAAAAGATTGCTTACAAAGTTGATCCAAGACATTCTTTTATATTTTCCTAAAAATACATACACATTCATGTTAGACAAAACAGTTTTACCCTTTTATCAACTTAAATTTCCTATAGACTGTTAATCCACAAGCACAAATAACCTTGAACCTCGCTATCAGATCAAAAAGCATTCCAAAAAACATCAACACATGCTTTCTTTACACACATGCAAAAAACAACTTATGAGCAAAAAGTTTGTTACTTTATCCTTAACAATATATATATACGGTTACAGCGTTTATACTCCATAACATAATTGTACAATTACAAATTTTCAAATAGTAATTTTGATATTTCCAGTTAGTACAGGAGTTTGTAGAGAATCTACAACATTTCCATAAAATATTCTCAATTAATAAACTCTCCATGAGAGTGAGTTTGAAATCATTAGACTCTTCTGCAAGTACTGAGTTACTAGGGCATAATTTTTAATCAATAATGTATTTATCTCCTAGTAAACTGAAATATATATATGTTTATTTCATTCATTCATTCATTTAATGGTGGAGAGTGATTACAAATCATCAAATGTCCAAGAACGGCAGTGGCCTATAAGGATCAAGCTTGATATATAAAACACTTAGTATTTCGAGTGTGAATTCATCATGCAGAAGCATTTTTTATATTGTAAGCCTAGATAATATTAGACTTTAGTAATAAAAAAACTTTTGTAAGTTTAAGTCTGGACAACAACAAATAACTTTTGTCACACTTCAGACTTTTTCCTGCATTAAAATGACACAAACACTTTGACCCCCACCCCCTAGCAAACACCACTAGCTACCAAATTTGATAAAAATCAAATTTATTTATTTTTTAAATTGTTCGCCAAGTATATAACTTTTGTTATGTTTTACAGATTTTTGCGGAGAGAAGCGGAGCCCATTTCCTCATTAAATAAGCCAAATATAAGGGACGGAGGAGAGTGTATAGGATTTCCGCACGTATACATCAAAATTTTCAATTTTCGTCAACTTTTTTGACTGGGTTGCCCAGTAGCTTACTCTGGTCATTTTCCCCGTAAATTTATGATTCAGCGAGACAAAATCTAAGGCACGGCGATGGAGTGCTTTTGTTATTTTTAAAGATGGCCTAGCGGGGATTTCCAGCTGAGATTAAGTTAGCTTTAGCCACGTGATATATAGTCACTTTGACTAATATCACATGACGTTTTCTCGGATAACATAGCGCCTCAAACTAAAACTTCCATTAATCTAAGCTAGCTATATGGCAGCTGACGGAGGAAGGGCTTGTTCAAGAAAACGAAGAAAGGGTATGTTTAGCTCGCTAGTATTTTTTACATGTAATGAACCCATTCTTATTCTCACTCACACCTAAAGCTAGCTAGCTTAAAACTGCAGATTTAGATAGAATAATAATAGAACTTAGATAGCATTTAGCTAGCTAGCTACTGTAAGAGTTAGCTAGCATAAAAACAAACAAACAATGCAATATAGCTAGCATAAAACTAGCTACAAAGCTCGCATAAAATTAACTACTTAGCTGGGATAGAACTACCCATGTAGCTAGCAATAAATTGCTATTTTTGCTGGCATAAAATCAGCAACATAGAAAGCATAGAACAATTCTTTGAGACAGATTTTCTACCTATCCTCTAGCTAGCTATTATACATATAATACTACACAGTGAGTGAGATAATTCTACTCTGTAGGAATGTCCCATCATACAGCTTGTTCTAGCTACAATCGTCCACAAAATGTGTTGTCTCTGGCAATTTTATACCAAAAACCAAGAACCAAAAAGTTTAGCAAGGTCAGCAAAAGAACATAGCCAGCTAGATATTTTGCAGATAGTAAGTTCTGTTCTCACTCGTGATCAATGTTTATATACAGGTATGTCACGTGTAATTGTTTACGTTGCTTAGCCACAAAAGGGCAGTTCTTAACATTAGGGGGGAATAGAGAGCCATATTTTCGTGGACGATTGTAGCTAGATATTGTACACACCTCAGGAAATAAACTTTTTTAACCCTGCCGCTGAGCATACATCAGTGCGGCTCAAGTTACAGAAGCGAAAATTATTTCAATATATATATATATATATCGGGAAATTTTTACAACATCGACATTTGTTATTACTGAGGCTTTTTAAATTCTGAATAGTGGTTCTCGTTCAATCGTCAACATGTATTGAAAATCTCCAAATGTATTCATTATTTCTTACTTAATTTCACGATATGTATACAAATAATGTCCCAATAATTTCTGTTTCTGTAACTCGACCTGATCTTTACACCAATGCGGCTCTAACAACGTTTTTGTTCAGTTTTGAATAAGAGCTTTTTATCCTACTGTCATGAAAACTTGTTTGCAAAATAAACATATACTGCTGTTTGATTTTTAGCTGGACAGGGTTGTTGATATTGCGATTTGTGTTAATTCTGTTGTTATCTTTCAGTAACCAATACAATAGTATTAGAGACTGGTGAAGCCTTCAAGTTACCTCATCAAGGTAAGAATCATTAACAATGGTAGCAGAGTTAAAAGGTACAGATCAACTGGCCTGGTATTTATGATCATTGTGCAAGTGACATTTGAGTTGAAAGAAAGCAATTGAGGGCACACACCCGGATGTGTTCCTTGAGGTAAGAGATATAACTTTCCCTTTTGTTGGCTATTTGTTGACACGTGTGTGTGCAAACCAATTGGTGAAGTGGTTTGTGAACAATGGCAACAACAACATTGAAGGCTCCACCAGCGTTTAAAGAGGATGATGACTATAGCAGTTGGAAGAACGATTTGGAGATCTGGCAGATGTTTACAGAACTACCAAAGAAAAAGCAAGGTCCAGCTGTATACCTGTCACTGACTGGTCGGGCACGGGAGGCAGTACGCGACCTGACACCTGCAGAAGTGGGATCAGATGATGGTTTGGACAAGATTATATCTAAGCTAGATTCAATATATTTGAAAGATGAAAGCACAAGAGCATTTATTGCTTTTAAAGAGTTTTATGACTATAAGAGGAATAGTGGAGACAAATTTCCTGATTTTATTGTGCAGTTTGAGAAGCTCTACAATAAGATATCCAAATATGATATGGCATTGCCTGAAGCTGTCAGGGCATATTTTCTTCTCACAGCTGCGAATATGTCTGAAGAAAATGAAAAACTGGCTCGTACAACTTGTGCAGAACTCAAGTATAAGAATATGAAGGACACAATCATGAAGATATTTGGAGAACTGAACACAGCAGAAGACGCTGCACATTTGGGAGCTCTTCCTGTGAAACAGGAATGCTTATATGGAAATCTTCATGCTGATACCAAGGACAGCTTGTCAAGGAATACACGTTCAAGAATGAATCCTGTTGATAAGGATGGGAAACTCATGAGGTGCCATGAATGTGACTCAACAAGACATTTTGCTAATAAATGTCCTCATAGAAATCAAGAGCAAAGAGGTTTCAGATCACGGAACAATAGACCTACAGAAAAGAAACAAGATGTAAATGAGATCCATATCACCCTTTTTGCAGCCTCTCCAGACCAAAGGCAATATTGTCTTGTTGGAGAATCCTTTGGTAGAGGTGTCTTGGATTCTGGCTGTACAAAGACAGTGGCTGGGGAGAAATGGATGGATGAATATCTTGCGACTCTCTCTGAATCAGATAAAAATGCTGTAGTTTCAAATAGTACTGATTCTATATATAGATTTGGTGATGGAAAGGAAGTGAAAGCTACAAGAAATCTAATAATACCAGTTATTCTAGGTGGCAACAAGTATAAATTGTCTGTTGACATAGTAGAGATTGAAATACCACTACTGATTAGTCGTAGGACCATGAAGTCTCTCAGTATGAAGTTAGATTTTACCAGTGACTTGGCCCTTATTGGGAAGGAAAGAATTGACTTAATATGTACCACAACAGGACACTATTGTCTTCCACTAACACATTGTGATCTTGATGCTCAAAAAGGAACAAAAATCATTTTACATGGAGAAAATTTGAAAAATATTAGTAAGACAGAGAAAATGAAGAAAGCTATGAAACTGCACCGCCAATTCGCTCATGCTGGCAAAGATAAGCTACTCAAACTTGTAAAGGATAGTAATTTGTATGACAAGGAATTTTTGTCATGCATCGAAGAATGTTGCAATGATTGTGAAATATGTCACAAATATAAAAGGCCATACAGTAGACCAGTTGTGGGTATACCTCTGGCAAACACTTTTAATCAAGTAATATGTATGGATTTAAAGGTTTATGAACATAATAAACAACACATCTTACATATCATCGATGCTGCAACTCGTTACTCTGCCGGATGTCTTATCAAATCGAAACATAAAGATGTCATTGTCAGTAGAGTGTTTAGATTTTGGATTGCATACTTCGGATCACCAAGTACAATCTTGACTGACAATGGTGGGTGAATTTTCGAATGAGGTTTTACAAGAAATGAATGAAAAGCTCAATATTGAGACAAAAACAACAGCAGGCGAATCTCCTTTCAGCAATGGTATTGTGGAAAGACATAATAAAATTCTGGCAGAGACCATGTTCAAGACAATTGAAGATACGAAGTGTGAACCAGACGTAGCACTAGCATGGGCCCTCAGCGCAAAGAATTCTTTACAGAATCATGGTGGCTACAGCCCAAACCAATTGGTATTTGGCCATAATGTGAACACACCCACTATTCTGACAGATCATTTACCAGCATTGGAGCCAACTACGTCAAGTGAAATAGTGAAAAAAAATCTATCTGCTCTGCATAAGGCAAGGGAGAATTTCATTAAAGCAGAATCCAGTGAGAGAATTAAA
The DNA here is from genome assembly GCA_030067915.1 of Hydractinia echinata. Classification (NCBI taxonomy): domain Eukaryota; kingdom Metazoa; phylum Cnidaria; class Hydrozoa; order Anthoathecata; family Hydractiniidae; genus Hydractinia; species Hydractinia echinata. Next base: position 496,817 of record JASGCC010000140.1, on the reverse strand, counting down.
AGAGCGCTGAGACATAATGTTAGAACATATTCTGATGAGACGTATTTGAATGGAGAAAAAGTCTTCTACAAGCGCAAAAACACCAAGGGTTGGAAAGGTCCAGGTGTGGTTTTGGGACAAGATGGTCAAATGGTGCTTGTCAGACATGGTGGTAACTTTTACCGAGTGCATCCCTGTCAGTTGATGAAACATAGCCAAAATTGTAAAGTTAGTGAATTCAAGTCAGATCATGTCAAGAGGAAGGAAAGCCATTTGAATAAGTTGTGTGATATGAACGATAGCGTCAATGATTGTGATAATGATGATGATGATGATGATGATGATGATGATGATGATGATGATGACACAGCTGATGACACAGCTGATAAGAATGTGATAGATGTTTATGATGATTCTGAAGTTGTAGAGCAGTATCATCAAGAACAAGCTAGAAATGTAGACGAAAATGACCAAGAAGATTCTGGCACAAGTGAAAATGAAGTTGAGGAAAACAGGGATACTCATAAAAATAATGAAACTGAAGAAGACGAAGGTAGTGGTTGTACTAGTGACATTTTCAGAAGACCATCTACAGAATCCAAGAAAGTTGAATCGAAACCAAAAGCAAAATCATACATCAAATACAATCTAAATGGAAGATGGTATCGTGCAAGAGTTCTCTCAGCACAACCCAAAAGAAGTGGCACTTATAAAAATTGGGTTAATGTGTCTAATGATGGTGATAGAAAGCCAAAAAGCATCAATTGGAATGATGTGTCCAAATGGGTCGAGCTGGAAAATCCGGAATTCCCCGTCTATATGTGTGATGTCGATATGTTTTCACAGGAAGTAGTTGATGCGAAGGAGAGAGAATTGCAGAATTTAAAAGAAAATGATGTCTTCGAAGAAGTTCCAGACACTGGTCAAACAACTGTATCAAGCAAATGGGTCATAACTGAGAAGTTCAAAGGTGAAAAAAGGGTTGTGAAAGCTAGATTGGTGGCTAGAGGCTTTGAAGAAAATTCACAATCATTGAGAACAGATTCTCCAACTTGTGGCAAACAAAGTCTTCGACTTGCTATGGCTATCATAGTTAGCAATGATTGGCAGATCAATTCACTTGATATCACTGCAGCTTTTCTTCAGGGAGATGTTATTGAAAGAGAACTGTTTCTATAACCACCAAAAGACACATTGTCATTGGGAACAGTGTGGAAACTAAAGAGATGTTTGTATGGGTTAAACGATGCATCTAGAGCATGGTACAAACGAGTGAGAAGTGAAATGTTGAAACTTGGTGGTGAAATGTGTACCTACGACCCTGCTGTGTTTTACTGGTATAGAGGCAAGCAAATCACTGGAATTCTTGTTTGCCATGTTGATGACTTTGTGTATGGTGGTAGTCCAGCTTTCCACAAAGATGTTATTGCTAAACTTTTCGAAACGTTCAAAATCAGTACGCAATCAAGCTCAACCTTCAAGTATCTAGGATTAGATGTGGATCAATTTAAAAGCAAAATTAAGATTAATCAAGTGAGCTATATAGAGTCTTTGATAACTGTTAATATTGAAAATGATGTTAACAATGAACGAAAATTGACTAGCAAGGAAAAGACCATGCTGAGATTGTTGAGTGGGCAAATTGCTTGGGTGGCCGGACAAACCCGCCCTGATGTGGCTTATGATAGTTGCCAAACGTCTAATTATGGCAAGGAACCTACAGTTCAAAATTTGAAAGATGCCAACAAGATTATTAGAAAAATTAAGAGCAAGCATGTTGCAATAACCATTGCCAAAATTGCAAATATGAAAAATTGTGAAATTATTTGCTACACAGATGCAACTCATGCCAGTTTGAAGTGTGGATCATCACAAGGTGCATTCATCATATTTGTGAAACACCTGAGCGAAGTTATACCAATCTGCTGGCAATCAAAGAAACTACAAAGGGTAACCAAAAGCCCAATTGCTTCGGAAACACTTGCTCTGAGTGAAGGAGCTGATGCTAGTTTTTATTTGGCCAATGTCATACAGCAAATCTGCAAGTTGACGAAGGTTCCAAAGATCACTTGTATTATCGACAACAGGTCATTATTTGAAACCTTGAAAACGACAAATGTCACAAAGGATTTGAGATTGCGAGTTGATATAGCCAGATTGAGGCAGATGGTGGAACAAGATGAGATTACTATCAAGTGGGTTGAAGGAAAACACCAATTAGCCGACTGCTTGACAAAACATGGAGCGTCTCCAAACAAGTTGCTTGAGGTTTTGGAGACATCCAAAATATCTCTACAATAATTGATTGTAGTGATTACCGTTGTGTTTTTTTTTGATGATTTTAATTTGTTTGTCATGTTGACTGTGACAAACAGTTGCAGCATGCAATTTGATATTCTACTTGTGTTGGCTTTAAAATTGTGTTACTGGTGGCAATGTTGATATTGCGATTTGTGTTAATTCTGTTGTTATCTTTCAGTAACCAATACAATAGTATTAGAGACTGGTGAAGCCTTCAAGTTACCTCATCAAGGTAAGAATCATTAACAAGGGTAACAACGGGCTGTTTCCGCTGTGTTTTTTTAAACCGAAGTTGCAATAAAGGTTTTTCGGAAAATGTGTTATGCCTATCAGATGTCACGATTAATTTTTGATCTTTCACAGAAACTTTTGCCATAAAATATTGCAGGATTTTTTGCTTTGAGAGGGTAAAAACAGGTTATATATAAACTGTATTTTTATTTTTAAATGTTACAAAATTTTCCAAAAAGTAAAATTGTTTTAGGTGCGTAGGATAACAACAGGTTGTTAACTGTCTGTTTGTTTGAACCGAAGTTAGGATAGTTTTTTGGAAATGGGTATTATGCCGAAACGTATGTGCGAAACAGTATACCTGTACAAATCACTCAGCCCAGTGTTAACAACAAGCTGTTACCAACCTGTGTTTCTATTTAACAGAAGTTGCGCTAATTTTTTGTTTGAAATGGTATTAAACCTATATGGATGTGCGACATTGTTTACCTACTAAGCGCTCACCCTGGATTGAAATTCACTTTTTAAGTTTTGCAAGAAACATTTTGAGAAATTCACTAAGATGGGCACAACATATAAACTGTATTTTTGAAGAAAAGTTATTATTTGAAAAATATATTACACCTGAACCATCTTACTGTTGTGTGTGCTTCACATAATTTATGATATACTGCATACTTGTACTAAAGCGCTCCACATGAATGTGTGGCACAGTTTACAAAACTTATAAATCGCTCTACACCAGACTTTTAACGCCGGGTGTTACAGTTACTTGTGACTAAACCAGACATTTCAACGCCAGGTCCCCCTGTCTAGTTAGTAAAAAGGCTATGTGAGCATATAAAAGATGCACATGTAAAGTTTTTCATATATACACTCATGCAAATGAGAGATCCAGGTTCAAATCCTGGACAGGGCTAGGAAAATTATAATTATCTTGCATCTACAAGAAGCAGGTATTCATAAGTATATGATATTACCTATATTGAGTATAATAGGTAATCTTTGAGTCGTAGAGTGGGGAATTGCGTACATTCATCAGTTTCATTTATAGAGCCCAAAAATGCTTTGTTTTTTTAATAGATCTATCAATTTATGGTAAAAAGTTTTGTATTGATAAACCTGCTAGGCACAAGAAACCAAAAAAGGCGTTTCTCGTGGACTTCTCTGATTATTTCTAATTCTTAAATTTTTAATGTTGTTGTCATTGGAACCAAGTTAATTTTTAATCTCAGATTTATCAAAAAATGATAGTTTTTTCGGCGTTATGACTGATTGTTTAAATACCGTAAATGATCGATTAAGCCCCCGGGGGCTTATTTGTCAAAATGGGTTTTGGGGGAGGGGCTTATTCGGGAGGGGGGGGGGGTAAATGGGAGGGGGGCTTATAAAATTATGCAAAAATCTAGTGTGCTAAAAACAACGATTTTAATAAACACAACATATCTTTCTAAAAGTATAATAATAAAAACAAACACTAATCGATCTCAATATAATGGTTGGAAAGAGGAAAAGGGAGGTCGGATTGTTGTTCCAGCAAAGTATGTTGCTTTGACAGGGAGCAAGATATTCGGAAATATATTGTTCGACAAGTTGAAAAAAAAAAAGAAAAACACCCTAACTTTGAATTGGATATTATAACCACAAGTGTCATTAATACCTCAATCTGCGAAATAAATACCATTTAATCAATTGTTTATAGTAGTATTTTCTCAGTCCCTATCAACTATATTGAAATTACTGTGAATTCGAATAAGCCCCCATGGGGGCTTATTCGGGAGTGGGGGGCTTATTTGTCAAAATGGGTTTTTTGGGAGGGGGCTTATTCGGGAGGGCGGGTTATTCGGGAGGGGGGCTTAATCGATCATATACGGTACTTGTATTGGCACATCATCATCATCATTCTCGGCTTAACGTCCGTTTTCCATGCTAGCATGGGTTGGACGGGGTATATTAATGACCCTCATAATTCTGCTAACATGATTCACTGTATATATTGACCTGATATAAATTTGAGACCTTTTTTATGAGCTATTGAATTTGAAATATTTGCACCTCAATATTTTCTATACTCCCTAATATGATACAGATCTTAGATATATTGAGTAAACGTAATCTTTGAGTTGTAGGGGGGAGATTTTCTATTAAGGTGCCTGTCCCTGCCTTGCCGTTCCGTTGCAAAAACTTGCTGATGTGAACTTTTGTTCACAAGTTTGTAGCTATACACTTCAACAATTGATAAGTATTAACATGAATATTCTGCCCATTTAGGAGTAGTGGTGCATCATCAAACTAGTCCAGAGCAATGTTTAGCTCTCTCTCTCTCTTTAGCTAAACCCAGCCATGTTTACTTCGCTTATAGGCAGTTAAACGGACAGAGTAACTTTAGTTATACAGACAAGAGAGAATGTTTAAAATATAAGAGCCAGCTATTCAATTCGAGTCTCTTTGTAAGATATTATATATTGTAACTCTAGCTGGCTCTAGCCATGCCAGTAAGTAGCTTCACACTTAGCTAGTTTAGCTTGCGCGACACTAACAACATATAAAACCACGGTTAGCTACCTAGTTAGCTAAACCTGAATAGTAAACCAAAAAAGAAAAGAAAGACATAAACAAACAAATCAAACCAAAACAATCACAGAAGCAGAGACGACAACAAAAGTAACAGACACGTGGTGCTGTTCTGCCCAGATTGCGAAAACGGCCTGTTTACAACCGGGACAGTATGCATGGTCCGATTATGTTTTTTTGCACTGGTCATGTCGTGGTGACCGGATTATGAACGCTGATATAAATGGCTGGCCAGGCAGGCTGTGATTGGCATTTTCTTCGAACTTTTGTGAATTAAACATTCTCTGGAAGATAGAACACCCTTAAAAACTAGACATGGCGAAAGAAAAAAGTCTCGACGTAATTCTTAGTATAAACTACTCTTGTAGTAAATACATTTCAACATAATATACTTTGAAGTAACTAAATTTCACGGAACCTAAATTATTCTGTTTGCGGGAATTAAGTTTGGTGAAAAGTTATTAAACTTGCGAATCCCAAAATTTAGTATTTGCCCCGAAATTTCGTTTCATTTGAGAACAACAACAACTTTGCCACCAGGGCTATTTGCTTGTCAGAAGTGATGACGAATGATATAAAAGCGGCCGTTTCTGCCCTGTTCTTAACCGGGGCAAGCTGCCGTACTTAATCAGGGCAGCGTTTATTATCCGGGCAGAACAGTGCCAGGTATTTCTTACCCGTTACACCATTCATCACGGGAGAGTATGTTTCGGAACTCTCCTCCATGGAGTTGAATTAATTTTCGCCCGAGTGTACATTTCGCGGAGATTCATACTTCAAAAACTACAAATTTTCAACCTTTTTTGAGCGTGGCGGTGGCGGATAATATTTTATTAGGTTAGCCTCTTTATTACACACCACAACAATCATTTTTTTTAAGAAAGACGCATTCTCATCCAATAGATCTTTTTGAGACAAAGTTTTAAGGTTTATCTTGAAGAACTCTGGGGATGGGAATGGGATATGGACTACGGGGACGATTCTAGGATATTTAAACTTCCCATTTATGCCTACAAAAAAAACCATCCCGGCAGCTTAAGTAGAAGAGTGAAAAATCGCCAGACCGGACTACAGAAATCTATGAAATTTTATCTAACAAGACTACGGTCTGCAGGTGTAGGGATTAATCCGGTAACCTTTCTTGCTCCCGGGAATTCCTTTAATGCTCGGTGAACCGCGAAGTGTCATCATGCAAGCGCTAGCGATAACACACTCTGGACAAGATAAAAAAAGTTGCAGGGGAATTGAGAGTTGCTCTGGAAGAATGGTGATACTTTGTATGTAATAATATTCATCCTCGTGCAGGACCTCTTGACCCCGAGCCGTTATTATTACGGTAGGCATACTGAATGATAAATTTATCACTGATTACGGAACCAGTAAAAAAAGAAACATTTGGTCATCATAAAAATAATAAGAAACATAAAACGTATATTAAGTAATAAATTAATAAATTTCATGCACACGTTACATCACTTAAAAACGATAAATACACATAAATACACCTCTTCTTCGACTGCTTGTTAGCAACATTACATGCAGATATAGCAAGCTTAGCAAGGAAAATTTAAGAGAAAATATTCCTGTATTGATAAAACTTCTTTCCACGTGTTTGAAGAGGCGACAAAATATAACAGTTTTGATAAATACAAGAATTGTGGAAACATAAAAACAAGCTTCTTATAGGTATTCAATGTTAATTTTAACGCTTCTATGCACTGTCTCGCAAACCAATTGGGTAATAAGTTATATAATAACTTAGCTTCCAGGTCCCTTTATCAAAGACTCTTTTTATAAAAGTTAAACATCTTGTGATGAAAGTTGGTGTATTTTGAGACTGAAGGATCATTACATAAATTATTAACGATAGAAAGATAGTTGTGTAGCCAGTAAAATAATAAACACAAATACAGCAAAATGTTCAGGTTACCATGGAGACTGGTATCTTGTGACGTAAGAGAAACACTACCAATACTCATGATTATGTACTACACGATTGTCCATCAATAAAATATAAATACAAGTTTAAAAGTTCATTATATATAATCAGATGTCGTAGACAAAATTAATCATCTCGAAACAAAATTATGTTCTGAACATCTGTCTGTCAGGTAAAAATAATCCGTAATTATCCAAATTTATCGTTATGTCACATACTAAACAGCTGACGCTTGAATGTCAACAATATATTAACACATTCATATACATGCACATGGCGGTATATGTATTCTTATATATATACATATTATCAACGCATACATTGGTATGCGTGTACATTCTTTTATATACAAATTGTTATATGTACATCGGGTACAGTTATCAAAATCTCTTCAATTACTTCAGCTGGGTGTATTGGCAGGAGATACGCCACTGATGCCCTGTTTTGATGTATTGGTATCCTTAAAGAGTACTCCTGCAAGACTGCCCTGCATTAACCTCGTTTTGAAAATATTTTTTTCGCAGGTTAAAAATCTTGATCACAACCACCACTCTCAACTTCTTGTCGTATGCTATCCAAAAAAGATGAATGTCTTTTTACAAGTTTTCGTTTTTGTGTTTCGTAGTTTCTTTTCTTCTCCTGAAAAAACATACGAATATGTAAACAGATACGCAGTTTAATGGAGAGTTGGTGAAAACAGTTACAGTAATGCTTCGATTAATGACACTCTCTCTCTCCAAGTCATTCCAAACATTCCAACAAATATTTTTATAAAGAAACATCTCTTCTGATGTAACTTGTCCTTATTGAAATTAACGAAATACAAATCAAAAAAAAAAAAATCCGAAATTTTTTTAAAAAAACAATGTTTTTTTAGAAAAATGATGACGTCAGCATTATTTTTTTAATGTCAATTTACTTCTTCTATGTTGGTTAGTTAGTTCGTAGTTATAGCATTGGTCCTTCTCCGAATTTTACCCCAACAAAAACATATTCAAAATACCACCATCTCCATAAAACAGGGTTAAATAGTAACTGGAAACAATATGAAAAAAATGATCAAAAGAAATGTTACGGAACGAAAATAACAGTTTGACTGGTATACGCAGAATTTAAACAACCAATCAGATCAAGACGTAACATACTCTCACCTCTAGTTGTTCTATTTGTCTCTCCTCCTGCTTTGATATTCTTCTGGATGGTGCATTACCACTCGTATGACTTATTTTTCTCCCGACCGATTTTTTTCGACCAACCTGAATTGACGTACGTCGCGCTGCATCTGACCTATCGTCACCACCCCTACCGACGACGTCACTAGTGTCCTGAAAAAATGAAAAAATAACATAATTAAAACATTTGACGACAATTGTGACTTTCGGCGATAACGTGTGGAACAAAACAGTGCGAAACTTATTATTGCGAATTTGTGTAAAAATCGCAATAATTAATTTGAAACCTTGATAACTTGAAAATCTTAAGGGCCGAAACGCGCTAATTCGTTATGCACTACAAGTGTGTTCCACTCAAAGTGTTTTCTTTTCTGATAAGAGCCTCTATTATGATTTATGAAGATATTTACCTTTTTGATTACTTTGTTCTAGGTAAAAACCTGAATCAAACAATTTGTTTATCCTACCTAATCTGATAAAAAAATTGAGGCGACTGTTCAAATTACTGCTTATAAATAAATAGAAGTCACAAGTAGTTAAATTTTTGATACACATATAATAACCTCTTACTTCAGTATCGCTGACCCATTCTTCTTCATCATTACTTTCGCCTCCTACGCCACTATCTCCGCCCCTTGAGGACGCCACAATTGAGCCCGCTTGGTCGACGCTGCAAAAAAGACAGTATTTACAAAACAAAGAAAACAATGGTGTGTAATTATGCGTGAAGAGTGACGTCCTCGTAGCATTTAAAACGTAAACACATTTGCAAACTGAAAATACTGTTGCTGAGTGATCTTTATAGAAGTAAATTTATCACAGAAACGATTGCAAAATCTGCCGTTCATACCTGGGCTTTCTCAGAGCATGAGGATCTCTTAACATTTTCATAACGCTGTCTTTTCGACCCAATTCTTTCTCTAAAAATAACACATAAATATACACTTAGAGTTTGCATATTTGCGCTGCTTAACCTACTGTGAATAGCGAAAATAGTACAGCTGCAAGGACTTGTCAAGATTCTTAGCTGATGGTGTCCAACCTTGTGGGTCTTTTTTAAGGAATGTGATATAAAGGACTCATAATTAATGCTGAAACAATAACTCATTTTCATCCATTTCCTATCTTTACACTCTTTCCCATGTAATAGTTCATATGTCAATTCCGTGACATTTAGCACAGAAACAGATAAACCTTCGGATAAACTATTTGTTTTTGTTTGTTTGGGGTACGTTTTACTTAGGAATATGATGAAAACAGTGACGAATAAATTTCGAAAAAGTGCTTACTCATCACTTTCAGTAACTGTATACACTCATCATGTTGATACTCAACAGCGAGATCTAACGGCGTCCTGTCGTTCACATCTTTTACGTCGACTTTTGCACGGTTGGAAAGGAGCCATTTCACACATTCAATATGACCACTAAATACGATAAAAGCTTATAGAATAATTTTTCAAGAAAGGCAAAACGTTTTTTTACTATTTCTTCTAAGTTGTAAAATATGATTAAAAATCAAACAAATAAACAAAATTGCAAGAAATAAACAATATTATAACATTTATAAAATGACAGGAGAACCACATATAACATTTCAGTATCACACTTTCCAACTAAATAACGTCCAATTTATCAAAGAAGGGTATTATAAAAATCATAAATAGTTTCTTAGCTCGTTTTTTTTTTTGTTTTTTTTTACCTCATTGCAGCAAGATGCAGTGGAGTGAAATCGTCCACAGTACGAGAGCTGATCGGACAACCCATGGCAGCCAGAATCTGAAAAACAAATTAATATTGTTCAATATTGTTTTTCTTGGAGACAACCACTGTACAACTTATAATGATCGATAAATATTCCATACCATAATACAATTTACGTGCCCGTTCATAGCAGCCAAGTGAATAGCTGTGTAGCCAGTAGGCGTTTCCGCCGTCAGCTGCACTCCACTTACTGATAACCATTTCACTAGATCCAAATGGCCAAAGGCAGCACTGATGTGAATAGGAGACCAGCCCCTTTCATCTGCTTTGTTCTTTACATCAGGTACAGCCGCAATAAGTTCTTTTACACGTTCTAAATCACCATCCTCGCAGCACTGATGGATAGTAGGCCCTATGAAGATGTTTGAATTATGTGGTGACATGCTAAGTAAACAAGAGTAGATGCTATGCAACACTTACATGCGCGTAAGATCTCCTGTTCCTACGCAATATAAATGCGTTGCTGCCCGTATCAAATGAAAGAGCTGTCCTATTAACTTACCAAAAAGTTGTTTTTTTCATAAATTATTTTCAAACTGAGCAGTACAACCTCAAAAGGTAAAAAAATAAGCCTAGGGTTTCATACTTTTTTCAACCTGTAACTGTAACTGTGCCAAGTATGTACATTGGAAATGCAAGAGAAAACCGTAGACGAACAAAAATGTTAGATTCTGTCTCTCAAGTATTGCACTAAACAGAAAATGTGAAAAAAAAAAAAAATTGCAGATTTTCACTTACCACTTTTGATGGTTTCTTCAAATTCTTGTTTTTGCAGTTCTTCCTGCTTTTTTTCTTCATCTTTTACTTTGTTAGCTTTTATACCAGCCAAAAATCCAGCCATGTACATGTCATCACTTGATCCGGAATACTAAAACAAGAAGAGGCACGTCGAGTCAATTAACGTTGCGCACGATGTCATTGCGAACGGAGTAAATCACTTACTGTCTTCTTTGTATCTTTGTTTGAAAATTCGATTTTGTCTTCATCATCACTGTCATTTTTGTCTTCATCGTCACTGTCATTTTTTTGTGGAGAAGATTTTTGTTCTTTTGCATTGTCTTCCTCAGAACTCACTTCAGAGGAAGAGCTCTCGCTGCTACTATCAGAATCAGTCTCTGCTTTCTCTGGAGCTTTGTTGGAAGAGTCTTCCTCCTCACGTTTTGGAGACTCTGGTTTACTTGTTTTTTTAATACCCTTCGATTCCTGCTTCATCGGTGTTGGCGACGGACTTTGCTTTGGCTTAGGTTTCGGTGACGTGCGATTAGGTGTAACTCTCCCTCTTCGTGCTTGTGAACTATCGCTACTGCTTCGACGAGTATTTCTTTTTTGGTTTAAATTCTGATCAATTTTATTTATAATACCACCAAGGTTTGCTTTCGGTTTTTCAACAGACTTGTCTCTAGTCGAACGCTTGGCTTCTCTTCTTCTTCGTTTCTCAATTTCACGTTTTTCTCTTTCAGTCTCGCTATCAGAAGATAAGTCTGAACTTGAAATGGAGGGCGTTCTCCTCCGCGGGGTTGGGCTTTTTGATTTTTTACTGAAAGAATTATTTCTTGAGGCAGGTTTTGTGCCACCTTTACTTGGTGTATTACTTCGTTGACTACCATCATTAAAATTATCATTATGATCAAAGTATTCGCGACTATTCTTCTTCGCGGTTTTACTTGTAGATGAATCTGAAGATTGTTTTCGCGTCTTCACAGGAGAAGTGCTACTAGTGTTGTCTTCACTCGACGATAACCGGCGACTCGAAATTTTTCGCTGTGATATGGAAGGGAGCTCGGAAACTATAAGAGAAAAATAACGGTTTAGTAAATATTGCAGATAAGGTTTACAGAGATATACATATAAGGATATACATAACTATATGACACTATATGTGACATAAATGTTTTTTTTTAAAATACTCACCTGGTATTTGTCTTGTCAGGGTTAAATCTCTTACAATTTGACCATCACCTTCCTTAGCAGATAACCATCTAAACGATTTACATTAAACTTATCCTTTACGTTAACGCCCACTAAGGAGACACACCACTGCACAAATCATTCGCTATTCTTAGTTTAGGCTGCAAACTTCATTAATTTACACCTTACAAAAAGGCCGTGTTTACAATTTTTACAATTATTATTAGTATGCGTTCTAAAGTTCAAGGAATTCTTGAGACTGAAATTTGTTTTTTAAAGAAGGGGAAATATGAGCTTGTCTACGCTTTTACCCTAAGTACCAAGATATCCGCATGCAATAATTTATCGTTATATAGAAATTTGATAACATTGAATGTTTTTTTGTAGGCTGTCAAATAATAGATATACATCGCAATTTAAAGTTAACTTAGCTAAGAAGCATTTAAAAAAACTTTTGCAACTAGAACTCGAAAAACCTGCCGCGAGATACAAAGAACGATCGACAGGTCGACTTTCGGTTCTGTTGGAACCATAGCTTTCGGTTGCCGTAACTGTTAATAACTAAATTTACACCCCATGGCACGCGATTAAATCTGTAGTTCTTGAAACAAGCTTTGAAATAAATCCAAATATGCCTTATTTCCTACCTTCCAGGCTCGACACAGTCATAGATAAAACTTTTTCCAGGTTCAACAACAAAGAAAAAAAATTTAAGCGGTTCAGAAAGAGTTAAGTAGAAATATCAACGAAATTAGTTCAAATCGTTCTTACTTTTTGCATTGGAAATTGAAAGCTCTTGTAGCCCTTAAACCTTCTCTGACCACAATGCGGTCCAAAAACCAACCATCAGCTAGGAGAAATAAACAAAATATTCTTACAAATTACCGCAGAATTTTGGAATTTTTAGGGTCTGGAAAAAAGCCCGAAAACCTTAATATATAAATTTACGACACTTTCACTACGTTTCAAAAACTAAAATATAACGTCTGAAAAGCAATATTGAAATTTTGCGCCAATTTTTATTAATAATGGAACACATGTGACCATCTTTCACATAGTATCAACGGTGTTTATGTTATATAGAAACTTACCTAAAGCTTTGCCATTATGTCCAATTCGAACGTTAGATAGTTTTCCAAGAAACATACAATCCAAGTCAAACACATCAACCTGAAAGTTCAAAAAAAAAATTATTTACAAAAAATGTGCGTTCAGTTGTACCTATCCTTTTGCACACTAATTTATTAAATGACCTCGAGACGTTGTTGTTATGGTGACTAGTTGAGATGTTGAAAGATGAATCGTGTCAAAATATCGTAACAAAGTATCATTGGGCCACCACATCCCGACAAGACTTTGGTTCTTGTGTGAGTTACTATCCTTTATACAAAGCTACTTTTGTCATCAATCACCTTCATGATTTAAAGACTTACCTGATTTCTCTGAAAGGGAACTTTACTTGATTTCGATTTTATGAGTGGCCGATCACCTGTGCTTCCATTTTCACCAAATATATTAATGATGACGTCACTATTAGTACTGGAACCGAGTTTGTTTCCAGTGACAACATACACCTCATAAGTGACCACTAAAAATGAATGAATAAATTAATGAACGAACGAATAAATGAATGAATGAATGAATGAATGAATGAATGAATGAATGAATGAATGAATAATAGCTGAAATGCGTAGCTTCTTTTTACTTCCAGTTGCTATTATGCTTATACTTTTAATAATTTACGTGTGACATTAAAATTATTAATAAATCTTTTTTTGTGCAGTAGGGCGCGCGAAAATGAATCTGCTCGAAACAAGGAAATGTGGTTGTTCTCGTGAATGAAGTAATAAAAAGGTGTAACATATGGAAGCGGTGAATCCCAAATGAGTGTGAAAGACAGATTGTTACGTCAGACATCGATCTGCATCCATTTGCTTTGTAAAGTGTATTTCTAGAAGTTTTTATTGCATGGAAAATATTACATATTATATTATAATTTTCATCTTTCTCACCGTGTTTTAGGTGCGCGGAAACGAAAAATCATTTAACGTGGGTTTGCAAAGATTAATAGTGCGCAAAAATTAATACAATTAAGGTATTAAAAAAGGCATTCGATATTTTTTCAGCCATGAATCTAGGGTACAAAAGTTAGCACCTCAAACACCGGTAAATACGAAACGAAGAAATAACCAGTGGAAAGTACCAAAATGCATCCAGCTAGTTTATTACACTTTTTGTTGTTTTTTCGATATAATTTTCGTACATGCAGATCCCTTTTGCGACCAATAAAGGAAATTAAGAACGTTAGAATCATTACCGGTTACACCGCTTCTTTTCACTCCTAAACCTTAGCAACACTTAAATAATTTCAACAGACCTTTTGGTTCGACACTTCTTCGTCTTGTTTGAGTCGACATATCTTCACTGCTGGGTTGCTCTCTGTAAGAAAGTTCGTCACTAGATGAGACTTGACTGTCACTCGCTTTGTCAACCACTTTCGGCAGAATGATATGATTGCTTCCTGTATGTTTAGGAGTTGCTTTATTAGTTTGCGTTCCTATAAAAAAAATGTTACTTATCACTAACACAGGCTTTAATTTCACGTTTTGATGAAAGAAGGAAAACACAGCAATGGAATCTCCATAAAAGTCCTGCAACGCCACTCTACTCCAACAAAGCCTTCTAATGTTCTTTCATGATTAAAATTATTTCAAACACCTTAAAAATAACGCATGTTTGAAAAGTTGCAACAATGCAAGACACAATATTTTTAAAGTACAATTTTTTTCTAACAAGGGTGAAGAATTTAATTGTTCAGAGAATCGAAGTGGATCGAAGATGTGAATACGATTCAAACCACGTAAAATGGGGATTGTTTTTAACTTGCTTTAAATGCAGGAAATGTAAATGTAACATGACAAAGCAGAAAAGAAATTCTGCATCAGTTTTCCTTTTAAGATGATGCATTGAGTTGTTTTAAGAGAATTAATGAAAAAAAAAAACACATCAAAAATTCAAAAAAAAAAAAACGGGCAAAGTGTGTACGTACTTTATGGATGCTCCATAAAACAAAGCACAACATCAAGTACATAGAAAAACCTTTTTGTTGCAGGTATGGAGTTCCGACTAATGAATGAATTTAATCTCGAAAATCGTCTGGACAAAAATCACACACTACATAAAAACACAAACCTGTTGTAATAGAGGTTTGGGTAGAAGTGTCTGCTTGTAGTTTATCAGATTCTGACCAAACTGTTCGAGGAGTTGCAACAGGACTCACTTCAGTGGATGCGTGTGTGTAAAACTCCTCATCATCTTCAAAGCTATCACTGTCAGCAGGTTTGGGTGGAGGTTTAAAACGACTGGATATGACTGCACTTTTTGGTCTTAACGAAGTCTGAGCAGGATGTTTCCTCACTAGGTAGCCGTGTTCAAGCTTTTTAACATGAAAATCACTCGATTGGTTCCTATAAAAACAATAAAAATCGCCTATGTAATCAGATATCACGTGACACAACGAAAGAAGTCGCATGGAAGAACACTATGTTGCACAAGATCATATCATTGATTCATAAGTTTTATTGCTGGTCCTCGAAAATTTAAGTGTTGGCAAACTATGTTGCTGCTATTCTGTGTTAACGGTACAACATTAACGAGGTTGTCCATCACTATTAACATTATGATAAACATATACTGAGGCTGAAATTGAAATTTTCAGAAGCATACCAAGGGCGAAAAAAACACATGCTTACAAAACGCCTTCTAATATTTTAAAACATTTCAGTGTCGCAACAATGAATGGGTTTGGGTAGTCATCATAACATCCTGTTTAACCTAAAAAGCATTCAAGCATCACACCCACCTAATACTATCGTCGTCAGTTGATGTCAAAGAACTATCTTTTCTTGTTTGTTCTGCTGATCTGGTACGTGCTGATTTTGATGTCTGTATGATACAAAAAATAATGAAATTATTAAAAGCATCAGAAAGGTATTATTCAAGACATTTGCTTCTATCAAACAAGGATGATCTCGAGGAAGGTTCTTGTTAAAGACATGTGTATTATTTCTGACAAAATGTATTTACAGTATTTAACTTGTTCGATCTTTGTCCAGGATCTAAATAAAACAAAATAAAAGAGATAGTTAATGAAAATCAGCAGAATTCGAACACACCAGCATTGCAGAGATCATATGGCTGAATGGTAAATCAATTGCGTGTACATTTACAGATTCAATAAGACGTGAGTTTGAAACATTTGTTCATAGCCTGCCATGTTCACGAATTATTTCGCTTAAACCTCAAGAATAAAAAATTGTTAATCACTAAACCTAATGGATAATAAAACAATTTAATTTTTGTTAAAAAAAAATAGCAAAGCAGGAAAATATGAAGTAAAGAAATTTACCACAAAGTGTATGAAGCAAACTACACAATCTCCATTTAACATAGATATGCCAAAAGAAAAATTATTTTTCACTTCAAGGTGATAGACATTCCATGGTTGTTATACAAGAAAGGTAAATAACAAGTTGAAAATGGAGTGAAAAGAAAAACATTAAAATCCATTAATATTAAGTAAATATTTGGTTATCTTTTTAAATATATATATAGAGTAATAAAAAGAATATAGCATTGTGAAATAAAATTTTGACGCTAAGTACCACTCATATACTAATGTTTTTTTAAACAATCTGCATTGATGATGCATTTAGATGTTGTTGTTACCACCAAGTTATGGTTTTCACAAGTAAACACAATCTTACCTGAATAAGCACTTTTTGGTCTCAAATTCTGAACACGGCGAACAGCAGGAATTGCGGGAAAACTGTCCTAAAATTCAGAGAAAATTAATGTAATTATATCTTACATTGCACACACACACACACAAAAAAAAGTATCTACAGTTTTCACTATGCCTGCATATTTTACACCAATTTCTTACTTGTTGCAAACACTGACAGACTAACAAATACCTTAAGGGTATTAATTTTCATGAGGAACCAAGCAGTGTGCATTAATCCGCACAAGAAAAAATACTTTTAGTTACCTTAAGGAAAGAAATTATTGCACAAGAAAAGATTGCGGAATTCAAAATCTTTAATTCTTCAATTTTAAGTAAAAAAAATACAATTCGCAATCTAATTTTGTCGATTTCCAAGAAAAAGACGAGTTATTTCTGTCTTTGCTCTGTCATATAAAGGTTTCTAGGGGGAAAGAAATTTTGAATGGAAATCTTAATGACCAAGTTGAAAAAAATTTCTCAAGCGAATTTGTGGAAAAGTTAATGGCTCATTGCTTCAATTCGCAATTTTACATTCCGCAATTTCTTGACACAATATCAGATTCGCAATCTTTAGTTCCGCAATTTACGATTTTTTCGACCATAACTTCGCAATCTTGATTAAGGTAGATCTTATAACATTGGAAGGAGTTTGTACAAATTTCTTTCTTGTCAGACAGTGTGAATGTTCTCCTCACCATGATAATTTGACAATCTATTTATCCTCAATGATGCTATTTTTTTAATAAAGTTGATACTAAAAACCAACCTGACTTCAATTACACTTCACCTAGAGGTGCAACTTTCTATCAACATAAAGTTCTAATAATTTTTTTTCAGTTGCTGGATGACACATGAACTTATTCAGTAACAGGTACTTTTTTTTGTAACTCAAAATTATAACCTTATTTTTCTTATTACTATTTTTAATATATCTGTCTGTCCGTCCGTCCGTCTGTCTGTCACACAAAATGGTACTGCAAGTTGCGAGACGCATGCAATGAGGTATTAAAAGGACGGGTGAACCCGTGGATTTTTCCACGGGCCACCGACTAGTTTTTATAGAAATTTCGATCTTCAGGCACAAAAATATTTAAAAATCTATAATTATTCCAAACATAATTTTAGATTGGAACCCTAAATAAGCACAGTTTTTCATTCCATTCAAAATCAGTCACCCAATTTTTAAACAAATTTTCAAATAGAATTAATTTTTGGTAGATGTGTTTTAATGATGATAGGAAAGACTAACTGTGACTGAACTGGCAACATTTCCACAGCATGTTTAACCCATTGCGTCTGCCATTTTGTTTATTTGAAAGGAATTCCCGTGTGGTTGTTGTCCTCGTGGAGAAACACGCGTAGGAATTTTCACTGTTGTCAAGATGAAACTTCAACACTATGTCTCGTTATCTCTAAACTGCATCCAAGGTAGAGTGTAAACACAGAATCATTTGCATGGCCTAACTCTCCTGACTGCACTTCTCATTTTTCTACCAGTTACAGTTCACAATAAAACATATAATAGCTTTAACCTGATAATCCTTCAGGGTTCCCCAAAAGAACGTGGAATGGGTCAATAGCCAGAATAATATTTTAAAACACGAAATTAAAACAGCAAATTACAGTTCACACAATTTATGGAAGCATTCCAGACAAATATGTACTTATAACAATAAAAAAAAACAAGATTATTCACTGAGTTTCAGCATTATTCTACAAATATCTTCCTTACCTCGGAACTGGTTTGAATTTCCCTGGATTGTTTTCTATTCTGTGGAAGTGCAATCGTTTCCTATAATATTTAAGAAAAGGAAACCTTAACAAATTTTGAAGCTGTCATGTAAGGTACAAAAGACAAATCTTACCCTCTATGCACATTGTTAATATATACACATAAAATTGCAGACATTTCACAGCATATGCATCCTGGCAAACAATGTTTATTTTGATTTTATTAAAGTATAAACCTGCCGCCCATTAGTGTATATTAACACTTCTCCAAAGTAATACTAATTACTTACAGTTGCAACAAGCAATTTGGTTGTGAGATTAACTATTCGATCTCTTTCGGTATTTGTTATTTTCTGAGGTGGAGCACGTCGATAGACTTTCTGTCCACGCCCAACTTTACTAGCAGACATGATTCTGAAAAAGATGTATTTGTGATTCTTTTAAAATATTCATATAGATAAACATACTGACAATCGAAACTAATATTTATTACATTACTAGTCGATCGGAACCGTGAGAAAACTTACTTAGGCAGAAGAACAATAAAAAAGATCCATCATTTGAATTTTGATGACGTCAGAAATGACCCATTGATACCCAGAATTTTTTTAGACATTTATTTAACTGTTACCTATTGTGTAGAGCCTGAAACACTGATCAAGAAAATATATACCTAGGATCATGTACTTTTGACAAACGGTTACAGAGATATTGGGGTTTAAAAGTATTTTGATGACGTCATCTAACCCTAACCCTAACGTCAGAAAAATTAACAAATAAGACATACCTTTTGGCTACATTAAAGGAAAATGAACACGTCTACTTTGGCAGGCAGGCAGGCAGGCTTAACCCTATTCGGTCCGGGGGGGGGCGGATTCCGCCCCCCTGACGTTTTTTTTTTAAATAACTCCTTATTGCTATGTTATATGGCTATGAAACTTACTGAGTTTTAATATTTATCTATTAGACACCTGCATGTCAAATTTTTAGGTCACATACCTTTCAGAGGCTTTGATATTGGCCATTACTCGAAACTACCCCTAAAAATCTCTATGAAATCCTTATAATGGGGAAAATTTAATAACTCCTGTTAGGATTATCTTTAGAACTTGAAACTTGGAACACAACTTTGTTTTATTAAGAGGAATCAGTTTGCATAATTTGGACACGTGATTAATCCGATTTCCCGATTTTGTCGGATTTTACCCGAAAATCGGGAAAAAATGGATTTTCGGGCAATTTTTGGCAATTTTTTATGCGATCCACGTAAAAACCGGAAAATATGTTAAATAACTTTTATTTAGCTTCCAGAAACTTCAAACAGAATGCAAAAATTCGATCTGGAACAAAAGTAATTAAATTTTAAGCGAATAGTGTCATTTTTAACAAATTTCAAGCTTCTGATGACGTCACAGAAAATGTGCTGACGCAAGCAAAAATTTATTGCTGCCATTTTGTTCCTTTTATGACGTACTATAAGTGTGCCAAGTTTGATTCAATTTGAACAACCCTATGAAAAGTTATTGAGGGGGGGCGGATTCCGCCCCCCCCCGGTCATAATATGTTCGAAAAACCCCGGACCGAATAGGGTTAACAGCTTTAACAGCTGCAAAAACAGACTCTATTCTGTTAAATATGTTGGCAGATTCAAAGATGTGGTGTGTACTACAGATACCATGGTCTAAATTATTTTTTAGATATTCTCTGGAAGATCTTTTGAAATCAACAGTGCAGGAGATTTTGGTTTATATCGAGACGCTCTGATCAGGATGGTTGGGATGCTTGGTGATAAATTTCGTTTATTATTCAAGATCTAACACATTCTGCAATGATTGGGAACAAAAAAAGTATCCCCTCTTCTTCTGTCCCAGACAGTGTACACTTTAAAAAATGTAACTTTATACATATTCAGTTTTGTGAAACTTTTTTTGTGTAAGTGATACAGATAAATAGGCTTGTGCAAATATTAGTGTAAAGTATCGTTTACTATTAAGGTTACTTGAAACACCCCTTTTACCCATATTGAATACTGCCTATATTTCCCAAATTGCAAAACAAAATTATATAAAAGTATACATTTTCTGAAAGCCAGATAAAATTTCCTAATGAACAGTGCTATATTTGTCATAAAATAATAAACTAGGAAGAGGTAAATAAAAATTGAACACCTTCTTCAAGCTGCTAACTCTGAAGTCTAAAAGCTGCAGGCATTTAAAATGTTATATGAATCACACTATTCAAATCTCCTTCCTTTGAGTACTAAAATAATGTCTCGGTTTTTGTTTTTTAAAGTTCTAAATTTGAAACGTTGCTCTTTTTGTTTTCCTGTTGCACTTTTTTACATTCAACTATGATTAACAATTCATTTTTAAGGAGAAAATACACCGTTTGAGCATGCCTAGAACATTAATATTTTATTTTTGTCTCCATATTCATAAACGGTTGTACCTTTTAGCCCAAAATATAAGGGTACATAGAGTAAAAAAAAAGAGATATCTAGATTAAACTTTGTAACAAATTAAATATTCAAAAAATGTTTGTTGTTTTATATTTTCCCTTTTTTTCATCTTTTTTCTGTCAAAAATTTATCTTTCTTATTTAAAATAAATATTCTGTCAATTCCAATGATACAAAAAAATTGACAAAATATTGTTTTAGGTGCTATTCTCTGAACTAAACTCTTTTGGTGTTATGTATCTGTCCTTATTAATGTGTTTATTCAACTTTGCATATGCTTAATTTTTAAAGCAGTTTGACCCTAGTATGTATGTTTCTACCCTTTTATACTTATATAAAAAGCGAACATCTAAAGTTTCCACAGGACTTAATTTTTCTACTAATTTTCAGCCTCAAAATGAGGTGTTCTTATCAGAACATGTTCTTACATTTGTTAGCTCAACATATATCTAGTCTCTGACAATAAAAACAAATTAAAAATTAGAAAGAGGTGGATGAATTGGAAGACATCATTTTTGAGTTGGCTTACATAATATTGTATTTTCTCTCTTTTTAGAATATTAGCTGCTCTATTCCATAACTTTTGACTAATTCAAAACCTAACGTTCTAAAACAATGGACCAATAAACTTGAATACCTCTTTTTATGCACTCTTCTTCGCATTTGAACTGGATGTGTGTAAGGTGAAACAATAGTTGGGTTATTATAACGAGACATTTCTCGCTCCAAATTTATTCTTGTGACAGTTTCATGATCAGACAAATCTTTTGATGACTGCATTTTGTTAATTTGATGTTTTAACTCACTTGACTTGGCAAGCTCATCTACATCTTCTTTGAAAAAATTGTTTACATGAACCTACAAGACAAAATGTCACTACTTCAAAAAGAAGTCTTCTTTTTTAAAACACTACAGTGGCTACCAGTAGGAATTCAAGTACATAGGAATGGCTGTTAACAATTCTAATCATAATAAATTCCAATACTGGAGTATAGCCCCAATAAGAACTATATTATTTGATCTCATAAACACGATTTATTTACCTTCAACTTAGTTTGTGGCTCTCTCACAGGATGATAAGGATCAGATAAATCGAATCCCTGCTCTCTCCTTTGAATATGAAGATATTTTTTACTAAACCAAAAAAATATGCATCATGTCACAATTCCTAGCAACATAAGCAATACTGTGTTTTACACATTTCTGCTTAACCAATATACATCAAGTTGCAAGCTTTTTTTAATTTTATATAACCTAAAATTATAATTTGGACCCCTGTTTTGGTACCAAAGGATAGATGACAATATCAAAATACATGAAACAGTAATAACTTATTGGCATTAAATATTTTTCATTAGAAGGGTTATAATATAATTAATGTCCAAGCTGAGAAATCTGTTCCACAACTTCCTGATTTCCGTTTCTATTATAAAATATATTTTTAGTTAAAAGATAAAATTGTCCACACTTTAAAAATTACTAAAAAATAAAACTTATTAGCAACGGGTTAATTAAAATAAAATGGAAAAAAATTGATTTTCTTAGAAGCACACATTATGCATATGACCAAGAAAATTAGAGTTCATGCAACAATAAATTATTATACGGAGTATTTCTAATACTCTCACAACTTGCTTTCACTGGTGTAGCTTTATGAATAAACAAAACAACCATATTTTTTCTACAAATCGGTAGCGCAGTCAAATGTTGAGTTTGTAGCACTGTAATCTTTGTATATAGGTGAATATTCACCTATGTATACACACCATCCGGATAAACTATCTGAGTTCATCACTAACATATTGCCGCATGTAGTGGTTCGTCTGCGGCTCCCAGTTCTGAGGACAGCGGATCGAATCCCACTGTCAGGCAGTATGTTAGTGATGAACAAAGTAGTTCTTCTTCAATATGTAATCTTTTTATTAGCTTTTTACATACGCAACTATTCCACTATTTAACATTAACC
Organism: Hydractinia echinata; assembly: GCA_030067915.1. Taxonomy (NCBI): domain Eukaryota; kingdom Metazoa; phylum Cnidaria; class Hydrozoa; order Anthoathecata; family Hydractiniidae; genus Hydractinia; species Hydractinia echinata. The sequence goes on along the minus strand of JASGCC010000140.1, from coordinate 474,010 downwards.
GTTCACAATTGCCTCAACATCAAATTTAGTAAATGATGGTATATTTTATATTTTATATGTACACAACTTGCTGTGTTGTATTCTTTACTTACATAACTTAAATTAATATGAAGTAATAGGACTAGTATTGGAAAAAACTTTCCTCCTTAAAATCAGTATTTAAAGCTGACAAAATGTAAGCAGATGTTTTTTGAAAAAATAATATATAAAAATAAACTTGTGGGATTATACAAAGGTAATTTAACATAACACATCCATAATTTATTAATGGCTTCTAGATTTCCTATTTTAATTTTTTTTTAAATTTATATTACAATTATGAATTTATAACTTTAAAGGAAAATTGTTTTACTACATAACATTGAAAAGAAACAAACAAATTACTTAAGGTATAAAAACAGGTAATACTTTATTTACATAAATGTTTGTTAACCACTTTAAAATGTATATATGCACTGCAAATTTTTCATGCCAGTTATTAATGCAATAATTTCGATTCACGCTATTTAAAAAGCTTCCTAAAACTTATAGTTACCCTAATAATCAGAACTATGCAGTCACTACTAATACTGAATTTAAAAACCAATGTGTATTGCAATGACTATGCTTATGATTTGTTATGTTTTTACCCTGATCATTCTCACAACCTACAGAATAAGATGAAATACGTACACATCCAAACCATGAATATCTATTTTGCATTAATACTTGTTTTTGTTTTGTAATTTTTAATTAACCCCAGTCAGAACAGTTACTCCAAAAATGTTTCTTCACTTCTTCAAAAAGTAGCTTTTGAGCTCTACAACATAAGTTCAGCAAGTCTTTTTAGAAATGTTTAAAGATTTTGACATTTGTTTTATATACTATGATGTCATGTTGTTCCCACATAAAATCGATATTTCCTATTATCATAATTTTGACCTGCAAAAGAATATTGATTAAACTTTACCAGCTCATAACTGTTGCAGAAACAAAATAGTAAACAATAAAAATTTTTTAAAATGGTGTTTGTTTACTGGTACCTTTTATATTAAATCGGATAATCTTATCAGAGAATTACATGAGACATGTGCAATCGCACTTACTTGCGCCCACACACGCACAAATTCTATCCAGTCGTGCGAGCTATCGCACAGGCAAAAAGTACACATCGCTCTTAAAAAAATGTATTGTTCTCCTGCAAAGTTATTTTAGAACATTTTCTTTTTCTTTACTGAACGATTTAAACATGGGTCTGTGTCTTCTTGTAGTTTCACAACTTGCAATATTATTCTTGAGTATAATTCTGATATAATTTTTGTTTACATGTATTCATAGAAAGTCATTTGCAATTTGCCACAAAATCTTGATGGACCTGTTTTATTTTTACAATGTAAACACATGCCACTATAAATAAATCTTCCGCACATTCTCATTTGTTTTTTTGAAAAAGAATAGTTATTGTCCTTCAGTGTAAGTCTTTCAAAGATTATTTGTTAAAAACATGTTGGAAAAGGAAATAACTGAGCCCTGGTTTTACAATTGCTACAAAGAAAAGAGATCCTCTGGTGAAAAGATAGTCTGGGGCCTTGTTGAGGGGTGGATTGACACCAGAAACAAAATGGTAGACCATTGCAGTGAATACAACGTGGTATGACGCAGCCTCTCTCTTCGTTCAATGTTTTAATGTAACCATGCAGTATCTACTTATATATACTTTGATGTAACCCTGCAGTATATACTTACAATGTGTTTTGTTAATATGTTTAACACTTTTACACCATTTAGGGGCTCTATAAAGTGAATTGAAAAAAAAAAAAAATCGCACGTCCAAATTCTCTAATATGGATTCACACATGCAATTTGTTGCATGTGCGTTGTTTTCTTTATGGAAGTTCATGGCATTTTAAGTTAAATTTTGGTAGAAAATAGATAAGATGCCTTACACAAACATTTGTTAAGCTTAGTCGTCATATAAAGGTCATTTCGTATTCTCAGTTTCAAAAATTGGCCACTTGCTGCAACATATCATTGTTACTAAAAAAGTCATGGGAAATCAATAATGAATATGATTGCCATTTGAGGTTGCCATTCAATAGGGGTGGTTGGGAAGGCAGTTTAAACTGTACAATGGTCAGAAAAATTAACAAAAATTAATGCCAATGAAATTAATTCAAACAATAATCAAATTTATTGCCAGTTCTCTTAACTTAGTGCATCGCAGGAGGATATTAAAACAAGCCAAATCAAAAGCTAAAACACATATAGGAAGAAATTTACTAACAGAAATGCAAACACATAATGAATGAAAAATAAACTAAAATTTACTGAAATTCAATAGTAATACCTACAAACTTTTATCAGCTGCCTATTTTCTTGAAATATCAGTAATTTTCTTTTGGTTCAAGAAAGTTTATAAATTATCTCCTAGCAGCAGTAATTGAGAAGTGAAAAAATACTAGTAGTAGAAAAAATATTCCAAGAATATTTTTATAATATTGTTTCTGCATTTCCGTGTTAATTTTATCTCAAGGCCATAAAAGTTTACTTACAGATTCTTGGCAACAGCCTTTGCAATGATACTTTCTCTTGTATCCATATTTACACCTAGAACACAGAGCATCTACATTTTGTTGCAATACTTTTAAATATAGTTCAAAGATTCCTCTTTATTTGTATCTTGTTACTCATTAATTAATTTAAAAAAAAATAATTATGCTTTTATTTTTGAATGATAAGTGTTTTTTTGTTGAAAAAAATATCAGGAGAATGGTGAGCACAAATAATCAATTTTCTTTAATTGCACCTTTTTGAGTTAAGGTGGTAAAAAAATTGATAACCAGATGCTTCATTCTCATAACATTTGCATTTATAAGAGATGTATTGTTGGACTGTTACAACACATTGTATGAATTTAGGTTTATAATTATTACTATAACAGATGAACATACCTTGAGAAATACTATGTATACTGGAATACTTTCATCATGTCCATTGCATCACTTTTTGTGTGTGATGCTACATCCCAATTATTGTTATTTTGCTAAAATACGTTCCAAAGTTTCGAAAAAATCATAAAATTAAGGGGAGGGTTCAAAAATTTCATACATCAAATATTAAACACAAACTTTATCAATCATAAAGTTCACACTGGTTCGACTTCCTGAAATTTTGCGAAAATAGGGTGGTTGAAAACTTCTCAGTTGAGCAAAATAGGGGGTCACTGTAAAAATGGTGGGGTTGCTCTATATTCCACAGTAAATTATTGCTTTTTAGATTACCTACTGTAAGTAAGGCAGATCATTTAATTTAGCTTGAAAAAGCAATTGTCTATTTTTTGTATTGTTTTAGTTTGCAGCCAGTTTCTATTTCTTTTTTTTAAAAGTTTCATTCTGTTTATTCATTAATATATATTTACATTTCTGCCTGTCAAAAATCGTTTAAATTTGACAATTCTGAAAAGATTTAATAAACTCAGTAAATTAAGTTTGTGGCAATTTTCAAAATTGGCAACGTTAGAAAATTGAAGAGAGACTATGCATTGAAATCTTGCGAAAAGTTCTAAAAATACCAGGTATTTTCAGTCACATTTGTTGGCTATGAAAGGTAGATAAAATAGACAAATGGAATTAGAAAGAGCATAATTTAATTTGCTAGAACTTTTTCTCAATATCAATTTGTTGTAACTATTTAACATTGTTTTTTGGTAGGTTCTAAATATATTTTTTAACAACAACAACAAAAAAGTGCTTTCTGATGACTTTGAATATGAGTTAAAATTAATAGGGTGTTTGCATTACATATCCATTACAGAATGAAGATAATAGGGGTTACTTTTAAAATATGAAGGGTGGAGATCCTAGCTTATAAATGGGAGCTTTAAATAAACTAGGACCCCTTTGCTAGACACTCATTGATAAACAGTACCATTAGGAACTGAAAGAGCTATCCGGTGTAAATAGTAATAATAATAATGATAATAATAATCTGCAAAGAATAAGATAATTTTTTCTCAGTTTTTCTTGCCTGCGCAGCTTATGCTGCAGTTTGAAAACTTAAAGCTCTATAATGCAAGCTATTTTTTCTTTAGTTTTGAATAATACCTTATATTTAAAATTTCAATCACATTCAGGATAACCTACAAGCATTATTGATATGTACAATCAAAGCATTAAAAATGTAACAAAATATTTTATATTAATACTAGTGATAATTTTTTTTTCATTCATAGCTTATATATGTCTCTTATGTAGCTTTCGACCCTAAAAAGTCTACAAATCACATTATTTTGTCCTCAAATAATGAGAAATGACCTTATATTAAGCTTAAAAATTGCCATATTTTGCTCTAAAATCCTATGTTAGCGCTTTGATACAATAGATTGCAAGTTACATGTGAGGACAAAAGACTTCATCAAATCTTATTGCAATGGTTTGCACACGTTAATAACAATAAAAACCAATTAAGTTTCATGTGTAAACAAAAGATATATGGATACTTTTATGCAAGCATGAGGTTGTTACACAATGTTGTAAAACATGCATACATGTAAAGTTACATATATTTATTAGGTAAATTTAATCTGTGAATGGGGATTCGCAAGTCATTAATTCAAACTCTGGTGGAAATTAACCAGAGCATTTTTGTCACAGAATGTTGAGCTAAAAAATACGTGCAAGTGTGGAAATATTTTAATGGAAATCCATACTTAGAAAGTGTCACTTGCACATGTAAACGCTGCTCCCCTAACCTATGTACCCGTAAAAGTATAACTTTGTGATTTTTATTAATTTAGTAAACTGGCTAAAGAAGTTATTGGGTCAATAATTTTGTTGGGAATTGTAGTTTAGGTGGAGCAATGCAGTACAAAAGTTGCCACAAGAAAGGTTGATTGGGTGGTTTTTCATTAAAGTTTATTTCATGAAAGAATAAAAATTTCTTTTGGTTCCAGATGTCATCTTCATCCTTATTTTAAATAAAAGCAATATTACAATACATATTTCATTTTTTTATTGTATAATTTCGATAAGTTGCACCTGGACACACAAGCATGGAAAAAAATGCAAGCAATGAGGTATTTGCTATGGTAATATACTTATTTTTTCAACAAATATGGTTGAATTTAAAGTGCATTGTAGAACGCTGATTAAAGGAGACTACTACAGCAACATAAGCTTAAAGGAGAACTAACAAAAAAACTTTTTTTGTAATAAAAATATTCTTACATATCCCAAAAACATGGCAAATTTTTTTTTTTTATGTCTAAATTTTGTCCCCCAGAAACGATAATTACACCAACGGTCGCCACCATTATCGAACAAAAAACAACTTAGTTTGTTCATATTTTGTTCATTTGTGACATCACACAAGGTACATAGCTCAACATGACTTGTGAAAATGGTTCGAGCGATGAAGAAGACAAGCTAAATTCCAGTAGAACAACATCGTAGAAAAAATAATTTTCAAGAATTAAAAAACATGCAAAAGAGAAACTTTGAGACTGTTTTTGTTTTGTTTTGCTAATACAGAATCACTTCCAGTACACTTTATTACGCATAATCACTTGACGTTTTATTTTCAAGTTAAATGAAGTACCTGTTGTCTTTCAGGATGTTTTCATACAAAAATAACCCAAGAAAAATTTCATAATAAAGTTAAATACACATAATACTTATTTTTTTTTCAAGTGACTATATTTAACTAAACTATATTTAAAACGTTAAAACATTATTTTATTCTGATAAAAATACATAATTTCAAAACATGATAAATAAAATTTACTCTTAGAAAATCAAAGGAGGCACAGTTTAGCATTGCTTCTTATATTCAGAATGAGTTTGTTTACATCCCTGCAGATTTACGTCACACAAGTTAGTATTTTACCGAAAAGAAAGTCCTAATCGACACTGGTCATCATGGTGGCCACTGTGTATGACTAACTATTTCACTGTCATGATGGTGGCCACCGTCGTAGGACTACCTTGACCTTAAATAACTTGAGAACCAAAGCTCACAAATAGCTATAGAAAAATTAACACAGTTCATATTCACATTATAACGAACATTTTAAGCACAACTTGTTATCAATCGTTATTTCTCCTTTAAGAGAATAAGGCAGCTGCCAAGAGAAATAAACGTAGCGGCAACAACGTGTAGACGTAGCGGCAACAACGTGTAGCAATCAATCAATCAATCAACATATATTCTTTCGTAAAGCATTCTTACAACGATCGTTTGTAAATATAAATATTCTATATAATATAATAAAAAGCTTTATGACAGTAGTAGTAGACAGCGCACGTTGTGTGGAAACTTAAGCATGGGATTCTGCTCCTTTGATGACAAGAAAAACTTAGGGGTATAGATAGCTATCTATAACATATTCCTCTTTTTGCTTTTAGATCAGCGTGGGATGCAAAATAGATTGTGGAGAGAATCATTCAGGGTGACTGACTCCGATTTCTCATTCCTTTGCCTGCTTCAGTTTCTAGGAAGGTTCCACAAAATGTTTTTCTGTGGCCACACTGAAAACATTTTTTTAAACAAATAACGTTAAAAATTAATACGGTGAAAACAACCATGTATAAATAAATAACTTGGTTCATGCAACGCCGGCACCGAACATTTTCTCCGTTTGCGAAAGACAATGAAGACTTTTTATTCCATGCACAATTCAAGCCAACCTCGTTTCCACACCATTTTGTTTTTTGTTAAATTTACGACCTAAAGGGGGATTTTCACGAAGCGAATTGAACGGCGAATTCGACGGCGAATTGTATCTGAGCATGCGCAGTTTTGTGCAAAATCAAAACAAACAAAACTGCGCATGCTCAGATACAATTCGCCGTCGAATTCGCCGTTCAATTCACTTTTTTTCTTTCCAACCACAAATACTTTAAGTTTGATTTCAGGGGCTGCGTTTAGAAAGTTTGTACATAAACAAGAAATTCCTATTCCTATATCCAACCAGTAGTGTTACTTCATCGGTTTATTCCCGGGTGTCTGTTTTGTATATTATTTTTGTCCAATATGTGATGCCCAAGCGTCTTTATAAATAATGATGTCCACCAATAGCTGTCTGGAACTCAATTTCAAAATTCATTTCATACGATACTGACAATGCCTTAGACATTATTTTGTCTGTTTTATTCGCCGTGACAAATAAAAGCAACGTTATAATTTAATTGTTTTCCCTCTGGACAGTCGAATTTAGGTAATTCTAATGTTTTGTTTTTAAACTGAATTTTGTTTCATTTTTTTTATTATTTTACATTGCAAAAATGGAACTAGAAGAGCCAGCAACAGCTTCCCATAAAGGAGAAAAAATAAGTTCTTATATGATTAAGTTTAAACTCAAAATTGTTGAATTTGTGGAAAACAAATCAATTGGGGCCGCTGCGGTGAAATGTAAAGTTGACCGCCATTGTATTCGTGATTGAAAGAAAAAAAAGGTTGACTTACAAGAACTTTCAAAGTCAGTTAGTAACAAGAAAAGAAAACGTTTACAAGGTACGGGCAGAAAATCGTTGAGCGATGAAATGGAGAAAAAAGTACTAGAATGGATTATTGAACGTCGTACGAAGATGCTTCGTGTGTCAAGAAAACCTATCAGATAGAAAGCAATTATTGTCTATGGAGATTTGAAACGAGAAGATCAAGATACATACAGGTTAATTCTGACATAAAGAATAAAAAGAAAAACTGCTCACGAAACAAAAAAACATAAAAACACTTTCTCAGGCTTCACATAATGTTTAGCATATGCTTAAAAAATGACCAAATTTAAAATGTCATGCTTATATAAAAAAAACATGTATAGAATTTGATGAACCTATTTGGGCGGGTATGGTGTCAAACACACCAATAGATGTTTTTAGAAAAAAAACAGTTAGTATGAAGACAACCGGACACGAGAAAATTTGGTGTAACCGTTGCACTGGCTGCGAAAGGTGATGGAACAAAACTGAAGCCCTTCATTGTATTCAAGGAAGGCGTGATGTTGAAAAAATGAAGAAAGAGTATGGAAATAGGTACATAATAGCTTTTTCGACAAACGGATGGATTGATACCGATCTTACAGTTAGTTGGACAAATGCTGTTCTCGGACAGTTCAACTTTAAACGCAGATTGTTAGCTTGGGATACATAATGTCATCATATAATGCCAGTTGCTGGAGCATCCCTTAAAGCCAGAAAGACTGACACCGTCTTGATCCTTCGAGTTTGCACTAAATATATCCAGGCGCCGGATGTTAGTTGGAACACACCGTTCAAAACATATTGCACAGAGTAATACGATGAATGGCTTGAAACCGTAGGAACTCATCAAGAAACCGATGAGGGGAATTGAAACCTCCACCTCGCAACACAATTGTTATTTGGATTCTTGATTACTGGAAGGAGCTGCCAGCTGAATTAAAACGTAAATCGTCCAAAACGTGTGCCTTAACACCGGCTACTGATGTGAGCGAGGATAAACAGATCAATCGTTTTAAAGGGCATCAGCCTCCTTGTTAGACTGGTTTTGCAATGCTCAATGAGCAAATACAACTGGTAAACGAGACGGAAGACAACCTATTTATCCTAGATGCAGAGAAAATGATTGATGCGGCTCTCTTAGAGACGATCGTAAGAGGACGAAGAAGGCGGTAATGATATTGAGATCGATTACTGTTTTGTTTTTATTACTTTTACACCGGGGGCTTATTCGATCATTTACGGTATTTGTGAATTACCAAGTATGAAATATGCAGTCCTAATAGTATATTTTGCACCAAAGTTTGATCACATTTGCGTAACCTTTTTTCTACATATACCAATAGGTTGTCACCTCAACAAATATTTTTTAAAGTTATGTCGATTCACCGATATTTAGCATTTTAATTACGTACATATAAAAACACCAAGACTATGTAAAGACCACAACTAAGCACATTATAAATTAAATCAAACTTTTTACAGTCCACACTTTCTTACATCATGCTACCACGCACTTCATTTAGCATCACATTATACATATGCGATTATTTCACATCAGTTTACGTTCGTACTTTTTCGCTTTTCAAACAGCCATATCCATTTTGATTTTAGGATGCGGCTTATAATCGTCCAATTGAAAATCATCGAACGTAAAGTCGTCGATATTGGTGATTTTGCGTTTAAACGTAAGTGTCGGAAACGGGCGAGGTGTGCGCTCGATCTAAAAGAATGTACATAAAAATTACACATATATCCCATAATGCAATAAGTTTAGGTGCTCGAACAGTATGTACAAAATAAGTTTGATGTGGGTAATTAAGGTAGGCAGAAACTACTTAGCACAAAAATGATTAAGCGTTTTGTATTCCCGTCTATGCCAAACGTGAATTTCCATCCCAATTTGTTATTCAAACTGAGAATCACTGCACTGCACGCGCGAAAAGTCTATGCGAAATTCTAATATTTTACAGCCACAAAAACTTAAAGAAAGTTTTTTTGAAAATGTAACAGTGAAAATATTTCTGGGTAAAAAAGCTTTAGCAACTATTCTCAAAGGAATAATGATTGCTCGCACATTTCTTGTAGAACTAGTCGGTGGCCCGTGGATAAATCCACGGGTTCGCCCATCCTTTATATGCCGCATTTCGTGTGTCTCGCTACTTGAGGTACCATTTTGGACAAAATACTGCTATTATTATATAGAAAGAGAGTACCTGAGTTTTTAAGGCTTCCACGTGGTTACTGTAAACATGCGCATCCCCCAAACAGTGAATAAAATCTCCAGGCTAAATGTAAAAGCAAAAAAGTTAAAAGAAATTAGACTCTACATATATTCAAAACAAATTTCTACTTAAAAAATTAAGATAGCAAGAAACTGTCTTAAACAATGCCAAACATTCATATTTCAACGTTTTTTTTAGGAACTGGTGGATATTCAAGGCTTTAATAAATGGACGTACCTTTAATTCACACACATGTGCAACCATACATGTCAGCAGAGCATAACTTGCAATGTTAAATGGAACTCCAAGACCCTAAATGGCAAGTTAACAATATAACTCGAATGATAGTTTTAAATTTAAGAAATTTACTTTTTTTGCAATCTTCTGAAATACTTAACCGAAAAAAAAAAATTAGGGATCGGTCTGAAATGAACTACTGCATATACTTCAATGCCACCTTATGTATATGTGCGCGAAATATTTTTGTAGTGTTTTTTAAGCAATTTTATAACAAACAATTGTTTTTAGCGTATATCCTTGCATGGCGAAACATAGATTCAAGTTTTGAAGGTCCCTATTTGATAGAATAAATTATTTTCTTATATGAAGCAAAATATCAGTAGGAACAACAAGTCTAGGCCAGCTAATCCCATTATGGATCTTTTTTCTTTCAGTAGTAGTGTGAACGATGTGAAATATTTATTCACATAGTGTGAACACTGTCTAAAGAACATTCTGCATAAGATGAAAATTAAGATGGGAGTTCATCCCAAGCATCTTACCATATCACATGAGCGTTGATACATTTGACATGAAACTTCTCCATTTGAAACGTAAAACTGACAGAATGAATGACAGGGCGGTAATGCCATTTTGGGGATATCTATCATAACAAATATCTGCTTAAGACATATAGTATATATTTACATAGAAACAAGCCAGTTGCGAAAGCTGTTCGTACAAACATAAAATAAGTTCAAATTTACGCAAAGAGGTTAGTTAAGGGGTCACAATTTCCCACTTTTTAAGCTATTTCGCCTTTTTTCTCTTTCCATCCCTTTTTTAGAAATCGCCTCCTCTTAAGACAGTCCCACCCCCTTTTTAGCCAACACTTTCTCCACCCCCGCAGAAAATGTAACACTATCTTTTGATAATTCGAATAATTTTGATCCCTTAATCGGTTTATAGTGCTCACTATACGTAGTATTCTTGTTATCTTACCTGCAGGATTCCAGGCAGCCATTATCATTCTTCTATCATTAGGATTCGTTTTTATTGTATGTATAATATTGGCAAGTTGATCAACACCTTGACCAGTGTAATCTGCGTATTTATCTTTGTATGATGCCCCAAAATGGCGCCACTGAAAGCCATATATTGGACCAAGGTCTCCAACTTCACGATCATGCAAATCTATGTTCAAAGAAATTCTTGTCGCATAAATACTGTTAACTTTGACCAGCTTATGATGTTGGTATCATGTAGTCCAACTTAGTATTAAAGCATGTTGTTTGTATCTCACTTGTTTTACCTTCATAAGGAGTACTTTATACTGTACAGACATTCTATACCTTAAACGAGTCATCTTTAGATTTCCCCCAAGTAACCAACATTATTGTTTAATATATATCGTTCCGAAACTTACAAAATATGTTAAAAAAGTAGATAGCCTTTACATGAACAAAACGAAATTTCAAACTGAAATGCTGTGTGATATTCGGATGTTTTTTTTTCAAATCACGGCTTTGCAAACTGTGTACTCACTGTAACCTTGCAGACATGTTGTAATTTCAAATATCCTGTTTACAAACACAGGATGAGCGTGTGGAGGTGTTGCATGCTATCACACACCTCTTCTGAAAAAGCCTGAATTATTAAAGTTTTAGAAAACTTATTTTGGGGAAAGTAAATATATTTAATGCACTGAAAATTATATCTTAAAGGTGTACAATAATCCCCGTAAACAGCAATGAAGATATGTGAAACATTTTACATTAAGGCCAGATTTACATGTTGCTATGTTCAAGGCTGAAATTCCTGGTATTTTAGTGTTAATTTATAACACTCTTTACAAGTATAGCGTATATTTTTAGAAGCAACATTAAGCTTCAATGCTTATATTTATGGACTATCCAGCCTATGCTTATAAAGGTTATATTAATAAAAGAGTGTATTTCATAACAACAAAACTAATGATTAAACATATACATACTCTGTTTGTCGAGAAATTCTCTTGAACCATTTGCATCCCAAATGTGAATATTTTTGTCTGTCAAGATATGACCATCAGTAGACCCTTTTATAAACCACAGCAATTCTTCTGCCACACCTCTCCAAAAGACACGCTTTGTTGTGAGCAGTGGAAATGATTCACGAAGGTTAAATCTCATTTGTGCACCAAAAATAGAAATAGTGCCAGTGCCTACAATATTTAAACAAAATATAATTTGACATGTAGCTTCGCCTTTTTATATTTTTTCCCATTTTCTATTACCTTTCTGATTTTAACTTTTAAATCATTAGGACACTTATTTTAGAGAAGTTGCATTGAGAAATTTCCTAACTCATGACAAAGCAATCTGTTTTTGAAATTCTGTTCATCGCCAAGCACTGTACTGTGTTTAGGACTTTGACAATGATATGTAGAGACTGGGTTTGGTTGTCAATGAGCATTGCCATAAAGTCAAAAACCAATTGCCAAGCACAATACAACTTTCATGGACAGTGGACAGGGAGGGAGAAATAAGATAAGGTGCTGCCAAAATGGCATTGCAAAAAATCTCTGTATCCACCGCATCCTACATTTTATAAAAAAACTATCAAATAATAATGAACAAACTTTTAAATACAAATGGCCATCCACAAAAATGTTTTATTTCCATCCTGCTTCAAATGGTATTTTTTCCATACCAAACTCAGTCGCAATTATGTGCAGATTTTTTCAGCTTAATTTAACTTTGCATATCAGAATTTCTCACTTGCCAAAGTTTATCAGGAAATGTTTAGACTTTGTGCGAATAAACTTAAACAGGTTAAACAATTTAAAGTTTTAAGGTAGCGAAACTGGCAAAAAAAAAGTTATTGATTTTTAAGCCAATATGCAAATAGGAAACAAACTATTTTTTGAGCATCATGTTCTGTACAAGAATTTGCAAACAGAACAGTTGTCAAATAACTGGCAAGATTATTTTCTTTATATATTATTATAATTTGGAGGGTTACTTAACAAAAAGAATAATAGTCACACCTGTTCTGTCACCTTTGATATTACCAGTTTTGATAATTTGATTGATCAAGTCCAAATATTGGTATTCATCATGTGATTCATCTCTTTCTTTTCTTTTACATGGTTTTATGTTCTCCTTGTTTTTAACATCACGTTTTGGTGAAACAAGTTTTTCAGATGTATTTGTGGTTGTGAAGGTTGTATTTTCACCTATGGTGGCCATTTTCTTTTAGTAACACTCTAAAGTTAAAACATAAATTAAAAATACCAGTGCTAGATAGATGTGCATATTTTACATGGCTAGCCTCACAAATATCCTGTCTATTATTTCCAGGAGGGGCCATGGCTTAGATGGAGAGTCCTAGGGTATTTAATGCTCATTTTGAGCTACGCAGACCCAATTAGGACCGCGCTCTACTAGACAACTCCTGGCAACATCCAACAGCCCAGTGTGCTATCTCCCCAATTTCCCTGTTACATGCTTTTTTTATAAGCAAAACTTTATAAGCAACACTTTATAAGCAACGCAAGGCTTAAATTTCATGAAATTTTAAGCAATTAATAAAAGCAACAAATTAAATTAAACTTTATACAAGAAAGCTTAGAAGCTTTAACAGTCAAAGTGTTTCAAAACTTGAGTAATGTTAAGACAATTTAAAGCCTCCAGTGTCTAAGGTATGGTAAGCTAAAAAAAAAAGTTGCCTAGTGAAGATACAACTTTAGACAACAACATAGCTTATGATAAAATAAATGTTATTTTCACATTCTCTTTTATAATGCTTTGTTCTCGTCATCGCCAACACCCCAATATTTTTTTGTATTTTTGGCTTGACCTGCCTCTTTGTGGTCACATCTGCCTTTATTAAAAAGCTACCTTATGTTTTATTTTCAATATCGTTTGGCCAGTCATCATGTGACTGAAGAACTATAACGACAAATTAACCATGGGCTTCCATAGCATTTTTACATGTAAGGCTCCACAGGGAGTAAGAATAGTTCAAACTCATTCCTTGGGCTTATACTCTTAACAGGAGAAAATAATTCTGATATAAGCATGATGGAAATAATAATAATAATAATAATAATAATGAATATTTTTAGTGGCGTGCCCAGAAAAATCGCTTTGCTTTTAGACAGCAATTACAATTCTTTCCACTGGGGGCTAATGGGTGATGTAAAGAAGTTGAAAGTAATTGGTTACTTCAATTGGTGTATTTAAGCAACTGCTAAGCAACAAACAAGGCAGAAAGTCTTGAAAAATTAAGTAACAGCTATGGCCTGACTTAAAATTAGCATGGCTTATAAAAAAGAGTGTATATAATTTAACTAATTGTCAGAGCTATTTAAATGCCTGACTTTGCAAAAAAATAACGCATCCACTATCTGATGTAAACAAAAGTACAGTTTATAAATTATTATTATTATCATTATTTACAATTTTTATACAAAATGAATATTTTAGAATTTTTAACTATTAACACATCTACTGTAATTGCATATACAACCAACTATGTACAGTCACACATCAGGCCCGGTCAGGAGACGCGTGCGATCGCACGCGCACACGCCCACACACGCGCAAAAAAATTTACGAAATAAGCGCCACCAAAAACACAAAGCTTATGAAGAACGATCGTGTTATTATGAAGAACATAAGGTAAAGAGAACATTAAGGTCGGCCCCTTTCCTTCATGCTGACACTCTTATGCTCGGCTGGTGCATTACACTGAGACTCGAACGACAGACGGAAGACCATTTGGAACTATGCCACAAGTCAGTCCGACCTTCATCGTCACAGAGAATACTGCGAGAAGAGTGCGCACCCATGCAAGTTAAATATAACCACAACATGGGAGAGGTTAGGTGCCCTGTACCTTAATACAGCTTTCGGACGAATGTTCTCGTGATGTAATACCAAAGAAAAAACATTTTTAATAAAGTTTTAAAAATATATCAAATCTGCCAACTCATCATCACGTTCAACTTTGCACTTGTGGCTTACATTTACAAAATTCATTTTTTGGGGTTTCGTTTTAAGGCTGGCATTCCTGCATCTGCAAAAAGAAAAAAAATTGTAACGGTGACCTAAAAAAAATAATTTCAACCCGCGCTATGTTACTGACACATTCAGGCGACGGCAAACACAAATATTTTAAATTCAGCCTTATCACTAACTAAAATAATTCAGGCTACAGAAATACTGTGATGCTATTTGATTCGTACTAATAATAAAAAAAATGTATATTGTATTAAAAAGAAGTCCAGAAGTTCTTTCTCCCACACGACACAGCAGGCAATAAGTCAGCCCTGCCCTCGGTTTTGTGAGGAGAGATGTTCTGCGAAGACTCTAACAATTGAGTCTCCTGTACAGTTTTGCTTCATGTTAAACTGTGCCCGTGACAAGCATTTTCGAAGCATGTCACCGGCGACTTCTGCGATATACAACCTAATGATGCCCTAACCTAATAGGTTCATTTAGAAACATTAAAAGCCAGTTGGCAGTGAACTATTAACCTAACGAAGTTCGCCATCCATCAGTACACTGAATATATGAGACGCCTAGCCCTAATAAAAGGTTAATGACGAAAGATATTGCCAACTGAACAATTTCACTACAAAAAAATATTGCCGACACTATGCCGACGCAAATCAGTTGAAATGAATCTCACGTTGTTTTATTGCCGACGTAAAAAAAATCTAATTTTGAAGGCTCTCAAGCGAGTATGTTTGTTGATATTTTTGATCAGCGACGACTGGATTATTTCATGTTTTTTTTTACAGATCAAACATGTGCATGTCGTAACTTTTTGTTTTATTGACCACTCACGCAAACTAATTTGCACGAGCTTTTGTGATCGCACGTGGATCGCTCATGCAGATTAATTTACGTGAGCGATTTAGCGCTCGCGTGGGTAAATTTTCCCACATGCACATTGTGCATGTACAGTCACATGAAGAAAAGCCCAAGTCCAAAAAAAACCTTTGGGATTCACAATTTGTAATGAACAAAAATCACAAAAGTAATAAACAAAAACAATGAATCATTTGTTTTGTAATTTTCAAAACAAATAAGACATATTAACTTGATACAAGTGCCAAATCCTTGTGGTATCGTAATTTTGTGGATTTAGGCAGTCAAGGTAGACACCTAATTAGTCAACATGACCTAATTAGGTGACATGACCCAGCCCTTAAAATTAGCGTCGACATTTGGCACTGCCGACGTAATTGCCGACGTAAAATACGAAGAAACCGTAGTTGCGTCGGCAAAAAAATTGCCGACGTAATTTTGTTGTGAAATTTTTAAATAACAATAATTTTGGTTTTGTTTGAGCTACTCCCACTCATTGCGACTACAAAATAATTACATTCGATTTTCAGTAAGTTAAGCCATTATCGCTATTAACTAAAATCATTCAGGCTACAGAAATACAGTGGTACCATTCGATTCGTAATAATAATAGAAAAAATTGTATATCGTATTATAAAGAAGTCCAGAAGTTCTTTCTCCCACACGACACAGCAGGCCTCGGTTTTGTGAGGAGAGATGTTCTGCTAAGACTCTAACAATTGAGTCTTCTGTACAGTTTTGCTTCCTGTTAAACTGTGCCGGTGACAAGCATTTTCGAAGCATGTCACCGGCGACTTCTGCGATATACAACCTAATGATGCCCTAACCTAATGAGTTCATCTCGAAACATAAAAAGCCAGTTGGCAGTGAACTATTAACCTAACGAAAGGTAGGAAGGTATGTCAATAAGACTTGTACTCCATTCCCATTTGTCATCGTTTTAGGAGATCAATGCATCGAATTTATGAGAGGTCTAGCCCTAATAAAAGGTGAATGACGGAAGTTATTGCCAGCTGAAAAATTTCACAAAAAAATATTGCCGACGCAATGCAGACGCAAATCAGTTGAAATGTATCTCACGTTGGCAGTTTTATTGCCGACGTAAAAAAATTCTAATTTTAAGTGCTGATGACCTAATTAGGCAAGTCGTTTAGTTAGGCGACATGATGTAGTCTAACTAGACGACCTGTAGTCTAACTAGGCGAACGAAAATGTGAATCAAATCTGTTTACTTTGCAGTAAATTTTGACCAATTATCGTAACCTAAATTAGGTTATATATTTCATTTTAACATAATTCTTACTTGCGCGACAATATCGAGGCACGAGTGACAAATTTGAAATCATGGTCATGTAGACTATCCATTCTTAACACTTTTTTGTGATTTTTTCTTTTTGTGTGAAAATCCGTTAAATATTGTCATGTCTTAACTAGGTTACATGTGGCCTAATTAGTCTACCATGAATCTCCTAACTAGGTGGTGGTACCTAATTAGCCCCTCCGCGTAATTAGATGTTTACTTTGACTGTTATTAGGCTCTGCCATCAAAAATATTATGTATATGGTATATTAAGAAGAAATAAAAAATAACCTAACCCATCAGTATATTCAAAGACTCCGAATACAATCTTAGAGTCAATTTTTTCTTTTTTTTTGAATGACAATATATATTAAAATGCTAGCTAGCTAGCTACCCACAACTATATATACATATACACACAGCATAGCTAGCTCTCTAGCTCTAGCACAAACCAATTACCACTGGGCGTGTGTTAGTATTTTCTAGCAGGTTGACTATACTAGCTACGCATTGAGTGTGGATACCTTCTCATTCTTATATTTATTTGCCAAACCAGACAAGAGAAGTCCAAAGAAAAAAACTTTCGCACCAAAATTTTCCCGCCGAATTTTTTTGTAATAGTTGTTTGTTTGTTTGTTTTGTAAAAACATAGTCCCAAAACCCTGCATCAGACAAGGCCCTTTGGGGGCCTATGTTGCACTTTATGATGGAAAACACGCAAGAATTGGAAATGAAGCATCAAAGTATATCAAAAGTAATAAAGTCCAACAAGAAGAAAAAAGTGCGCCGCTAAGGTCGAGGTGTATCGAATTCATTTGGAATAAAGGGATAACCAACATCAATCTCCCAGGCGTCTTCAAAGAAATTGATTCCTTTTTTCCGTTGTTAAGAAAAAAGTTTTTGTTAATTGCAATTCCGTTTTTATGCAAATGAGACAGAATCATTTAGGAGAGAAAGAGAATACTTTTGCTTTTTAATTATAAAAAGAAGTATTTTTGTTCTACTCTCTATCACTGCAAAAATTTAAGATGCGGTTACTGACCATAAAGCCGTTTTAAGACTAGGCGGATCATTCCCATCCTCTCGTCCCCAAGACTATTTGCTTCTCAACGGCGCGCCTACTGATAGTTCTAGCCGCCACGGTAAAAGGTGCTGGGGTCGAGCTTGGATTATTCCGTGCGGAGCGAACATTGTTCTTTCTATCAAAATTCCGCCACAAAGCTCCGCGCGGAATAAAAAGTTGAACCCACTTTTCCACCATCCGCAATTCCGCAACCTCGATCCCATCAAAAAAGCTATAGGCCCTGGAATCGAGGTTGGCAATTCCGCTATACAATCTGAACACGAAGCTCGAAAATAACATTTGAGCATTTATCTCCAATATTCATCAAGATGGCTCTAGCGAGGAACACGTGAACTTTTTTGTGGCAGCAAGTTTGACCTTCTTTATGAATAGCGATCTGCGACAAATTTTCATCTTTCTCCATTAAAATAATTTTTTTTTTTTTTCATTCTAATTTTGGAAATTAAAAATCGACATGCGGAGCGGGAAACAAGGGAGGACACTACAGGCCCCTGGGATCGAGGTTGGGCGGACGGACGTGATAACAGCGCAGGGGCCAAGAGACCCTGGGGACGAAGACGAAGTATCTGCATATGTTCTATCTATTTTCTTACGTTCTATTTTTTGCATATTTTACGAATTTACGAATGCTCTTTTTTTCTAATACTTTTTATATGAAGAGTGCATCTAAACAAATTGTAGATGAAAAATTCCTGCTCTAGCTAGTTGTGCTTCTTGGAATTTTATGTTCTTTTATGTTTTTGTGAAAACTATTTTAGTCCCCTAAGCTTTGTTGGCTGTCAGTAACTGTATTCGATGAAATTATACTAGCTCTGAATACGTTGATGTCCTTTATATCAAGAAGTTCTCCGATCGGTTTACATTAATGTAGTGTGTCGAGCAACAGTTTGTAAATCAATCGCCGTAACGCAATGGATATGATGCACAACAACTGTTGCACCACAATTACTAACTTAAAACGAAAACTACAACATTTAGCAGTGTGATAGAAAGACAATTTATTATTGTTATAGCTAATGAAAAAATCAAGAAAAAGATTCCAAAAGATATGTTTCATTGCCAACAAGTAACGAAGAAAATATGTATCAAAGTATATTTTATGCAGTTATTTATTCATCTATTATTTCATTTATTATTTTATTTATTCCAGTTTTATTTAACATTTATTCAAGTTCCATAAATACAATGGTTCTTTCTTCCAAAGCCAAAACTTACAATATTTAAAGTAGTAAAAAAGCATATACATATAAAATTTATACAACAAGTCCAAATAACAAGACTTGGAAAAAAGCAATAGACAGAAAGTAGATAGGCACAGGCGCTCAAATAGAACAAAAAAAATGGTTGGTGGGATACGCAAGGAACATCAATGGCCTAAAATTAGTGAAGGCTAGAAGACGAGCCTACAAGAATATATAAATATATTAAACGTATCGATTAGAAAATATTATAAAGAAAAGGATTAGGCTCTAACTAGAGCTTCATCCTTATAACAATCTTGCTTTCTGTTTAAAAATAATTTCATTTTCAGCACATCTAATGTCTTTTGGTAAGTTATTAAATAGTGTGGCTTGCTGCTAAAACATATTTGCTTCTCATCGTTTGACCTTCATCACATAATCTGATCGTAAATTTCTACTCTGCTATTCGAAGTTAATTCGAAGACATGTGGCCAATATTTGTCGGTCAATATTGAACATGATAACTTGGTTATAGAGAACTCTGTATTTTCTATGATGTGCAGCCAGTTTAGGTTGATGACGTCAATTAAATGTGCATAATTTCGAAGGACATATTTTATAGACGCGCTGTGCTTTGGATTCGTTGTAATCGGTTGACTAAATACATTGCCATCTGGCTGTACACGTTACGGTAATTTCAAGTTTTATACTTAAATATTGCTGCTAGGACCGAACACACACAATGATAGCCTGGATTGTGTACGGGATAAAACACGCGATTTAAACGCAACTCTAAGCGTATTTTGTAGCTAAAATAAGAGTTTTTGTAAGCATACCAAGGCTGAAAAATATGCACTATTCTTATCCCACTTCGGTTTTACTCGCTTGAGGGATTGGCCTTTTCAGTAATGAATAATTTTATTAACGTGGTTCGTAGGTAACCACTACACTTCTTTTTTATAAGAAACTTCTTGATTTGAGGCTGAGATTGTAGCAAATTCAACTGCTAACTTAAAAATATCAAGGAAATTGAAAAAAGTAAGTTGATAGATTGACAGGGATCTTGTCAAAAAGAACTTTAAGAGTAAAAGACCTGACCTCATAAATTTTCAGAAAATGTCATTTCAAGTTAGGAAACATCCACTCTTAAAAAACGTGTACATGTTTATCAAAAAAGTCCTTGATAATTTAAATACAGTGGAATCTCTCCTCTATCTCGAACTCACAAGGGACCAAAAAATTTGTTCGAGATAGAGAAAGTTCGAGATAAAGAAAGGAAAATATCTTAGGCGGACCACAAAGGGACCGAGCCTTTAGTTCGAGATAGAGAGTATAGTCGAGATAGAGAGATTCCACTGTAAGAGCTAATGTAGTAAGAGTCGCCTACAGAAAAAAATACTCGGCTCATGTACTAGCAATTTTGATTTGTGGGTGACCTGGCTTTGGAGAAAAAAATGTTTTAGTTTGGCAATAGAGTATTTTTCTTAGCACCCACAGGAGCAAGTCACATATGAGGAAGCAGAGAGCAAATTATGGAATTTAAGGCAAGTTTGATTAAAAATAGTAAACGCTTAAACGGAACAAAAACATCTTGTAGGAGAACAGAAAAGATCGCCACGTAGACAACGTTGAAAGATACGTGCCAGGACTCGTGTTAGAAAGCGAAAAAGAAGCTTTAGGGACGATATTGGCGTCAAATAAACCTTAAACGCGAGTTAAACGCGAGTTAAACGAGTTTTATCACGAAATTGAGTTACATACCCCCAATGAAAATTACTTGTTGGAATGAAAATTACTTATTGCGAGGATTTTTTCTAAATTGTATGTCTGTTTTTTCTTTAGATCAGTGAGAAGCTGCTAAACGGTCCTCTTAGGTTTTTTTTACATCGATACGAAAGTTTTGCCCCCAAGAAGTGGGGCCGGGGGCCAGATTGGAAGCTAGAAATTTTTTTAGAACAAACCTTTAGAAAATTGAGAACATTTTACACTTTTACTTTGCATCTTATCAAAAAAAATTAAAAAAATTCGCAACCTCGTCCCCAAAAGATACAAGAAAGCCCTAGGGACGAGGTTGCCATTTTTGTGCTTTCTCTATTTCTTTTATAGTTATGTTATTGATATTTTATTGCCTTTGCTTTTACTCAAAGTAAATACATATTTGAAATATGAAAGGAATGCTAAAACTAGGACATTTATTGCTGCAAATATGAATACACTACATCGCTTTAATTCAAGTTCTCTTGAATATTTTTCTAACACACTTTTTATTTCTTCTTCACCAAGTTTACCAACTGGCACAACAAAGAAGTTCCACATTATATGATCACATGAATGTAAATCGTTAGATATAGATGGACTGATTTTAACCTTTCTCAACTCGTGGTAACAATCTCTATAACTATCTTTAAAATCCACAATAAGTTCGTACAAAGATTTGTACTTTAGTGGTTTATACATAAGTGTCTTCCGTCGGCTTAAACCTAGTGCACCATACTTTGAGTTGTAATAAATGCCAAGAACAATATGTCTGTGTGTCTTGCTTGAAAATTTGGATTTAAATCGGATGGTGAAACGAGTAAGTCCATTTATACAAGAAGTCAAATATAAAGAAACAATTACTGCCTCTAAGCATTTAATGGGAAGAGAGTATTTGATAATGTCTTTTGCTGTCTCATAGAGTCTTGTGATTGGACGATTCATTTTAACTTCAAAAAACTGTGTTCCAGTGTGATTGTACTGTAACTGATTCAAATATTTTTGGACCATCTTAACCTTCTCGGACACACTTTGCAATGATGTAAACACTGGTTGTTTTGGAATTAGAAATTCACCTTCTTTGTTTTCGTTGATTATATTTGTAGTATTAGCAATGATACTTTCTCCATCTGGATGACAATCCCTTATTTGATCAAGCATGGCTTGCCACTTTAATTCATTCAAAGGAAACACAGTATTAGATGTATCATTCTCCATTGTTTGCTTTGACTAAATAAAATAGAAACAGCTAGAAATAAATAATCCTATATTTAATAATGATATTGTGGATAATTAGTACAATTTCTGAAATCTTCAGAACCAATCAAGATAATTGAAAAAAGAAATGTGAATTATTCGTTATTTTAACCTGTTAAACTAGTTTCATTATTTTCATGGCACATGAATTTTTCTTTTCTGGGAGGTAAGCTTTAAATAACTTAGCTTTGACTTATACTGACTGGAAAGATGATATAGTGGCTGCTCTAATAAATGCTGACCTGCAATTGGTTTAAAAGTGCTATGTGACCACAGATTTCAACCCCAAAGTTTTAGAAACCATGATACTGAAAATAAAACAATGATTGCTGTTGTTGATTCAAATTTGTATGGAAACTTCAGTTGACAAATGTGACATTCTTTAATTTGCAATACTCATTTTGGAAACCTTATTTTAAGCACCCTAGAAGTATTTGTCTGTGTGGTTGATGTAGTGAGGAAATTGGACATAGAAAGACCTTCAAGAAAGACCTTGGCTAGAATGTCTAGTCAAACATCCAGGACATTTGTACCAGGACAATCCTGGTCAAATCAAGACAGTTGGGATTACTGTGCAATATTTTCCAACCAGGGGCAATCAAATATTTGTTCTTTCTTATTGTTAGGATGCTATAGGAAATATGTTATGTTCATGTCCTCTGGCTGACCCACTGACCTGGAAAAAACATGAGTTGAGAAAACTGGGAAAGAAAGAAGTATAAGATTCGCAAGTAACTTAAAAGTTTAAAAACAACATCTTGGTGCCAGTCTTTTCTCTTGTTTTGAATGCTATAGTAATCTGCCCAATGTTTTTTTTTTTTGCTTTGCTTTTTTACAAATTAACTTTTACCAATCAAAAATTTGGCCAAACAACCTACTCACTCATTTTTGCAAAGACTTCAGAATGTGGAATTATATACATATTTTTGATAGCAGTCTTGCAGATCGATCTTTCCTAATATACTTTTTTTAAAAGGAAACAAGCAACTTTTAAGCAAAATTAGTGCTATATATATATAAAGACAAATTGATAGAACATGAAGGTGCTGATAAGCCGTAAATTCCTGCATATGGAAGGGCAATTTTCAAATAAAATTCCCAGCTTTCATCCAAAAGCTTCCACACGTTTTTAAATTTGCCCAAATTATTCCCTGAAAACCAAAACAGTGCTTTCAAGTCATTTGATAGTCCTTGTTGATAGACAAAGAAACGTTTACATAAATCCGGTGTTTTTTCTACCTTAGTAATTTCCCATAGGGTTCCAAACAAAAAAACTTGTAGCTAAATTCACATATCATGCTAACAATTAAATTTCTATATTCATACAGCTAAGCTACCTCTGTAAGACATACGTTTCGGTTATACCACAGCACCAATGTATATATAGCATGATAAGTGAATTTAGCTACATGTTGTTATTTTTATAAGCAATACACCTTTACGATAATTCGGGAAAACTAACACTCCATCGCAGCTTATTTTGGATCAGAGGAGGTAAACATCACACTTTTATAAGAGTTTATTAAGGAGAAAACACGTTTTTTCGTGATAACTTTTCTTGCCGCGTTTTGTTTTTAATGAAAAGTACACATAAGTTGTATCTTATTATTATTAACGTTTCCTGAAAATTTGAAAGAAATTGATATGACGGAAGTTAAAAAACTGGAGAAAACACGCTTTCGTCTCTAACAAACTCTCATAAAAACACGATTTTTACCTCCTTTTTTCCGATATTGTAAAACGATGGAGAGCCGTAGGAACGCTTGTACAATTGAATTATCGTAAAGGTGTATTGAAATTCAAAAATGAGGCTTAAGGATGCTTATGAAAGGTACTTTTTCAGGCTCAAAATATTCTTACGTTATTCCTAATGGCAAAAAAAAATTATTGGAATATGCTTATGAAAAACACATGACCAGGCTCAAAATATGTTTATATAAAAAAAAATATTGCATTTGAATTTTGAACCTCAGTAATTAGAACTTAAATCTCACTACATACTGGTTAATTCAGACATAAAAAATAAACAATACATGTTTTCTGCTTCAAAAATATTTTTCTTACAAGAAAACAAACCAACATACTCTTAGTCTTCACATAATGCTTAACATATGCTTAGAAAATGACCAAATTTAAGCCTATGGTTGGTTAGCTATAAATATTATGCTCATAAAAAAACATGTAGCTAGCTTTTTTCTTTAATGACTACATTGGGAGTAACTTTGGAACTTTTTTTGTACATATTCTAAAGTTTAGCATTACACTTTTTGCTGTCAGGGCTTTGGACAATTACGCAGTAAGTAAAAAATGTGGATGCTAGAGGTTCAGCAAGTTCTTTTCTAGTTATTTTTTAGGGCTTTTAAACGAACAGTACACTCTATAATAATAGTTTAAAGCCTAGAAACATCCATGACAAGAAATCTGCCTCTTTTTAACAAGCTTCCGCATCTTTCTTCCTACCGCGTGTGATTAGTTAAAAAAGGGCTTATAGATAGCTATAGATATCAGCAGCAACTCCAAAGCTTCTAGATAATATGGAAAATTTAAACATTCAAAAAGGTCTATAATAGCTAGCTAGCTAGGCGTCCGCCATAAGCTATCAATATAACAGCTAGCTGTGTAAAAGAAAGAATTTTAAACTTTGTCGTATCTACTCGATGTAATGCGCTATGATTTACGACGAACCCTTTCTTGCGCCATGTTTATTTACAAAATCTTGCTGGTTCAGCAGTTGTCATGCATGGAAGCAAAAATGCGTCCACGCAACCCCTGGTCTAGCCGACAAGGACTTGACATATCCAGGATTTGATTTTTATATACAGTGCTGACTCACTGCGAAGCAATGCTTGTCGTAATTTCAATAAATACAAATTTACATTGTTTCACTTATGACATTGACAGTCGTCTCGAACCCCCCCCCCCCACGAAAAAAAACCCCCAAACCCCGTGTAATTATGTCTAATCAAGTGTTTTTAGATCGATTTCGACTGATTTTCTATTCCAAGTACAAGGGCAGTTCAACTAGCTAATTTTAAACGCTGTTTACGCATGGGCCAAAGTAGCATTTTCGCAGTATACTGACTCTGGACTATAGACCGTTTAATGCTTTTGGACAACGGCTACAAAATTCTGTCAAAATTGTAGGCACGTTTATACCGATACAGTGAAACTACACTACCGTCAACCGTGATCTCAGAGCATGGAACATTATATCTCATATAAAAAAACGCTGTACGCCCTGGGAAAAAATGAACAGCGACTGCAGAAAAAGAAGAATAAAAATGATTTAGAACGATATAAATACAACATGGTCAAGCATATCGAAAACAAAAGATTTCAACTTAAAAAAAATTGTTCACAAGCAATTCAACTTAAAACTCGACAAAGAAGTGAAAAACACAGACTTCTCCATACTGAACGTGCACATGTCTGAAAGACGATTACACATACTATTATTGAATCCTTTTTTATCGACTGAAGAGGAAACATTCGCTGTGAATTGTGAAACGAATTCGAATGGCAGTGCAGATGTCAAAGACAACAGATCTGATGACGACATCGATATCTCGAACGATGATCGCGCGTACACGATCGCGCGCGTGTGTAAGAAACAGGATGAAGAAAATATTTCTATACTCTAGTTTGCAAAGTTTTACAAGAACAGAAAACCAGGTTGACGGCCAAATTCCAAAAACTATATCAAAAAGAACAAAATAAATTAAATACAGTTATTGATGACTCGATCACAACCTCGTCCCCATGACTTTTTTTCTTTTTCTGACAATCTAGGAGGGCGAGAAAGATCTCCGACCGAAATTGTCCTGCGGTTGAGGTTGATTTCGAACGTCCAGCAGTTCGCATTTTAAGGGCTTCAAATCAATGTTGGAAACTTTTGTCTTACTGTGCAACGAATTGATGTTTTTCTTTTTGAAAGATCACTCCTCACTCCATTTGAAGAGGTTTTTTCGCTTTTAGAGTCAAACGCTTAAAATATTTACAGTTTGGACTAAGAAAATGCTTTATGCTTAATTTTTAAGAGATTTCCCAACTTTAATACGTTTTTGTTCTTATACCATAGAGAGAGTATTTTCAGTAAATGAATACCAGGCTATTTGGTCCAATTCTCGACTTTTTTACCCCAATCAGATATTCCTTTCGCATACCCAAGTTTTTACTGTTGCATTTTCGTTCTCTGTGTTTTAATTATTTGTTTAATTTACGCTATTCTTGGGAGCATCCATAAAGTATGTACGCACTTAGGGGGGAGTGGGGATAATTCAGACTAAAAGCGTACACGTGCGTACAAGGGGGGTAGAGGGGGGGGGAGGGTTTCATAAGTGTGTACGTACGTACTTCGACCATTTGGAAGACGTCTCCATTAATTACGTCTTCAATAGAAATATATATGAAATTATTTCACTTACTGTAGCTACGGATTTCATGGGATGAGATATTTTTGCAAGTGTTCAAGAAAATCTTTCCTTGAAAATTTTGTCAGGGAGGGGGTAGGGGGATGAATTTTGCGTACGTACCTAAAGGAGGTGTTAGGACGAAAGCGTACAGGTTCTACAGGGGAAAAGGGGGCGGTCGGAAAATGAAAAATTTGTTGTGTACGTACTTTATGGATGCCTCTTATACGCTGTACACTTACGAATTTTAATGTTTCATTTACGGATATGTCTGAAATAAATATGTTAGTACTATTATTATTAGTAGTAAAGTGAGGATAAGTGTGGCATAAATAGTTAAAAGAGACACTCTGCTAAACAAGTTTATTGACGTCAATTTTCACCTGAACAAAAAGAAGTCATGCCAATTCACAAACGTCATGAGCATTACAAGTGACGTCAAATATATTTACAGAAATGTAACATTTGAAACATCGTTACAACAGCAGCACAACTCTCTAGTAAGCAAGGTAGGTAAAATAGAACACACAACTCGTGTCCATCTTTTTATTTACAACAAAAGATTTTTAAATACAATTCTCTAACATTACTTAACTGTTTTAAAGCATTTCATGATTATAAACAAAACTAGCGTTGCTTAGATCTCCCAAGACGAGAATTAAAAACCAGAGAGCATCCTCTTGTTTTATCTGTCAACGCCAAACATGTTTTTCTGCTATCTTTCTTAGCAAATTACTTCGTTCAAACTTGTGCTTATGTTGAAGATTTCTTAGCTTTAGAGAATAACGTCAAGTGAAGAGTTGCAAAATGTGATGAACACAAAAAAAAGAAAGTCATCGGGACGAAAGAAAAGAAAGGAAAACACAAGCAAGCAAGGACATTTATTTATTACAAAGAAACCAGGTAGGAGAGATTTCTTTTATTTTACAGCTGACTGTCTTTATCTCGAACCCCCTCTATCACGAACATCTTTCTCTGTCTTAATAAACAAATATATAGTCCCTGGGCCATCTCCCTTTACCATTAGCGCGAAAAATATCCCCCAACGTTATTGACTAAAAGTAGTACATATCTATTTCACATTTAGAGTGCAATTTCTGAATATTCGGAGTACAAATTTTCATTACAAATTCAAAACAACACTCTTTTTGCTATACATCCAACAAAACGATGGGAACTGACGGAGTTAACTTTTATAGCCAACAACTGTGTTTATTTTCTTGATTCGTGTGAAAGAAAGGTGAATTTGCCGAATTAAAGATAGATAAAAATTTGATAAAAACCGGTAAAAAGTCATGAAGTTAAAAAGTTTAAACTAAGTTTTACTTACCGAACCAAAATTATTTTTTGAACACAGCTCCTATCATATCAACAGTGCAAAATTAAACAGCCCAAAAAAACAAAATAATATAGAATTCGATTTCTAATAGCTTTAGTCCTAAACTATTACAAGAAACGTTAAATTAAAATTATAAACGCTCCTCTGCTGTCTACTAGCGTAATGTTTTTTTCTCTCTGAAAATTCGAACGATATTTTCGAATGCTGTGTTTCGAAAAAATATATTGCGCGCTACATATACCTCTTACAATATGCCGTATGTTTCCTCGTTCTTCAACTTTCTTGCCTAAAGCCTCTTAAATTATTACCTTCTATAGTTGGAGAGCTCAAAAGTGATATTGCAATAAGACGTGCGATAACTAGTATATCTTTTCCGTAACTTTCACTGAATAAATTTCCAGTTGTCAAAGCTTTTGAAAATCCAAGGCATTCGAAAATACAATTTGACTTTCATGATCAACATACACAAATGCATGGACAAACCCTTTAATTCACACACACACAAGTACAGAGGCAAAAAACATAAGTACGAATTACTCGCTACGTCTATCATTATCACTTATTGAGACGGGGTCAAATGCAACGAGTAAATTTCCAAATACACGCGATCCAAAGTGGAGGTAGGAAATCAATGCAGGGGAGACATGTGTTTAGAAATGACGCTTAAAATGTACGCTGTAAAGTCGTATTATGACTATATCTGCGCTTTTAAAAAGTGTCATTAAATAAACACACATGGTATAGCGAAAATCCAACTCAACTGCAGCACAAGTTTCAGCGAACAAGACTAAATTACATTGTGAAGGACGTAGAAAAAAGGAATTGAAGCTGTAAACGAGACGTAAAAAAACTTGCATTATAAAAGGATCATGTTCACTTGTCATTTGTCAGACTGATATGCAGGTATGTTAATCGCTTAATTTTTAGCAATATACCAGATTGTACATAAAATATAAAAAAATAGTAGGAGAACGTTGAGACTTGACAATTTGAGCAAAAGCTTAATACAAAGTCCAGTATCGCCTGCACAGAGAAACGTGTTTTTATGTGTTTGATCTAGTAATAACCGTAGATTGTAAATAAGGCGGTACAAAAACTTCCGCGAAGACTTCAACTTCCGAAGAAAGTTTTCAAAGGAAATCGATTATAATTTGCATTGTAAAACTTCATTCGACAGTTTCGATTTGTGAACAATGTGAAACACAGCCTTTGAGAAATCACAAATAGGAATACTCATTGAAATGCGACCTCGTTGGAGGAAAATGTTTCGAAGCGGCCTTAAAGGAAAATAAAAGCGACAAGAAAACTCTTTCCAACCAGAGAATAGACGGGGAACCAATACATGGGCGACATGTGTTTAGAAATGACGTTTAAAATGTACGCTGTAAAGTCGTATTACGACAAAATCTGCGCTTTTAAAAATTGTTGTTAAATAAACACACATGTTACAGCGAAAATCGAACGCAACTGCAGCACAGGTTTCTGCAAACAAGACTAAATTACATTTTGAAGGACGAATAAACAAGGAATTGAAGTTGTAAAGGAGAATTAAAAAAAACTTGCATTACAAAAAGATCATGTTCACTTGTCATTTGTCAGACTGATATGCAGGTATGTTAATCGCTTAATTTTTAGCAATATACCAGATTGTACATAAAATATAAAAAAACAGTAGGAGAACGTTGAG
This sequence comes from Hydractinia echinata, assembly GCA_030067915.1. Lineage (NCBI taxonomy): Eukaryota > Metazoa > Cnidaria > Hydrozoa > Anthoathecata > Hydractiniidae > Hydractinia > Hydractinia echinata. Next base: position 444,242 of record JASGCC010000140.1, on the reverse strand, counting down.
ACTTGAGAATTTGAGCAAAAGCTTAATACAAAGTCCAGGATCGCCTGCACAGAGAAACGTGTTTTTATGTGTTTGATCTAATAATAACCGTAGATTGTAAATAAGGCGGTAAAAAACTCCCGCAAAGACTTCAACTCACGAAGGAAATCTTCAAAGAAATTCAATTATAATTTGCAATGTAAAACTTCATACGACAGCTTGGATTTGTGAACAATATGAAACACAGTCTTCCGGAAATCACAAATAGGAATAATCATTGAAAAGCGACGACGTTTGATGACGAAAATGTTTCCAAGCGGCCTTGAAAAGAAAAAGGAAGCTACAAGCAAACCCCTTCCAACCGGAGAAGAGATGGGGAACCAATACATGGGCGACATGTGTTTAGAAATGACGTTTAAAATGTACGCTGTAAAGTCGCATTACGACTATATCTGCGCTTTTAAAAAGTGTCATTAAATAAACACACATGGTATAGCGAAAATCCAACTCAACTGCAGCACAAGTTTCAGCGAACAAGACTAAGTTACATTGTGAAGGACGTAGAAAAAAGGAATTGAAGCTGTAAACGAGACGTAAAAAAACTTGCATTATAAAAGGATCATGTTCACTTGTCATTTGTCAGACTGATATGCAGGTATGTTAATCGCTTAATTTTTAGCAATATACCAGATTGTACATAAAATATAAAAAAATAGTAGGAGAACGTTGAGACTTGATAATTTGAGCAAAAGCTTAATACAAAGTCCAGTGTCGCCTGCACAGAGAAACGTGTTTTTATGTGTTTGATCTAGTAATAACCGTAGATTGTAAATAAGGCGGTACAAAAACTTCCGCAAAGACTTCAACTTCCGAAGAAAGTTTTCAAAGAAAATCGATTATAATTTGCATAGTAAAAGTTCATTCGACAGTTTCGATTTGTGAACAATGTGAAACACAGCCTTCCAAAAATCACAAATAGTAATAATCATGGAAATGCGACCTCGTTTGAGAAAAATGTTTCCAAGCGGCCTTGAGAACAAAATGGAAGCGACAAGGAAACTCCCTCCAACCAGAGAATAGATGGAGAACCAATACATAGGCGACATGTGTTTAGAAATGACGTTTAAAATTTACGCTGTAAAGTCGCATTACGACTATATCTGCGCTTTTAAAAAGTGTCATTAAATAAACACACATATTATAGCAAAAAATCCAACTCAACTGCACCACAAGTCTTAGCGAACACGACTAAATTACATTGTGAAAGACGAATAATAAAGGAGTCGGAGTTGTAGAGAAGACGTCAAAAAAATTGTATTTTAAACAGATCATGTTCACTTGTCATTTGTCAGACTGTTATGCAGGTATGTTAATCGCTTACATTTTAGCAATATACCAGATTGTACATAAAATATAAAAAAGTAGCAGAAGAATGTTATGAATTGGCAATTTGAGCAAAAGCTCAAGACAAAGCACAATATCGCCTGCCCAGAGAAACGTGTTTTTACATTTTTCATCTAGTAATAACCGTAGATTGTAAATAAGGCGGTAGAAAACTCCCGCGAAGACTACAACTTCCGAAGGTAGTCTTCAAAGAAGATCGATTATAATTTCCATAGTAAAACTTCATTCGACAGTTTGGATTTGTGAACAATGTGAAACACAGCCTTCCAGATATCACAAAAAGGAAAATCATTGAAATTTGACCTCGTTTGATGACGAAAATGTTTCCAAGCGGCCTTGAAAAGAAAAAGGAAGCTACAAGCAAACCCCTTCCAACCGGAGAAGAGATGGGGAACCAATACATGGGCGACATGTGTTTAGAAATGACGTTTGAAATGTACGCTGTAAAGTCGCATTACGACTATATCTGCGCTTTTAAAAAGTGTCATTAAATAAACACACATGGTATTGCGAAAATCCAACTCAACTGCACACAAGTTTCAGCGAACAAGACTAAATTACATTGTGAAGGACGTAGAAAAAAGGAATTGAAGCTGTAAACGAGACGTCAAAAAACTTGCATTTTAAAAGGATCATGTTCACTTGTCATTTGTCAGACTGATATGCAGGTATGTTAATCGCTTACTTATTAGCAATATAAAAGATTGTACATAAAATATAAAAAAATAGTAGGAGAATGTTGAGACTTGACAATTTGAGCAAAAGCTTAATACAAAGTCCAGTATCGCCTGCACAGAGAAACGTGTTTTTACTTTTACGATAGAGTAATAACCGTAGATTGTAAATAAGGCGGTACAAAAACTCCCGCGAAAACTTCAACTAACGAAAAAAATCTTCAAAGAAGATCGATTATAATTTGCATGGTATAACTTCATTCGATAGCTTGGATATGTGAAAATGTGAAACACAGCCTTTTGGAAATCACAAATAGGAATACTCATTGAAATGCGACCTCGTTGGAGGAAAATATTTCGAAGCGGCCTTGAAAGGAAAATGAAAGCGACAAGCAAACTCTTTCCAACCAGAGAATAGACGGGGAACCAATACATGGGCGACATGTGTTTAGAAGTGACGTTTAAAATGTACGCTGTAAAGTCGCATTACGAATATATCTGCGCTTTTAAAAAGTGTCATTATATAAACACATATGGTATAGCGAAAATTCAACGCAACTGCAGCACAAGTTTTAGCGAACAAGACTAAATTACATTGTGAAAGACGAATAATAAAGGAATCGAAGTTTTAAAGGAGACGTCAAAAAAACTTGCATTTTAAAAAGATCATGTTCACTTGTCATTTCTCAGACTGTTATGCAGGTATGTTAATCGCTTACTTTTTAGCAATATACCAGATTGTACATAAAATATAAAAAATAGTAGGAGAATGTTGAGACTTGACAATTTGAGCAAAAGCTTAATACAAAGTCCAATATCGCCTGCACGGAGAAACGTGTTTTTACGTTTTTCATCTGGTAATAACCGTAGATTGTAAATAAGGCGGTGCAAAACTCTCGCAAGACTTCAACTCCAAAAGGAAATCTACAAAGAAAATGGATTATAATTTGGATGGTAAAACTTCATTGGACAGCTTGGGTTTGTGAATAATGTGAAACACAGCCTTTCAGAAATCACAAATAGGAATAATCATTGAAATGCGACCTCGTTTGATGACGAAAATGTTTCCAAGCGGCCTTAAAAAGAAATAGGAAGGGACATGCAAACTCCTTCCAGCCGGAAAAGAGATGGGGAAAAAGTACATGGGCGACATGTGTTTAAAAATTACGTTTAAAATGTACGCTGTAAAGTCGTATTATGATTATATGTGCGCTTTTAAAAAGTGTCATTAAATAAACACACATGGTATAGCGAAAATCCAACGCATCTGCAGCACAAGTTTCAGCAAACAAGACTAAAATACATTGTGAAAGACGATAAAAAAGAAATTGAAGTTGTAAAGGAGACGTCAAAAAAACTTGAATTTTTAAAAGATCATGTTCACTTTTCAAATGTCAGACTGTTATGCGGGTATGTCAATCGCTTACTTTTTAGCAATATACCAGATTGTACATAAAATATAAAAAAATAGTAGGAGAATGTTGAGACTTGACAATTTGAGCAAAGTTTAACACAAAGTCCAATGTCACCTGTACAGAGAAACGTGTTTTAACGTTTTTGATCTAGTAATAACCGTAGATTGTAAATAAGGCGGTACAAAAACTTCCGCGAAGACTTCAACTTCCGAAGAAAGTCTTCAAAGAAGATTGATTATAATTTGCATGGTAAAAGTTCATTCGACAGCTTGAATTTGTGAACAATGTGAAACACAGCCTTCCAGAAATCACATATAGGAATAATCATTGTAATGCGACTTCGTTTGATGAGGAAAACATTTCCAAGCGGCCTCGAAAAGAAAGAGGAAGCTAAAATCAAACACCTTCCAACCAGAGAATAGATGGGGAACCAATACATGGGCGACATGTGTTTAGAAATGACGTTTAAAATGTACGCTGTAAAGTCGCACTACGACTATATATGCGCTTTTAAAAAGTGTCATTAAATAAACACACATGGTATAGCGAAAATTCTACGCAACTGCAGCACAGGTTTTACCGGACAAGACTAAATTACATTGTGAAAGACGATAAAAAAGAAATTGAAGTTGTAAAGGAGACGTCAAAAAAACTTGAATTTTTAAAAGATCATGTTCACTTTTCAAATGTCAGACTGTTATGCGGGTATGTCAATCGCTTACTTTTTAGCAATATACCAGATTGTACATAAAATATAAAAAAATAGTAGGAGAATGTTGAGACTTGACAATTTGAGCAAAGTTTAACACAAAGTCCAATGTCACCTGTACAGAGAAACGTGTTTTAACGTTTTTGATCTAGTAATAACCGTAGATTGTAAATAAGGCGGTACAAAAACTTCCGCGAAGACTTCAACTTCCGAAGAAAGTCTTCAAAGAAGATTGATTATAATTTGCATGGTAAAAGTTCATTCGACAGCTTGAATTTGTGAACAATGTGAAACACAGCCTTCCAGAAATCACATATAGGAATAATCATTGTAATGCGACTTCGTTTGATGAGGAAAACATTTCCAAGCGGCCTCGAAAAGAAAGAGGAAGCTAAAATCAAACACCTTCCAACCAGAGAATAGATGGGGAACCAATACATGGGCGACATGTGTTTAGAAATGACGTTTAAAATGTACGCTGTAAAGTCGCACTACGACTATATATGCGCTTTTAAAAAGTGTCATTAAATAAACACACATGGTATAGCGAAAATTCTACGCAACTGCAGCACAGGTTTTACCGGACAAGACTAAATTACATTATGAAAGACAATTAAAAAAGGAATTGAAGTTGTAAAGGAGACGTCAAAAAAGCTTGCAATTTAAAAGGATCATGTTCACATGTCATTTGTCAGACTGTTATGCAGGTATGTTAATCGCTTACTTTTTAGCCATATACCAGATTATACATAAAATATAAAAAAGTAGTAGGAGAGTGTTGAGACTTGACAATTTGAGCAAAAGCTTAATACAAAGTCCAGTATCGCCTGCGCAGAGAAACGTGTTTTTACTTTTACGATAGAGTGATAACCGTAGATTGTAAATAAGGCGGTACAAAACTCCAGCGAAGACTTCAACTCCCGAATAAAATCGTTAATGAAGATCGATTATAATTTGCATGGTAATACTTTTTTCGACAACTTGGATTTGTGATCAATGTGAAACATAGCCTTCCACAAATCACAAATAGGAATAATCATTGAAATGCGACCTAGTTTGATTACGAAAATGTTATCAAGCGGCCTTGAAAAGAAATAGGAAGCGACAAGCAAACTCCTTCAAGCCAGAGAAGAGATGGGGAAAAAATACACGGGCGACATGTGTTTAAAAATTACGTTTAAAATGTACGCTGTAGTGTCGTATTATGACTATATGTGCGCTTTTAAAAAGTGTCATTAAATAAACACACATGGTATAGTGAAAATCCAACGCATCTGCAGCACAAGTTTCAGCGAACAAGACTAAAATACATTGTGAAAGACGATAAAAAAGAAATTGAAGTTGTAAAGGAGACGTCAAAAAAACTTGAATTTTTAAAAGATCATGTTCACTTTTCAAACGTCAGACTGTTATGCAGGTATGTTAAGCGGTTACTTTTTAGCAATATACCAGATTGTACATAAAATATAAAAAAATAGTAGGAAAATGTTGAGACTTGACAATTTGAGCAAAGGCTTAATACAAAATGTACGCTGTAGTGTCGTATTATGACTATAGGTGCACTTTTAAAAAGTGTCATTAAATAAACACACATGGTATAGCGAAAATCCAACGCATCTGCAGCACAAGTTTCAGCGAACAAGACTAAATTACATTGTGAAAGACGATAAAAAAGGAATTGAAGTTGTGAAGGAGACGTCAAAAAAGCTTGCAATTTAAAAGGATCATGTTCACTTGTCATTTGTCGCATTGTTATGCAAGTATGTTAATCGCTTACTTTTTAGCAATATACCAGATTGTACATAAAATATAAAAAAGTAGTAGGAGAATGTTGAGACTTGACAATTTGAGCAAAAGCTTAATACAAAGTCCAGTATCGCCTGCACAGAGAAACGTGTTTTTACGTTTTTCATCTAGTAATAACCGTAGATTGTAAATAAGGCGGTAAAAAGCTCCCTCGAAGACTTCAACTCCTGAAGGAAGTCTTCAAAAAAATTCGATTATAATTTGCATGGTAAAACTTCATTCGACAGCTCGGATTTGTGAACAATGTGAAACAGAGCCTTCCAGAAATCACAAATAGGAATAATCATTGAAATGCGACCTCGCATGATGACGAAAATGTTTCCTAGCGGCCTTGAAAAGAAATAGGAAGCGACAAGCAAACACCTTCCAACCAGAGAAGAGATGGGGAACCAATACATGGGCGACATGTGTTTAGAAATGACGTTTAAAATGTACGCTGTAAAGTCGCACTACGACTATATCTGCGCTTTTAAAAAGTGTCATTAAATAAACACACATGGTATAGCGAAAATCCAACGCAACTGCAGCACAAGTTTTAGCGAACAAGATTAAATTACATTGTGAAAGACGAATAGAAAAGGAATTGAAGTTGTAAAGGAGACGTCAAAAAAGCTTGCAATTTAAAAAGATCATGTTCACATGTCATTTGTCAGACTGTTATGCAGGTATGTTAATCGCTTACTTTTTAGCAATATACCAGATTGTACATAAAATATAAAAAAGTAGTAGGAGAGTGTTGAGACTTGACAATTTGAGCAAAAGCTTAATACAAAGTCCAGTATCGCCTGCACAGAGAAACGTGTTTTTACTTTTACGATAGAGTAATAACCGTAGATTGTAAATAAGGCGGTACAAAACTCCAGCGAAGACTTCAACTCCCGAATAAAATCTTTAAAGAAGATCGATTATAATTTGCATGGTTATACTTTATTCGACAACTTGGATTTGTGAATAATGTGAAACATAGCCTTCCACAAATCACAAATAGGAATAATCATTGAAATGCGACCTCGTTTGATTACGAAAATGTTATCAAGCGGCCTTGAAAAGAAAAAGGAAGCTGCAAGGAAACTCCCTCCAACCAGAAAAGAGATGGGGAACCAATACATGGGCGACATATGTTTAAAAATTACGTTTAAAATGTACGCTGTAATGTCGTATTATGACTATATGTGCGCTTTTAAAAAGTGTCATTAAATAAACACACATGGTATAGCGAAAATCCAACGCAACTGCAGCACAAGTTTCAGCGAACAAGACTAAATTACATTGTGAAGGACGAATAAAAAATAAATTGAAGTTGTAAAGGAGACGTCAAAAAAATTTGAATTTTTAAAAAGATCATGTTCACATGTCATTTGTCAGACTGTTATACAGGTATGTTAATCGCTTACTTTTTAGCAATATACCAGATTGTACATAAAATATAAAAAAATAGTAGGAGAATGTCGAGACTTGACAATTTGAGCAAAAGCTTAATACAAAGTCCCGTATCGCCCGCACAGAGAAACGTGTTTTTACGTTTACGATAGAGTAATAACTGTAGATTGTAATTAAGGCGGTACAAAACTCCCGCGAAGACTTCAACTCCCGAATAAAATCTTCAAAGAAGATCGATTATAATTTGCACGGTAAATCGTCCTTCGACAGCTTGGATTTGTGAACAATGTCAAACACAGCCTTCCGGAAATTACAAATAGGAATAATCATTGAAATGCGACCTCGTTTGAGGAAAATGTTTCCAAGAGGCCTTGGAAAGAAAAAGGAAGCTACAAGCGCAAACCCCTTCCAACCAGAGAAGAGATGGGGAGCCAATACATGGGCGACATGTGTTTAGAAATGACGTTTATAATGTATGCTGTAAAGTCGTATTATGACTATATCTGCGCTTTTAAAAAGTGTCATTAAATAAACACAAATGGTATAGCGAAAATCCAACGCAACTGCAACATTGGAACAGGTAAATAATGATGCTTTACTGTCAATGTGTTTATGATACGGGGATAAGGTAGGCCTGTGTACATTAACGGTACGATATTCTAGGCCCTTATCAAACAAATAACCTAAATAGGCAGTGATATATACATGATTTGAATCAACAAAATAGATCACATGTGGAATCAAATTTTTGGATTATTTATGTTTTAAATAAAAAAAAACTTGTTTCTGTATATCTGTGTATGCAACAAAATGTGAGCTTGTTGAGTGAAAAATAAAAAAAGGGGTATGGCGTTTTGAAAACATGTCATTAGGAAAAGGTGAAGCGGAATTTATCAGTAACGGGTGGATTTTTGGTACAAGAAAAAAGGACGTGAGTCCTACAGCTAAGAAGGACGTAAGCCCAGGTACAAAAAGAGTGTGAACTCGGAAAAAAGTGGTGGGAACCATAGCCGTAAGAGGCATAAGAAAGACGAGGTTCTTTCTAAAAACCATGGAAAATTATAGAAAAGGAAGAAGAGGAACAACAAGAAAAAGAAAAAGAGATCTCGTGCTTCTTCAACCAGCTCTTCGAGGTCTTCGAGCTCATCAAGCTCATCCTCCTCATCAAGTAGCTCATCATCTTCCGACGACTCTGATGATTTAGATCCTGAGGAACCATGTAATAAAAAACCAAGATATGACCAATTAAAGCCAGAAAAAGAGGGGAAGCATTGGAAGCATCCCAAAGATATGAAAAACTATGTCAATGATGCTTTGACATACCACGTGGATAACGAGGTTCTGAAGGATTCTATTTTAGCTTTATCCCCAGTCCCCGAAAACATCATGGAATCAAAAAAACTGGATTCCTACATGAAGGACATCCTTTTTGGAAGAGGATTGGGGCCTGTGATCAAGCAGGAAAAGGGCCTCAATAACTGCCAGCAAAAGGTGTTAACCGTCTTGGGCCCTCTAACTAGTGTTTGGCCGAAATTGTCAGTGCACGGGACAATCCAGAGTAGAGTAAACTGGTTCTGACTTAGAAAAATAGAACATGTCACAGAGTAGCGCCTTGTTTGGGAAAACATTTGAGAAACACCTCAGCGCTTCAACAAAACTGTTGCGACAAAGTAATAATGTGTTTCAACAGGAACCCTTTCGAAGGAACCCTGGGCCTAGTGGTTCTAACCAACAGGGACATTTCTACCGATCAAATTCTTCTTCTAGGTCCAGAAGATGCACCAACAACAACAACATCAGAAGAGATAACTATCGACCTCCAACACGAGGTGAGCAATTTATCTCATTTGTTTCCAAAAAGAGAGAGACGCTTCCTCCATACACTGACGAACGTACATCCAGTGATAAAAAAATTATTCTATTTATCAGTGGGGATAAACAAAAATGCAATAGGAGGGAGGTTAACATACTTTCTAAAAAATTGGGAATTGATAACAAAAGACCAAAACAATTTGGATGTGGTCCGGGGATACAGCATACCTTTGAATCAAACTCCACAACAAAGCAAAGATAAACAAGCTCCATGGTTTTCTCTGGACCAACAGAAATTAGTGCAGGAGGAAGTGAATCAGCTACTATTGAAAGGAGCGATTCAGGAGGCTGTCAATACCAGGGGACAATTTGTAAGCCCGTTATTCCTGGTAGAGAAAAAGTCTGTCATAAACCTGAAGGATCTGAATTTTTATGTGCCATACGAGCACTTCAAAATGGAAGGTTTATACCTTTTGAAAGAGATAATGCAACCCGGCGATTACCTATGCAAGTTTGATCTGAAAGATGCCTATCTTTGCGTCCCTCTGAACATAAATTCCAGGAAATTTGTACGTTTCAGATGGTTTTTAGGCTTAGTTATAAACACAGTGACAATGACCATATCTCTCCCAGATGACAAATTAAAAAAAATAATAGAAATGTGTCAACGATTTCTGAACAAGCCAGTGATCTCTGTGAGAGAACTTTCGAAAATTCTGGAAACATTAACCTTTTCAATTCAAGCTGTTCTTCCAGCTCCCTTATATTATCGAAATATACAAATATGGTCATTAGGCAAGGGCATGCGATTGCAATCCATGATAAATCTCAACCCTGCAGCAAAACACGACTTACAGTGTTGGATCGAAAACATAAGGCTGAACAATAGAAAATGCCTCATACAAGTCAACTCAGATCTCAGAATAGCAACAGATGCATCACCGAAGGTGCGTCGGGGAGCTCATTGCCAGGGAATGAGAATAGGGGGCTCTTGGTCTCTCCAGGAAAAGAAGGAGCACATAAATGTTTTAGAGTTAACTGCAATAAAATTTGCACTCCAAACCCTTTGCAAATTCAAAGAAAACTTTGAGTGTCCATATCCAAACGGACAACAAAACAGCTTTAGCATATGTTCAGAAAATAGGCGGGACCAAAATGAGACCCTCATACAAATAGCAAAAGAAATTTGGGAGTTATCCAAAACAATATTCCTATCAGTGTAGTACTTGCCAGGGAAGGACAATCACATAGCAGACTGGGAATGACGGCATGTGGATCTAAATCAGGAATGGAAACTTCACAACACGGTATTCCTAAAAGTGACCAGAAAAACAGGGTCAGTGGACGTGGACCTTTTTGCCTTAAGACTGAACCATCAGGTGCCTTCTTACATGAGTTAAAAGGCCGATCCACACTCTTGAAAAGTGGATGCTTTTCAACACAGTTGGGTAAATATTCATCCATATGCCTTCCCACCATTTTGCTTGGTAGGGAGAGTATTGCGAAAGGTGAAAAAATTGTATTGATTGCACCTCTTTGGCAATCTCAGTCATGGTTTCCACTGCTCCTAAAAATGTTAGTTCAAGTACCATTGCTGATTCCAACATCCAAAAATTTACTAACAAACCCGTTGGGGGGACAACACCCCATGTTGTTAAACGGGACACTACATCTAGTAGCATGTCTGATTTAGGGAATAGACCAACGGGTGGAGCAATTTCAGACATCGCTTCAAAATTATTGGGAAGTTCCCGAAGGCCAGGTACTGAGAGTTATTACCGATCGGCCTGGTCAAAGTGGGTTTCTTGGTGTGGTGAACAACAAATTGATCCCACTAACGCACCTTTAAATGTTATGTTATCTTATTTAGGTCATTTGTTTGATAAGGGCCTAAAAAATCGTACTATTAATATACACAGGTCTACCTTACCGGCGTATCATAAACACATTGACGGTAAAGCAGTTGGCCAGCATCCGAAAATAGTGCAGCTCATGTCAGGCGTGTTCAATACTAGACCGCCACAACCTTAATACTGTTTCATATGGGATGTAAGCACTGTCCTGGATTATATCAAACAGGAATGGGCAGATAACAAATTGCTTTCTGTTAAGATTTTAACTCAGAAACTAGAGATGTTACTCACACTAACCTCGACAGGGAGGTCGCATGAGATATGTTATTTGTATACAAAATTCATGATCAAAACTGACGAAAGTTACATATTCCATTTCAGCAGACTTACTAAAACTTGGAAAAAGAGTCGGGGTCCTCCTGTTATTGAATTCAAAAATATGACCTTGATAAATCTCTATGTATATATCAGTGTCTAACTGACTATCTTAATATTTCGGGGCCTTGGAGAACAGTGGTTATGAGTGAATATGAGTGGTTTATCTGTGAAGGATATACTTCAAAGGGGAAGATGGTCTAGCGAAAATAAGAACAATAAAAACGCCTTCGAAGCAATAGTGCATCAACAAAAGAAGCTTTGAACATACGATATTAATATCTAGATCTTATGAAGATTTCACGAAATGAAATTGAAGAATTTCATAAGGCGCGAAGCGCCCCAAATGAAATTCCGATTTCATTAGTGAAATCCGAATAAGATCTACAGATTCCCACCCGCGCCACCCAATGATTTCACTAGTTAATACCTTTTATTTCTATTAGGTAATCATACATTCCGTGGTAGCCGTGGTGGTGCAAGACATTGACATACATATATTTCTGTAATTTTTATTAGGAGTACTGTACGTTAGTATATTTTGAAATAACTTTCACAATCAAAAACAACTTTCTTGTTTTTTATTCTCAATTTGGCTCGCATAACATCCGGATGTAGTCTCACTCCCATATTTGAAGAGGCCAATATAGGTCTGGTACCGAGCGTTAAAATGCTGAGTGGATTTGCAAATACGATATTAATCTGTAAATCTTATTCCGATTTCACTCATGAAATCGGAATTCCATTTCGGGCGCTTTGCGCCCTTATAAAATTCTTCAATTTCTTGCAAATTTTTTGTTCGTTTAATGGCATAATTTTAAGTTGAATCTTATTATGACCTATTTCTGAGGTTAGAATAGGTAGCTTTTAAAATTTTTTGAACCTGTATCTTTGTCAAAATTGATATGCTTACCGGCGTCTCTGAAAAGGGCTTAACTCTGAAACTCAGAAAGTATGATGATAATAGAACTATATTTTGGCGCAATCTTATCAAACCAATCTAAAACCTTATCATACCAAATCTCAAGTCATTATTTTAATTTTTACTGAAGTTATGGGACTTTAAACTGAAAAGGACACTATATTTTCTACCCCGTTTTAAACTTACTTTGTTATTTTTTTATGTTCACTGCTTTGTAATTAGTATTAAAAGTCTTGAGATAATATATCAGATTGGTGAGCTGTTTAATATCTACCACTATCTTTAGTGCATCCTGGATTTAACCTTATGTAGTAGTAGTAGAGTAGTAGTATTTATTTCCATATTTGTAGATCATTTTACAAGGACAATAAATGTGAGGAGACCATCAAATAGTAAAAAACTAATTCGATGTGATGGCCACCTATAGATCGTTTTACAAATTATGCATTTTTTACTACCAATTTTTAATTAAAAACAGAAAAATAAAATAAAATAATGGAAAAATAAATAAATACATAACTAACTAACAAATAGTCAAAGGCAAGTGATTATTCCAATACTTAGAGGCTTAAAAAATGTGTTTTACATAAGCGTTTAAGTGTATTGAAGTCAACAGAGGCAAGGTCATGATGTTGGTGTATATGCTGGAAGCTATTCCAAGAAAGAATAGACATATAACAAGGTGATTTCAGTCCAAAAGAGGAAGTTCTTACCAGAGGTTTATTGAGAAGCAATTTCCCCCTTGTTACATAAGTTGACCTTTGATATTTCAGATTGAAAATATTTTGAATGCTTAATGGAGAGGTACCATTTAAAGTTTGATATATGAGTAATATGTTAGAAAGATCAATAAGGTCCTAAAAACTAAGTATATTAAGTGCATGAAAAAGAGGTTTGGACGGAGTAAGAAAAGGAGAAAAGGAAATGATACGAATAGCAGATTTTTGAAGACGGACAATCCTAATAGATTTTGTAGACATACCCCATACTGGAGAACCATACGTCATGTGAGAGAAAAATAAGGCATAATAAATAGTCATAATAATGTCATTTGGAACATAATGTCGAAGTTTACTTAGACCACCATTTGCTTTCCTGACTTTGTTGCACATTCCAATCAAGAAATTCATCAATAAGGACACCCAGATAGCAAACATGAGAACTAAGATAGAGTTTTTAGATTGAGTGTCAATCAAAGTGTGACCTAAAATATAATTGTGTTCGATTTTCTGAAATTTCTTCATAGCGTGTTAAAACGGGCCTAGCAAGAATCAGTTTAACAAAATTTTCTTACCTTTTCTCTTCCTCAAAATGGCTGTGTAATTTTTTTATGCCTCGTGTAAAATTATCTTTTATCGGATTGGTCTAAAAGTACTCCATAACAAGTTTCAAGTCAATAACTTTATTTTTTTACCGAAGTTATTGCACTTTGAATTTTCTTGAATTAGGCCGGGTAAATGTGCAGTCAATGATAAAATGGCTCCGACGGTAAACCTACTGGCTTTTTATATTTTTTATGGTAACCAAAGCATATAAAGTAATAAAACATGCCCACTAATAACAACCTGATATAATTTAAAACGTAATTATACATATTTTGTAAAAAAAACATTTTCGATATTTTGTGCAAAATTATTTTGTCTTAAATAGACATGGACGGCACTAGGTCTCTCAGCTAGTAATTTGATGTAACGTCATTCTTTGCATAAAGCTGCAAATTAAACCTGGCCACTTGGAAACAAGTTGAGTTTCTTTCTTTTGTTCTTATCTTGATAGTTTTGCTAGGTATAGTGTGCTAGCTAGCTAATTTTCAGTTATTAAACTTTCCCAGCTATTGAAATATTTCCATGTAAGCAGTATTATTTTATGATGTCTTATTTTATACTCTCATTGCTTAGTAATGCGTTTTATTAAATTTTTCACTTTGAAAAAAACATGATACTGATACAGCTCCTCCGCCATTTTAATACGAACAGCTTCCTCCTGTTCGTCACAGACTCGCCGCCTAGCCAAAATGTTTTGTATGACGCAATAATTATGTGACATATCTGCGCCAATCAGGTTTCACATCGGACCAGCCTCCAATTTTAAAAAAAGATACAAGATGCCCTTGGGACGAGGTTGGTTTACAGTTAGTTCCAGCGTGAATATTTCACAGACCGAGTGACGTATTATCTTTCGCATAATTAGGTGGAAATTCTCGACCAATCACGGCTCGGAATGAAACCAGCCTCCTCCATGGCCTTTTTCGTCAGACCTATCAATAAGCGCAGCGCCGATGAGAGACAAAATGCCCTGGAAACGAGGTTGCTTTTTAGAATTATGAGTTCTTTTTATGATATAAATATTAAACGATTATAAACACCTGGGTTAAGAAAAAAAGGCTGCTTATCCAGCGTAAATAATTTTTGTTTTCGCTTGTACAGTTCTTCATCTAATACCACTGCTGTTCTTTTTCAATATGTGTAACAATCGTACTTTGCGGGTACAACAAGTTTTCTTTTTCCTGTGACCATAACTATTATGAAATCATCCTTGTACTTGTTCAGGAAAAGTGAAATCAGGCTTGAAATTGTTATTAATAAACGCCCACTCTCTAATTAACGCCCTCTCCAATTAACGCCCATCCTATAATCTCGAAAAGTAATTAAACGCCCATGCCGTCAAATAGAGAGAACACGGTACACTTTTTAGAGGTAAAATGAAAATATTGTCTTAGGTAATTTTACATTTGTATATAAGCACAATAAAATTTTTAGCATAAGTTGTGTTTACAAGTTAAGCTGTCCTGGTAGTACATGCGTGCAATTATGAAAGAAACAACCTCACAAATTGTATAACATATGGAACATATAACACATATCACGATAATATCACCCTGATGTATGTCGCCGTGACTTGCTGTATCTATTGTTTATGTTGTAAAAAAGTGTAACAGGTTACGCGAGTCGACAAGTTCAAGAGCTGATGTTTGAACCATGTTAATAACTGGAGGGCATTAAAGAGCGTTTGGCTGACAAACATCTAGTTGTGCTTCTTGGATAGTATTTGGACCACTCAAGTTGATTCTAGGAGGTCAAAATCTAACCCGCAATAAAGTTAATGTCAGCTGCGACCTCCTTCGTCCTTGTTTTGCAATGTTTTGAAATATTTTGACACTCTTTAACTTTGTCTTTACAAATCTAACTCTTACAAGCAACTTCGCTGAAAAAGAGACTTAATAACGTTGCAAGGAGAAAAAAGTCCGCGTATGTTTTATTCGTGCACAAGATTTAATCTATCACTTTTTTTAAAGTAAAGTTAATAGCAACTTCTACCTGAGTATAGATTGGACAAAATAACTTCATTATAGTTCATAAATTAAAACCTTTATTGAATTTTTTTGTTGTTGTTTGGTACAAAAAGGAAATATGTCCTGTCCAATGTATAGTATGTTAGAATTGGGAATATTAAATAAGGAGTTCCTCAATCAGTCAGATATCTGTTTTGTACACTTATTAATGCTTCCACGTGACGTAAAAGTAAATAAATAATTTTTTCCTCATCCACTGTTGTGCAATGTAAGTAAAAGACCGTAATTTTTACCCATTCTTCTAATAAGTACAAGGAAGTGTGTTTTTTCACGTAAATGAAGGAATATGTACTCTTTTAAAAAAAAGCAGTGAGCAAAAAGTAAGCAAAAATTTTACTCTAAAACCTGTATCTACCATTCTAGGCATTCGGAGCTTTTGTAAAAAGCATTGAGTACAGCAAGGCGGAAAAAACAAGCGCTTTTTTGTTTCCTAATAACAGGAAGAAGGAATATTTGTAACTTCGAACAGTATAATTGTTTTCTTTATATTTTTTATAATTAAAAATCCTTTTTCAACATCCAAATAATAACGATTACAAATTCTAAATTTTTTTTTCATATAAAACATTTTTATAAATCGTTTAAGAATATTTTGTGAGTAATGTGATGACTATAACAAAGTTTCTACTACTTGACTGGAACTAAAGGTGAGCAAGATATTCGAGACGTGATTAGTCACATTCTTTATTATGTTTTTTTCGCCGTCATAGAAGATTTGGTGTTATACTTTTTAGGGTTTCTAAAAAATTATAATATAAAAATCTTACTAAGACGCCATTTCCTTACTTCAAAGCCAAATAGCGTCTAATATCAAACGTTTGAAAGTTATAAGACTCGTGAATTTATATGCAGACAAAGTATATATTTTTTATACAGAGAAAGCTTCTTTTTGAGCCTACGATAAGGTGTAATTTATCGAAACAAGTTTCTGTAATCATGATAGGTCTGTATGAGAGTATTGTTCTGATAGCATGTGTTTTGAGTAGTTTTTGGAGTCCGACTAAGTTTGGTACATTAAAAAAAGACCAAAAAAGGAGCTAAACATAATGGTGGTATGAATGTAATATTGAAAAATAATTTTTTCTTCTGAAAAAATTTGACACAGAAAAAATAGAACAGCATGCTAAAAATAATAGTAATAATTAAAACTTTTGCTTTTTCAAAAACTGTGGGAAAAAAATCCACGTCATAATTGGCAAATAGTCACCTGTTCACAAATGGCTGTATTATTGTTCCAGCAGCAAAGAATTACAATCCTTTCCACATTAAGAAAGCGTCTGTTCTTGGTTCTTCTTCCTTCGAAAGTGTGTTCAAACTTTTGCTATTTCTTTGTTGTTTGTCCATCGAGGTTTTTTTCGCAATTAAGAATAAAACGTTTTATTCTTATCGCGAAATATTTTTTCATAACGACTGGTGTTTTTAATCTTTCTTGATCTTTCAATGTTTTAAGAAAAGATCTATTGTAAAATGAATCTAAACTGAACAAAGCGAGTGGTTCATCGAGTCACCTCTCATCTTCCTCGTCTATGCTATCAAAAAAGATGCTTGTCGCAAAACAAAATTAGAATTTAAATAAAAATTACGTGGCAATGTGTGATGAGCTTCTACATTGTTATCAAAGTTTTAAACAGATTGTTTGTTATTTCTTCCTTGTTACTGCTGTTAATATGACAGCCTCAGCCTGGTTGTGTATTTCCACCTGAATAAATAAAATAAAAACATGGGACGAAGTATGAACAACCTTGCTGAGAATAAAAGTTTAGCAGAAGAAGTGAAAAAATAACCTTGTTTGTATGACAAGTCAAGCATTTAAATGTACACAAAACGCGATGATATACAGTTGAACTCATGTAATTCGAATCTCCAAGGGGATTCAAAATTTGTTCGAATTACATGAGTTTCGAATTATAGGAGTTTGACTTTTTTCGGCCGAATTTTGGCGCTATTAATTATCAATGTTGTAACATCCTATGGAGTAAAACGACGCGTAGTATTTGAGAAATAATTTGCTATTTTCATGTAAAACAAGTGTTACAAATTTTTAATTATCAATTTTTCTCATAAAAGTCCATGATTTTGCTCTGTCTCCTATTAATCAATCTTCTATGGTTGATCTTATCGGACATTTGCGACAGCAGAGTATCAAACTTTGGATCGGTCTCAAACAACGTCGGTTTCTTCAGAGTCTCTAGGAATTTTCAAAAACTTTGATTCTATTTTCTCCTTATTTTTCTTCCAGGTTGCCAGTGTGGTAGTGGGAATATTGTATTTCTTGGCAACATTTTTGTTCAAGCGCCCCTTTTCCAGATCCTTTAAAGTATTGTACTTTATTTTCAAAGTCACCTCATTGTGTTTCCTCTTGGATGCCATTGTTGGGAATGATGTAAAATATCAACAGACAAACAAAAACACTCAAAAAGCTTTTTCAAAACATTCTATTTCAATGAAACGTTCGATTGTTGAAAAATTCGAATTTTATGGGAACGTTCCATTGTTAAAAAGTTCGAATTTCACGAGAAAGTTCGATTATTGTAAAAGTTCGAATTTCATTGAAACGTACGATTGTTGAAACATTTGAGTTTTAGAACTTTGAACGGACGAAAATTTCCAAAATTCGAATTACATGATCAAAATTTGCTCACGGGACCAAGAAAACTGTTCGATTTACATGATTTTTCGAATTACATGAGTTCGAATTATAGGAGTTTTCTTATAAGGATTTTAGAGTAAACTCGGACGGGACCGGAGAATTCGTTCGATTTATATGATTATTCGAATTATAGGAGTTCGAATTACATGAGTTCAACTGTATGTTCATCTTGTTTGGCGCCTGTTATTTTGCGACAAGTTTTTTGCCGATAAGAAAATATTCTTTCGCCTATTTTGTGTAAGAATATAAAAAGGTTCAAAACTCCTGATAAAAAGAAACTTAAGAAATATATTTTCGGTCAATCTATATTGAAAGAATGATTTTCACATTTCACAACTTCTTGCTCTCTAATTGCCGTCCTCACTACTAAACTTAAGAATTATATTTTCAGTCAAACTATATTGAAAGAATGAGTTTTACATTTAATAACTTCGCGTTAGCCGTCCTCATTAGACTTTTCTATGATACGTACGTGTTTATTTTACCATGGTCCTGATTTTTTTATTCGCAGAGTGCAGTTTTTTGAAATAGGGCAAGTCGCATAATCTTGGAATAATGAATGTATCTATTATAGTTCTTGCTTATCATTTTTACTTTAGAATATGCTCAAGGTACCATCTTTCTTGTTTGTATCCTGTTTATCATCCTATTGCTATTATTTCGTTATAAATTTGCGGAACAAAAATTAAAAAACAAGAAAGTGAAAAACAACATCAGGTGGAGTCAAGTGACGAAGAATCTTTGGATGAATATGTTCCCCCTTTTATGGAGGAAAAAAAGGCATTCTTAAAACTGAACGATGGTAGTGGTGATAAGCAGGAAACCATAGACACATTTTCAACAAGCTTGATAGATTACAAAGCGAGTGGTTCATCGAGTCACCTCTCATCTTCCTCGTTTATGCTGTCAATAAAAGATGCTTGTCGCAAAACAAAATTAGAACTAAAGTTAAAATATTCTCCTGAAACAGAAGAATTGGTTTTTATAATATTAAACGTGACAGATTTACTAATGGAAGCGTATGGTGGACCAGAAAAAATAAAGTTCGAAACTTTCTTATATCAAAAAAAAAATGCAAGGCTAAAGGAACTACGAGACTGAGTATCAAAAACTGGATGCATTTCTACCTCCACCTTTTCGATTTTACAACGTTAGAAGTGAGGAAATACATTTGTTAGTTTTAGAAATTCAAGTAAAAGGATTGAAAAAGAAAAAGTTATCGACAATCAAGTGCCCGTTGGGTTGTGTTTATATACACATGAAAGAAGTATTTCCCATTTTGTCTCAAGACACCCAAGATGTGATCATAATGCGAAACGTAATTTCTGTTTAAAAGCAACTGGGTAGTTGATGAATTGAAATAATATACACTTTTTGTGAGATTATGTTAATGATTTTGAGTCGAAATATATATTTCTATTCCTACTAGGGTCGAACCTTTTACAGACTTATCCACTGTTTATATGATAAATACTACCAGCCCGGAAAGGTGCGAAAAAAATTGAAAAATTGAGGCGTAAGTACCATTTAAGATTTTTAATCTTATAAATGAATTACTTATACACGTTTTTTTCCTTTTTTCTACAAAACGATTTTTTATGATGCAGGATAAAAAATTTGATGACGTCAGCAACCCATCCACTAAAAAAAAATTTAGAATTTTGTTTTCACGTTGCCTCTATTGCGGAGAGCTTAAAGCGCTGATCAAGAAAATGTATATGATCATGTGCTTTTGATGAGCGGTTAATGAGATTTTATATATATGATATATATTTCGACTCAAAATCATTAACATAATCTCACAAAAAGTGTATATTATTTCATTTCATCAACTACCCAGTTTATTTTATCCTGCATCAGTGGATTTTTCCACGAGCCTTAAAAAGCTCAAAATCTTTAGAAAATTTTAAGAAAATCCCCAGCCTCAACGTGTAAGATATACTTTTTGGAGACCTTGATATTTACATTTACAGTTACTAAATCGCCATAATTTCAAAATAGAACACAATTGGGGTTTTTCAGTCAAATGTACATCCTAACAAAGTTTTATCCTAAAAATAACAAAAGAAGTCTTCTTTAATAAAATTACAAGATGTATAAAATAAAACACCGAACTATAATGTTATTTACAGCTGTCGATAAAATATCGTAGTTATTTATAAAGAAAATAAAGAAAATAGAGGAATAAAAATTAAGGAGCTCAGGTAGAAATCGGTTTTCTTATAAAAAAACGTGTATTACAAAAAAAGTCCTACGTCTGCTGCGAAAATTAAAAAGTGAAGATAAGAAAACTTCGGAATGTGTGTTGCTAAGATAAAATACAGAACATTTTTATAGGGGATACATTATAGACGCTTTTAAAGAAAATTGTAAAAAATATAATCCACTTTGCCTGTTACAGACACACAGACACATTTAGCGTATTATTATATAGATTTAATATAAAAAAAATTGTAGGATAAGCTAGCCATGCCATCGAATTTAGATATTTCACGGGATTTTTTTTCGCGCTTAAATTCTTTAAATAATTCAAATAGCATTCAGCTTCAATTTTTTTTGTTAGAACTAATTTCGACAATCTGACAATAAAAAATTTAACGTTTGCACTCCAGCCAATTTGGCAAATATGATGTCAATTTGGGAACTTCTGACAGTAACGTAACTCTTTGGAATTTACACAGCCTTAATTAATCGATTATTAATAATAAAGTGCTTGTAAAAATCTAATAATTCTCTCATTTTATGTAGTTTAATTGTCGCATTATTGTTTTTCAACAAACTTCGAAAACTTAATTTACCTTTGTGGTGTAAAAATTTGCAAGCATGTTTCGCATTAACAAATACCACAACTTAACATGTATTACTGAATTTTGTCGGAAATTCTATTATGTTATTAACTTCCTCAATCAATTTATTCAATTTCCTTTTTTCGTTTTGACAATCAGTTAACATTGTTTTAAATTCCATATTGTCAACACCGTACTCCCTTTTCCTCTCTTTCGTAAAATTAAGCAAAATATCATACTTTGAAGCACAATTCACAAGTTTTTCTGAACAATCCGATAACCCGATCTGACTGAAATCCTTAGAAAGTTCTTTAAACGCTTCCTCAAATTTATTTAAAAGTAATAACGTTACTCCTTTATAAAAATGTAGGCCGCATACGTCATCCTTCCTTGATTCGTTGCATGAATCAATTGCATTATTAAGTTCTTTTAAAGCAATTTCATACTCTCCTCTCGCAGTGCGCACCATTCCAATGCATAATAAAATAACGTAATTGACACTGTTTAAATTATATCTTTTAGCAATTTTATTACTCTCTGTCAGTACATTTAGAGCTTCCTCATAGTTTCTTTCAATCCAAAATATGCGTGCTTTAAGAAGAGTATGGTCGATATACATGACGTTGGAGTGTTTCATATTTCTTTCTTTAAAATGCGTTTCTATCTCCACAACAGTACTGGATGCCCGGTCAATGTTTCTGAGATAACAAAAAATGTGAGCTTTGCATGTTAAGATTTCTAAAATGTGGTGCTTTTCGACGGCATTAGATTCTTCTGCTATTTGCTCAAATTCATTAATAATGATTAAAGCAGCTTTGAATTCATCCAACTCGTATAATATCAGCATTTCCAAATTTAATAAACGAATATATTCAACATCAAGTCTATAACTTTTTATATCTTCTTTAACACTTTCATACATCGATATACCTTTTTTTTTATCACCATGTCCCAAATAGAAATAAGCGTAATTTAACTTCCAATAACAAACATTGGAATTCTTACTTTCAAGCTCTCTCTTGTATTTTATTAATACGTTCTCCATTGAATCAAACGCGTCATTTTTTTGGTTGCAACGAGAAAGATGACGAGAACGTTCAAGATTAAACTTCAAGACGTTGAAAAAATCTATGCTTCCAAGATCAAACAGTGAGAAATACTTAGAATCCATTTCTTCATAAAAATCATCTTCTCCACGGTTAAATGCAGCATTGCGAATCATTGGGATATCTAAGATTAAGCCTTGTTTCCACAATTTTTTCATGTGGATGTACCAGATGTTTTCTTCATCGTTATCCCATGAGTGTGAAGCTTTAGATGCTTTCACCAAGATATTACATAAGCGTTCTTGAACAACTTTACTTTTCTTTTTTGACCGTTCTTCTTCAGAATACAGCTTTAATACTTTTTGAACCAATTTATGCATAGTGACAACGGTAGCTTGAGTTACATCACTATTCTTCTTTGATATGAGAGAATATTCGCACAGCATATCCACAATCTCATTCAAATCAATTTCATCCTCTATATTTTCATCAAGTAAAAATGTTTTTGTGTTAATAAAATTTCCATCCATATGAGCCATCATATTAATAACATCTCTGGCAACTTTATGTTCATACACCTCCAACTTTTCCAAAGCCATCAGCCATACTGTTAATAATGTTTTGTCGTAAATTGCTTCCCCACATTTGTTCAAGTTAACATTTAAAAGCTGTTTTCTGTTGTTTCTAAACGCATCGAGGTATGCTTTTGCAGAAACAGGATTTCTTTTTATATAGCTGGCAGCTTGCTGCATTGCTAAAGGAAGCCGTTGTAGTTCTGCAATGAGGTCTTTGAGAACTTCATTCTCCGAATCGTCAACAAATTGAAAAAATTTAACAGCCTCCTCTGATGTGAATACATCCAATTCAATTTGTTGAATTCCTAATCCAGACCACTGACTAAACTGCGATGTAATAATCATGTGTGGCTTTTTATTTAAGTTGAAGTTTTTCAGCACTGGTTGCATAGATTTCATGCATTCAACATTGTCAAAAACAAACAAGCACTGTGTGTTGATTAATGAATTGCAAATTGCAGGCAGCAAAACTTCGATGGATGTATTGCGCGGATCAAGGTTTAAGATATAGGACAGCTGAAATAATGACGATTTCAATGAATCTGAATCAGCATGAATCCAAAATACATTGTCGTAATACTCTTTACCATAAATATGGGCATATTTTGCAGCTGTTTCTGTTTTACCAATACCACCTAAACCAGTTAAAGCAACTGCACTGTAACTGTAGTTTGTTGGACTGTTCAACTTTGTGTAGAGTTCATCCAATACAATTTCCCTTCCAGTGAAATTAGATACAGCTTGATGTACGTTCCAAAAATGCTTTTTACCGGCGTCATCAGTTCCTCCTAGCAAAATTTAAAAAAAATGTTTCTTAAAAGTTTTGTTGATGTAAGTATAACCATTCCACCTTTTATGCATTTTGACTATGGACTTGTAAACGAGATACAGCTGGGTGGGGTGAGGGTTGTGGTGAGGCAGGGGTCCCAATAATTTTACAAATTTTATTTTAGCAACATTAACGATCAATTGGATTAGATTTTATAATACATAATTTGCAATGATTTTATCTTATCTAAACTCTTGAATATGCTAGCGATTTTGTTTTCTACAGTTCTGTACAGGTATGTGCAGATACAATTATTTTTTTTTTCTCACTGTCAAAGTTGAATACTTTTATTTCTTTGTAAAGATTGGATCTCAAGATTATTGACTTAAAAAATTATGCCAACTAATACATGACATCATGTAAAGAGTATATCAAGGTAGGTGCTGATTTAAATATGTTTTCTTTTTATCCAATTTAATATTTTGAATAAATTTACATGAATATTAATACTTAGTTACCCTGACTATCCTTTATAACATTAATTGTTTTTGATCTCGATGATGTCATAATTCGCATAATTAGCTCAACTTCTAAAGATTTTTCTGAAAAATTTTCTATAAAACTTTCAGGCTCTTTTAAATGAAATCAACTTGCTTTGTTCGCTGGAGGTAAGCTTTAAGAAAAAAGATGTTCAAAATAAAATGGCTTCCGTGTTTGTCAGGAAGATGTAACAATATTTTTTGAATTAATAACTTTTGTTTAAAATTCAAAGCCAGCTCAATGGAACCAGTCTCTCTGCTCTACTTAACACCAAGCAACTTTATAACTGACTTGTATAAATGTAAATGACTCGCGTAGCAAATATAAAATAACTGAAATGATTGTTATTTACAAATAGAAAACCTGCGAAAGATTGCGAACAAAACAATTAGCAAAGTATCTCTTCCCATGATATGGCATGCGTGTTAGAGAAAAAAGTAAGAATCTTTAGTCCTATCAACTCACAAATTGTCTAGTGCACCTTTTGTCTGTCGAACAGGAAAGTATAGTCATCATTATCCGGGTAACAGGGCGGCATTTTATATTTTCTGTACTCCGGCAACGTGACTGGTTAAAACTTACGCATTAGCTTGCAATATTATCCGGTATTGTTCGCTACCACAGCAATTGTGTTTAAAGATGGTTGCATTAGAAAATTCACAAACGCAAAACAGAACTGACACTATTGCACCGCACTCTCCTTTCCATAAAAGACATGATTTCCAAAGAAGTGGCTTCTTTACTTTAGAAAAGGAAAAATTAACAAAAAAATATTACCTTTTTCGAGTTTACTTAATCTTTTTTGGACATTTTTAAATGTATTAAACGTATCCTCATTTGATTCTTTGCATTGTTCTTCCAGAGATGTTAATCTTAAATTCATTTTTTCCATTTTATCATTTAAATGATAAAGATTTGCAAATACATTGTTCATTTTTTTAACAATAAATGCTTGATTGGCTTTCTGTTCGTCAAAACCTTTGTTGATATCTTCTTTAATGCCTGATATATTCTCTTTCATCTCAATAACCCTCCTAGGCAAATCTAAAAGGTTAGATACATCAGTTGTATTTTCATCAACTAGTCGCTGTAACTGGCTTTGTTCATATTGTAGACGATTCAGAAACAGCCTAAAATAGTCCATTCTTTCTGGATCAAGTGATTTGTGCTTTAGTGTTTCCGTATCTATGACATACCCAAGCCCCTTTAAAATCTGATCACCTTCCAACCAGATGGTAGTAAATTCTGACTCTATTAATGCAGAAGGATTGCTATAATGCATGATCATGTTTCTAAATTCACGTTCACGTAAAACGAATGCACCAACACTCATATCATTTGTAGATGGACATTTTTGTTTCCATCCTCCACTAGGAGGAGCAAGATTTGTACAATTTATAGTTAACAATACGATTAACGTAGGATCAAATTTTGTAGAGTCGATTTGTTGATTAGCAGGAAACAAAAGCAACCATTGATCATTGTTGATTATCTTTTTATCCTTTAACTTGGTAAGTTTTGTATGATGGTTTCGCAGTTCGTTATATAATCTGCTTGGATCGGAAGGTAAACCTTTGTAAGTATTTGTGTTGTTCGTATTGTGTAAAACGTTTAACAATGCTTGTTTTATAAAGTTCTCGACATATAAACATAACTTCAACCAGAATTGGCAAAGTGAAACTGTAGTTGGTGCCATGCTTTGAGTTATTAATTAATTAGACTTTCATTCTAAAAAAAAAAAAAAATTTGTTCCACGAACAACTAAAAATACAGGACAATATACGAAAATCATATCAGAAAGTATTAAAAAAAGTCAAGATCGTCAAACTTTAAGACTGGAGTAAATTTATTTGCAGTAAGGGAACGCTCTCAACCAATTTAAGATAATTAAAAAAGTAATATTTCGAACTGTTGAATACAAAAAAATTATTTGGATGCCAAAAAGTACGCTACGATAGTTGAGATGTTTTCATTTTCATTGTATCCAGAAACATGCCCTATCATGTGTGTTAGATAACATGCACGCATTCAGTGTCATTGACACGAGATATTACTTTGAATTTGATTGATTGTGAGAAAAATCATAAATAAAACAGCCTATATGCATGCTTGGAGGAAAGAATACGGAAGGAGAAACAACTCTTTTAATTCTATTGAAACACTGCGTGAGGTTCTAGCAGGTGTCTGTATAGAAACTTAATTTGAAATTTTGGCGGTTGTGTGACTAAATTATTCGTGAATAAGAATTCGCAACTATGATTGGTTATAAAAACAATTAGATAATTTGATGATGAATTTGATAATATTATCAAAACAAAAAGCCATATTGAAATCGGTAAAATTTCTTTTGTTCTTATGTTAACATAATTAGCGAAGAAGCACATGCTCGACACTTTTGTAAACAAAAATAAAAAGTTTATATCTCGTTTTAAAACGACGTTCTGTTATAAGAAGTTATTTCTTTAGTTAGAATAAACATTAATTCAGCACACATTTTGTCGGCACTCGTCCGGCGCATATCTATCTCTATTTTTTTTCATGATCAAAGTGGTATACCCAAGCCTGTAAAAATAGGTTAATATCACGGTTAAACGCTTTTTTTCAAACGTATTGTTGAAGTTTTTAACAGCAATGTTTACCGACTTATATTAGGCACACTTTCCATACAAATATCACGTGCCTGCAGCGTGTTACAGTCAGATTTCAATAGAAAAAGTTAGCCCCTATTAAAGGAGAATATGGATTTTGATCATGTTTTTGCGAAAAAGACTCGGTCGAGCACCTCACGCACTGATTCTTTTGAAATTAAAAACAAAAGAAAATTCAATACATTTAAAGCGTACAGAAATGAAGTTGTTTCTCCTTCCGTATTCTTTCCTCCAAGATGCATGCAACTAAGCTTTGGTAGGTAAAAAACATCACATGAGTTGTCATTGTTTGATCTCATAACAATATTGGAATTCATAAACAAACATCAGTTCTTCTATTAAATTAACATCCTAGAGAGATTGTCATAGTTACGGCCATTCTTACATGTGGCTAAAGGTTATCTAAAGATTATAACTTAATGAGTATGCACCCTCGTCCCCAGGTTTTTTTGTCATTTTTGATATGAGAGAAGACGACGAAAAATACCCTGGTATTTTTGACTGATTTTTGGCCAATATATGGCCATATGCGAACGCGTTATAAGAAATACGTTAATTGTTGCGATTAAAAAATGGCGGAAGTAGTAACGGAACGAGGAAAAAATACATGAAAAATTATCTTGGTAACTACAATAAACGTCTTTAAAGGTTGGAAAAGAAGTTGTGCTGTTTTATGTGCATTTGCTAAAAAAAGTTCATGATACTTAGAGATGTTTTAAGAAAAAATCGCTACAGCTAAGGCAGTAAAAATAGTTTTAAAAGGAAATGAATCAGGACATTCATTAACATTCCAAATATAAACTCTCTTTTCTAATAACCTTATACCGCAGGCGCGGATTTAGACTATGTCAACCCTGTCACGCGACGTAGTAAAAAAATTAGCCAAATATTACCACAAATTTATTACATTTCGTTAGCAAAAAGTTGTAAAATGTCGACATTTTAAGTAGGCATGAAGCTAAAAATTTCCGTTGAGTTTTTTAAAGTCTTCTATACCGAACGGTATCATTACTATCTCGCCTGCGAGGATAGTATTGGTTTCCAACTCCTAACTAACTAACCCTGTCCCAAATGGTCAATTGCAACGTCACAGATTTAAACTTCGTACCTAAACTCTCTAAGTACTTGGAAGTCATCTAAATGACGTTTCAGGCCAAAATTGGTATTTGTTTTTGACAAAATTTGGCACAGTTAACAAAAAAAGTATGCTGAACATGATGGTGACATCATAATTTTAATTTTTGTCACCTAAAGTCATTTTAGGCCAAAATTGGTCCAAAAATTAAAACTACTTTATTTTCGACCAAATTTGGCACAGTTAACAAATAAAGTATGCTGAACATGATGGTGACATTAAAATTTTGATTTTTTGTCACCTAAATGTCAGTTTAGGCCAAAATTGGTCCAAAAGTTAAAACCACTTCATTTTCGACCAAATTTGGCACAGTTAACAATTAAAGTATGCTGAACATGATGGTGACATCAAAAGTTTGATTTTTTATCACCTAAATGTCATTTTAGGCCAAAATTGGTCCAAAAATTAAAACTTCTTTATTTTCGACAAAATTTGGCACAGTTAACAAATAAAGTATGCTGAACATAATGGTGACATCAAAATTTTGATCGTTTGTCACCTAAATGTCATTTTAGGCCAAAATTGGTCCAAAAATTAAAACCACTTCATTTTCGGCCAAATTTGGCGCAGTTAACAAAAAAAGTATGCTGAACTTGATGGTGACATCAAAATTTTGATTTTTTGTCAACTAAATGCCGTTTAAGACCATAAACGTTTCAATCGCACGACTTTCAACCAGGAATGATAGGCTGTATTTTTTGTTAGCAAAAATTGTAGAATTGGGTCGCATTGTCGATGTTTCCTAGTTGTCCATTTTTAATAGCGAGATAGTTTATGCAACGCCTGCATCTTGTTTGTTTTTGTTAGCTTTTTTATAAGCTTTATAGTGATTTTATTTTTTATTTTTCAAATAAAATTGACTTTAGTTATTAAAAAAAGTTTCGTCGCCTCACATGTCGATTAAAAAAGCTTGTTATGATTTTAAAATATTGAGTTACAGAAGCTAAATAGATGTCCAGAAGTATATCTTATATTTTATGTGAAAGTAGTGTTATGTCTGAACAACTTGTTTGATTGCATCAAAAATGTACGACATGTTTAAAGATGTACTTTCATCAATATCTCTATGTTTCATCGGAGAGAAGTCGAAGAATTTTCTTGTCCGATTTCCAGATTCTATTTTTTGTTTTCTCGCTTAATATTTATTTTATGAAAGCCACAAAATAATTTTACATCTCATCCGTCGATTGAAAAAATAATAAAAATATTTACCACACCTTGAAAACTTTTCTTTCGATTCTGTATTCACAACACACTGCTACAAAACTTGATCGTCAGTCGTTAAAAAAAACACATTCTATTCAAGATAAGATATTAAGGTTTTATAATAATAATATTTGGAATGCAAGGAATGTATATTTGTCTATCAAAGGTTCTCCTTCGCGAGGCTTGTATGTTTTAGTGTCACCAATCCCCCAATAGTTGCAAGTGGTACCAAATAAACCTTATATTGAAACATGATGCGAAAGCTATAAGAATTGAAATGAGGTGTTTTTGTGGGGGTTTTTTGTTTTTCTATTGCCCTGCTTCAATTTAGAAGATATAAAATACCCACGGCGAAGACAAACGAAACCTTTAAATCAATCCAAATGTGTTTGTGTTATATGAATATCATTAATATCATTGACGTCAACAGAAACACATTGTGTTGCAGCATAACTAGACATGCTAGGTAATTTCTGAAAAACGTAACCTAATACCCAGTAACCCTGATGTTGATAAATTGATAGCAGGCCTCTATAGCCGTATGGCGTATTTTAATCGCACGAAAAATAACATCTATTTAACACGTATTAATTTTAGCGCAACAGAATTCTGGATGATAACCTCGTTTCCAAGACTTTCGAAGCGAAATAGCAAAGAACAGCCCTTGGAACAAAGTTGACTGTTATTGGCGCGAAGTTTGTCTACTAGAATTTGTAACTAACGAACTTTACCCTTCATACTAGCAATAATTAGTACGCTCAATCGTTAGTACAAATATGACACACTAAAACCCATGACAAAATAGAGTTCTTTATTACCACGCTTTTAATGCTGACATGCTGTGGTCGTTGTGCTTTGCTCTCCCCCTTTTATGTCTTCACGAAACATGATCAAATAAGATATAAACAATCTGGCGGTAATGTAGCATAGTTACAGTCAGAGGGGAGGAAGAGCCAACCGGTTTAAACACTGAAACTTGATTTCCATTATCGCACGAGATCATATACATATTTTTGTAAGAGAAGAATTATTAAAAGTTCAAATTAAGTTTAAATATGATTTGTCTGTCTGTTGTCAGATCCCAAAATTACTCATAGTGAAACCCATAACGCAATCTCAGAGCCAAAATGGGTTTAGTGTGCTGGCTCGGGTTATTTTTTTTCTACACGTTAATACTTGGGTTAGTGTGGTTCGTAAAATAATTCATAGAAATTAACTCACGTTAACCCACGTTAATCCACGTTAATCCACGTTAACCCATTAGAGAAGTCAGATAGGAAAATTTTCGATGTCTAAATAAAATGAAGATTGAAGATAACTTAACTGCTACAGTGGATATCAATTAATACAAACGGTCCCAAAATCGAAGTTATAGTGAGGGCTACTGTGTTCTTCGTGTACACATGCGTTTTAAAAGGTATTTCTGGATCTGAAGTTGTTCTTTAGGTCAGCAATAAGCATAAAAAAATAAGTGCCAAAAGTTTTTGATCCCAGGAACCAAATTAGGTAGCGTCATCACTTTTACGGTCGGCTAAAATATAATTTCGAAATTATATGTCATATTATAAATGGTTGAAAAGAAGACATCAGGGGGATCAATAAAAATGTAAAAACCATATACTAAAAATGTATTGTTCATGAGATATTACCATTTAAATGTTGTATAAAATACAGACCGTGGATTAACTGACCCAGCATAAGAATGACTATAACTTGGTAATTAGTGCTCCTTTTGTGCTGAATTTTGGCAAGGTGGTACGTTTTCTTAGTATCTTTCTGTTTCACTGAAATTTATTGTTCAATTAATTTACAGACTAAGGTGTAAATTTAATGGGTGTTTTGTTCCGAGAAACAGGAAGCCAATTTTATTAGACATTTTGTATTTACTAGTAAGAAAGAAAATGAAGTAAATAGTAGAAATGGAGAGTGAAAGTATTTGCAAAGGAAAGAAATTTAAAATAACATTCAGTAAATGCATCATTTGTCAAAAGGATGTTCGGAACTATAAGGGTAGTGAAAGTGATAGCTTTTTCCTTTCTTTTTTTCTTGTTTCACGTGAATGTTTTCACTGGATATTTTCACGATTTTCACACGACTCTTTTCTTATCCGGTCAAATCTCCTCGCTTAAATGGTCTTCTAAAATTACTTACAGCTGTGAAGGAATGATACACTTTCAAAGATTTTATGATTACGGACTGATATCAGAGGCCGGAACATGTTACAGCTAAAGAAATGTTACAATCTGAGTGTCAATGCCATTCACAATGTTACAAAGATGTAACGAACATTAATAAGATTTAGAGATTGAAGGAAAGATATCAGAAGATATCATTGAATAGTGATGATAAAGAAAAAAAAAATGAAGTGTGTATTGCAGATGTAATCAAAGGGGTAAATGGGGTAAACAATTATTGTTGATCAACACTTATCTTAAATATCAGTTGAAATTATATTGACCGAAAAAGCCTGTACGGCAAGAGCCGTGTCAATTTATTATTTTTATTGTTCAATTTCATTAACGTTTCCGTAATAAACAGTTAAAAAATTACCTAACATTTCAGCCTTGTGTTCCTTATACTCATCTGTCATATAAAAAAGAAAGTTAAAAAAGACGAGGAGTGTCTAATTACGCTTCCATGTTGGTCGCACCATCTACTACTAAATAGAGGTGAATTTTAATAAATGCCCAGGATGTGTTTTTCTGGTAGCGTTATAACGATATGGTAATACCTATTATCAATATTATTCATCAAAAATAGCCTCTTCAGTTTCTAAAAGAACTGTTATCAATGAGGATTCTGCGAAGGGTGTACTAGTTCATTTAAAACTCCTATTTGAGCTATGGAAGGCGTGCAAGCACAACAGCCGTTTAACTACACAAACGCAATATGAATCTTATTCTCATATGTTAAACGTTAAGCAGAAAGGATCGATTCACACTTTTGTGGTCTCTTGCGTGACTCCGCCGGGATTAAATCCAAGACCTTCCGCACTGGACGCCAATGTTCTGCCACAAGGCCACCAGTCAGGTCATGTTACTTTGAGAAATATATTTCCACAACTTCGTTTCCAGGGCATTTAGCCTTTCCGTGATAACACTACTAATATTCAATGCAGGAACATATATAAAACTATAAAAGTGCTGACATCATCAAAATTTAAATGAAGGCTCTTTGTAATTTTTCCTCTGCCTAAGTGGATTTTTCCACGGGCTTCATTGACTAGTTAAATAAATAAACTATTTAGATCCTCCAAAAACAAAGCAAATTTCATTGTCGCTAATATTTTGTTCTTAATTTTTCAAAATTCTTTGGACGGGGAGGAGAAGCAATCACCCCACCCATCACTCATTACAGACCCGTCGGTTAATTAGTCCACAGAAGTGGTGCCTTTGAACATTTCCGCTGCCAACAGCATTACGTACACCAAACTTTCTTTATGATTTGTCTATAATTTATTTATAAAGGTAGCACGATAAAACATATGATGCACCGATCCACTCAGTAAAATCGAAAAAACTGAGATCCACTTTCTGGCATGTTGCACATCCAGAGATCTGTGGTTCCTTCTATTCCATTTTCCCAATGTCTTTGCCTTAAGCCTTTGCCACACCAGTAATTTGATAACTGTCTGAAAGCCTTTAAAAGCATTGTAGAATGGTGCCTACCAAAATTTCTGTATAAAAAGTACCAAGGCGTAAATCAGCAATTGTCTTATTTCGGCCTATAAAAGGTAAAGCGTTTTCCACACTGATGGTGCTAATGGCATTAATGGCGTTAACAGCGTTGTCGGCGTTAAGTTGTAGAAAAAGTGTTTTCGTGATAAGGTGTTAACTAATTTCATTCACACTACGTCAAGGATATAGCACCGTTAACGCAATTAGTTTCATCGTGTCATAGTTGATAAAAATGAAGGATATGATAAGAAAAGCAGCAGCATTCGGACAAATGCATCACTGCTGGTAGTATTTTTGTCCCAGAGCTCTTTAAGATAACCCTTATAGTGTTTATGCGCTTATTAATGAAGAAATTTACATATGAGTGAAGCTGAACTGCTTCACTAAATGTTGTCAAAAGCTAAGTACCTGTGTGTGTTTTTAACGTTCAGTTTACATTCAAATGTTTAATGGGTCCTGCCATAACAAAAACAAAAAAAGCTTGCTTATCAAAGCGGTGTTACCAATAAAATTTAAAACTTAATTTGATGATTGTCTACTTAAGGGTACCAAATAATCGCCCCCATCGCCCTTCGTCCTTTCCCCTCGCCCCTCGCCCTTCGCCTTATTTCCTCCTTCACCATTTCCCCTTAGCGCTTTCGCCTGGTAAATTTTCGATTTTTTTAACTTTTAAGTACAGTAGACTCTCTGTAATTCGACTTCCCCTAATTCGAATTAAGGAGAGCCTTAATTCGAACCTCTCCTTAATTCGAACAAATCTTCTGGTCCCGTCAAAATCCCTTAACAAACTCTCATGATTCACTTCCCCTAATTCGAACCTCCATAATTCGAATACCTCTATAATTCGAACCATATTTCCGGTCCCTTTAGATCATTTCACCCCGTAAATCGAACTTTTAAAGATCGAATTACGTAAAGTAGCCATTTTATCTCCGTCTGCTAATCTTTCATCGAGTTTAAACAGGGTTTTACATGTTCGATTTCAAAATCGAAGGTCTAGGATTCTTTTCAAACTACAAAGGATATATTTTTGTTATTAATCAACAAGATGGCGACTCTTCCAGCAAAACGTCGGCACAGTGAAAAGTCTATAAAACAAAATACGAGGCACTCCAACAACTTCACAAAAATTTATGAACTTCCCCTAATTCGAACTCTCCCTAATTCGAACTTTTTTTTCGGTCCCCTGCGAGTTCGAATTACAGAGAGTCTACTGTATGTTCATACGCCATGCAGTGTTTCAGAAAACGCTCCTCCTACACACAGTTGACCGAATAATAATGTAATTTATCTAAGTGAGAAAAAACTTTTTTTTTACAATAAAATTCATAAAGCATTTTCATATCCTTTTATGCACATGAATCATCCACAAAAAGGAAAATCCAAATCAATCATCCACAAAAAAGGAAAGATTTGCCAAGTTTGTCGCGTTGGAGCTTGAAGCGTTTAACACAAAATGTCAAATCTGTCTTAATTAGATCTAGGTTTACCAAAGTAAAATATCGGGAAGCCATACATTAGCTAATCTGGCTCATTTTTTATGTGTTTGCTTTCTTTTTTCTAATGAAAAAATTATAATAGAATCGAAAGCCAATTAACCGGCTTGGCTCTTCCCTCCTAAAACGTCTTTTTATATACGACATTTAAATATCTACGAAGAAGAGTTGGTAATATGAACTAATTATTTAAATGCGACGAATTAAATATTATTGAAAGTTTGACGATGTTATGAAGTGGGACATTAAACGAGAGCATATGGAGTATGCAGCTATGTTTAAACTTTTTATTATTTTACTTTTCTTTGGCGGTATGTTATTATATCTTTAGACATTTTTATTAGCAACCAAGTTATAAACAAGCCTGCGTTGAGCGTGAAAATTAAAACTTCCATACTAGAAACTTTATGCACAACTTTTATCTCTATTTTTAAAGACGGTAGTGAACTTTGATGCCAGCAAAGTCACCCGTATTAAAGACTTGGTTTGGAATCGTATCAAATATCCGTGCGATGTTTTTATCCAATTTTGTAATGACCACGTGACAAAACAATGCACAAAAGATACCTTTTTTAAAAAAGCCACAAGCTTTGAGGACGAGGTTGTGAAAGAACTTTACTTACAGGTTTTTTTTATAAATATACTATTTTTAGTTTGCCTGTGTTGTTCTACAGAGGAAGACCTTCCAAAGGGTAAGTTTTATTGGTTTTTCTATGTCAAGAATTAATTCTTTCTTTTTCGTTTTGACAGCTGTTGATACAGAAAAAACTATGGCACTTTCTTTGTTAGTTGCCAAAAAAATAAAATAAAATGCTGAAAAAAATTAAACATCCTTTTTGACTTGTTTCTGAGCCAATGAAAATAATGAATAGACATGTATAATACACTTTCCAAATCCGAGGCAGGAATGAAAATCTAGTTTAAGAATAGTAACGTACAATGTTACTGTAATTAAGATTATTCAAAAAACAACAACAACAACAACAACAACAACAACAACAACAACAACAACAACAACAAGGCTAGTTTTGACTTTACAATCACGAATGTCAATTTTAATGCAAGGGCGTTTTTCTCGTTAATTCTTTTCATATCTCACAAGAGTAAAGAAAACTCCAGTTCTGTCTGGTGAAATACCAAAATATTTTTATTCCAAATTGGCAGAGCAGAGTACGTATGTGTAACGTATAAACAGAGTGGTTTCCTTGTGGAAACGTTCTTCAAAAATTCAAAAAGTTTTTTCTGCAGTTGTCATCGCTACTTTAGAAATTTAAAAAAATAGAGTTAGTAGTCTAGTGTAGCGGTATTAAAAAAATGTATATATTAAATATAATATTGGTCAAAAAGATCAGTTAAAATGTGGTAGCTAGCTACGGACTTTTTTTTATTATCTCTAATATATCTATTCGAATTTTTTAAGCAATTAGGGGGAACAGCAACGTCGGAGTGCATTTCAACGACAAAGATGAAAAGTATTGGGGGAAAACGCAAATGAGACGACGGAGAAGATTTAGGTATCGAATATCACGTGATATGTTGTAATTACGACTCATTGGTTAATTTTTGTCACGCATGAACTAATTGTAATCATTTCGTAGCTTTGTTCTAATGGTTTATCTTAAAATACAGTCAAGAAATTGGAATAGAAGAATTATCCAATTTTATGTGGGCGGTGCAGCAGTGATTTTTGAGTTGTAGGAGAAATAATATGGATGGTAGCTTCTGCTGTAAATAAATACAATGAAAGTTAGAGCAAGTGCTGGCTCTTGAAATTGATTTAACTTTTAAAAGAAATACTATGTGTGCTTTTGAGGATATTGACGAAGGAAATATTTCTTCTTTACTTACAAGGAAGAAAACGTGATGATTTAAAAGAAATTGAACAGTAGTTATGCAGTTCTATCAATAAGATAAATATTAATGGAAAATTTCGTTTACAGAAAAAAAAATTTGATAAAAGTTAAAACTACAGTTAGACTGAACTTAACCTTTGTGGTTAAATGGCGTTTTTCTTGTAAATAAATTTTTTCATGCAAGTCAAATTAAAGCCAGCTATATGGTTGTTAACTACACTGTTCACCCCAGGCAGTAGCAGTTATGAGATAAATAAGTCCTGTAAGCCGTTACCCATGACATGAATTTCAAGCAATTGGAAGATGCTATAGCGGCATTTAGATAATAGATATAGTGGCTTACGGTGCTGTGATGAATACAAAAACTAACATATGGACAACAAGTATTTATTTAAATTTATATTTAAAAAAATTTAAACCTAATTTTTGGGACCTAAACTAAAAGCTGTTTGTTTGACTTACAACATCTTTCAATTTTCGACTAACTTGGTTGAAAAAATAATTTTAAAACTTGATGGTCATTTAACATTATCCAGTAGCTACTAGGTATCAATTTTGTTTGCGTGGAAACTCGCTTACTCCAAACAGTTTATCTCTTTCTTTTCTTAAATATACTTTAATTGAGGTGAAACACGAATGCTCTATCCTATGGATGACGTCTTATTGAGATTAAAGATTGCCCAATCTATCCTGAACAAAATAATTTAAAGAGTTTCTTAGGAACGATGCTCTCACATCGTGCGCGGCGCTGCATGGTCTCGATTATCGTGGTGATTTAGCATGGTATATCGAGCAATTTGTAAACTATGCCTGCTAAAATAATAATTTGATTTTTCCTGACCATATATGATACCTACCTTATAGTCAGAAATTTTCGCGACATTTGAATTTCGCGATAAAAATTTTGGGACAATTTCGCGATTTTTATTTTCGCGATTCGTTGCCTTGAATTTTTTTCGCGACATTTAATTTTCGCGAATTTCATAGAGTTACGGAGTTGAGGAAAAACAAAATATGATTTTTAACTACGTTTTTCTACTCTAATAATGAGATCTGTAAAAGGAAGCTTTTTTTCATAAAAGGTCAATGTTATAATCAATAAGGTAGCGGAAGAACCTTTATTTTTGATCAAGCGAGGATAGTACAACCTTTCAAACTCGCCTCGGCATTTGCCTAAATAATGGTATTGACGTTAATAATGTGCCTATACCGGTTGAAAATCGAAGCTTCTCCACTGCCATAGGTAAATGTTGAAGTGAATTTCAATGATGTAACATAAAACAACAAACAAAATATACTCTCGATAAGAGTTTGTAAAGTAGATGTTTATAACACAAAATGCCATTTAGGTTAACAGGCAAACTGCCTTCTAAAATTGTGTTTAAAAGTGCATTTCTTCTTCCTTAATTTTCCCGGGTTTTATCAAACTTGGTATCACCAGAATTATTTTGTTCCGAAAATTTTACGTCTACTACCCTGTGGAGTCTAAAAAATGAAGAAAAAAAGAAAATATTTCGCGGTTTTTATTTTCGCGATTTCGTCATTTAAATTTTTTTCGCGGCATTTTAATTTCGCGAAAATGCCCAAAAATCGCGAAAATCGCGAAAATTAGTTGTCGCGAAAATTTCTGACTATAAGGTACGCACATAATAACGAATGGTCGCGTACTTAAACCAAATGTTATTTTAAAAAGATTTCAACATAATTAATATCGCGAAGGCTTAACTTTACATGCCTTTTTACACAAGCGCCTTTTTAGAAATAACGCGCCCTTTTAAAGCTCGTTGCACAAAAACTTTGCGCCCCGGGTTTCCTGCATTTTTAGCATCATGGGATGGCGACGAATTTATCCGTTAAGTAAGCGCTAGCGGCTTTGACAACAGGCAACAAACTCTAGGGATGATTGGATGATTTTAACAGGCGCAAAAACACACACAACATACGCTTGTTTTTCTTAATCGATTTAAGGATTTTTGCTTTATAAATGAAAACCCAATTTCTTTTAACTATAACACCTTCTGTAGAGACATCTACCGTCGTGGATCTGTGCGTCATGGCTTTAAAGCAAGTGTATTCGGTCAAAACTTTCCAAGGACATTGTTTTATCTGTGTAAGGTAAAGCGGGTTGTTTTAAAGTTGATTTTTTTTATATATAGCACTTCCGTCATAGATTTATATTTTTTGACTTGACGGCAAATAAAATGGAAATGACATGCGAAGGAATGGAAAATACGTTTTTTTATTGCCTCCCAATTTTTAGTTACTTAATTACTGTGGTAAGTTTTATGCCTACCACCCCTCTCCCTCTAAAAGTTACGAAGATGACACCACATTGCCACAAAAATTGGAACTAAAATGTGTCTTAGCTAATTGGGATACGAAAGCCATAAAACAAATTGCACGACATCATAAATTCAACGATTATATCATTTTAGCTAGGAAATGAAAATAAATTTAAAACGATCTTTAGAACAGGTCTCACAAGATGGCGTTGATAACGCCATTTTTTCTTTTGAAAAAACTAGTCGCCCCTTCTTTTATGTATATAATGCATTTCGTGTGTCTGTAGCACGGTTATAATACTGCAAAGACACAGAACGCACGGGTATTAATAAAAGCGATTTAGTGCGCGGATAAATCTATACGTTGGACGTCCTTTTTATATGGCATTTCGTATGTTTGTAACACTCACTACTTATATTTGAACACCTGACCAGATTTTTCTCTTGCTCGCTAATATTAAACAAGAAATATTAATTTGTTCACTTATCTACTTAAGTTGAGATAAACAGAATATATCTATCGGATCTAAACAAATTGGGGAAATATTGTGTCAAGATAAAAATAACAAAATATCTTTTAGGTTTTTTCTTCGTTTTTCTATCCAGTGGGCACATTGAAGCCACATTGTCTTGTATATCCATTTTAAATGGTGAGAAATGCGCACATATTCAAGCTGTTGGCCAAGAAATAGCGAAGCGCTTAAAACAATTCGACAATGTCAACCAGAATGCTTTGTTTTGTTCTATACACGAATCACAAGTTATCGTAGATACTTCTATGAAATTTCTAAAGACTGAAACCTTGAGAGTAAAAGTAGCGCATTCCGCAGTTAGTACGTAATTTGAATAATTTATCCGTCTTCGTTTGAACCAAAAATTAGGAGAAGGCACAGTGGTTGATTTCTGAAAAACCGTACTTACCAGGAAGCTCTTTTTATTATGAAGTTCGTGGAGGGGCAATTTTGCGGAGTATAATTTCCATTATGCGCTACATTTCTCTTTATTACATAATCAAGGAAACGTCCAACTAGTAAAAGTTTTTTAAAATTCTCAGATCATTTGACTTGAAATTGTTTGTTAACAAGTTTCCTAATTTTGACGGGGTCTATAAGATTCAATGATTTTGACATAAGAGACTTTCATCAACATATTTACAAGATGAGATAAAAAAAATGCATTCCTTGCATTTTTATTCATCATCTAAATCATTGTATGTTTTTGTCATATTGCCAACCTGGTGCATACCAAGTGGCCAACTTGGTATGCACACTATGAACAATAAGAGCACACTTTTGTAAATATTGAGTTAGAGAAGATTACGCTCTGAATACAAAACTGGCGACGAGTATTCAAGAAGTATAATTTACATTATGGCAGTTGCTAATCTAACTATTCCTAATTTTCCACAATTTGATACCAACGACGTTACCACAATCGCAACAAGATGCAGGCGCTGCATAAACTATCTCGCTATTAAAAATGCACAACTATGAAACATCCACAATGCGACCCAATTCTACAATTTCTGCTAACAAAAATACAGCCTATCATCCATGGTTAAAAGTCGCGCGATTGAAACGTTTATGGTCTTAAACGGCATTTAGGTGACAAAAAATCAAAATTTTGATGTCACCATCATGTTCAGCATACTTTTTTTGTTATCTGTGCCAAATTTTGTCGAAAATAAAGTAGTTTTAATTTCGGACCAATTTTGGCCTAAAATGACATTTAGGTGACAAAAAATCAAAATTTTAATGTCACCATCATGTTCGGCATACTTTTTTTGTTAACTTTGCCAAATTTTGTCTAAAATAAAGTAGTTTTAATTTTTGGACCAATTTTGGCCTAAAATGACATTTAGGTGACAAAAATCAAAATTATGATGTCACTATTATGTTCAGCATACCTTTTTTGTTAACTGTGCCAAATTTTGTCGAAAACAAATACCAATTTTGGCCTGAAACGTCATTTAGATGACTTCCAAGTACTTAGAGAGTTTAGGTACGAAGTTTAAATCTGTGACGTTGCAATTGACCATTTGGGACATTTAGTTACGAGTTGGAAACCTATCCTCGCAGGCGAGATAGTAAAAAGAAAAAAAAAAAGTAAAAATAGTTACCAAGATGAGATTCGAACACACGACTACTCCCGTGTCGGTGCTCAGAGAGCCAAAAATTTTCATTTTGGGACGGACAGCTGTATTTGAATACCCTAGCATCTGCGAGCTAGTGTAACAAGATGGCTAAAATATAAAAAAAGATTCAAGAATTTATGTGTGGCACTCAATGTTGAGGATGATAAGCAAAAACTGGCTATGTTATTGAATTACGTTGGGGAAGAAGTATACGATATTTACGACAGTTTATTAGTTCCTGGCACCGATGAAACACTAGATAACGCATTTGAATTATTTGACACACATTTCAACCCGAAAACGAACGTAAGCTATGAAATTTATATATATAGATCAATGACACAGCGTGAAGAAGAAACCATCCAACAATATTTTATCAGACTGAAGCAACAAGCCCAAAAATGTGTATTTGGAGCAGCACTCGATACCGAGCTAAAACGTCAACTCGAACTCTCAACGACAAGTAACAAACAGAGAAGATACTCATTCAGAAATCCTACCTTAACTCTAGCACAGTTCCTAGTTTACGCAAAAACATTGGAAGACACAAACACCCAAGCTATTTTAGTGGAAAAAAGCGACCAAAAGGATATTACACAAATCAAACAAGAAGAACTCAACCGCATCGACCGATCAAAGGAAACCACACCGGGTAAGAAAAACTTTAATCTGCATAGACAATCTTCAAAAATATGCTTTTACTGCACCAAAATAAATGCCCAGCAACTAGTAAAACCTGTAGTAATTGCCACAAAATCGGACATTTTGCGAGAGTGTGTCGTTCCACAAGCGCAAGCTCGTACCGCAGCTATTCTAGACGCAACCCCAGGCCACTAAACAACGTCGATGTCGATACGTCCGACGAAGAGCAAGTCGCGCGGTTGTTTTCAATCCACTCTCCTGTTTTCAGCATTGCCAAGTTCCATTGCCGTGTAAAAATCGAAAAATTTCCTGTCAGTGTTCTGATCGATTCCGGGTCTGCAATAAATGTTTGAGTTTAGGAAATTTTCGAGTCGCAAAGTTGGGGAGTTGGGGAGTTGCAAGTCAGGGGCCAGGGAGTTGCAAAAGTGTACGATCGCCGATTTATTTGTCCGGGGCGAATTCGATTTCATTGGCCAATTTCACGCTGAAAAAATTTAGGAATTTCAAAACAATTTAACTGCGAAAGTGCAACCATTCGTCAGTTTTTCCCATGCGCTGTGACCATGCTGTTTCATTCCAATTTGCAATCTGAAGAGTAAAGGTAATTGTTTTCTTACCTTCAAAGTATTTTTAAAAGCATCGACGTTTGAAAGGAAAATTATCCTAGCTATCAAACTGGCTAATGTTGATGGCAAGTTTTCATGTTCAAATGGACAACAGGGGAAGAAAGTAACTACATGAAGTTAGCCTCCAAGGTAAGTGATTATACTCTAGTTGTGTTAAATTTATATTCATATATTTAAGTTGTGTTATATTTATTTAGAACAGTATAATATATTGGGGCTTTTAGTCCATACTAAAGAAGACTTTTAACAGTAAGATTAACAAGGTTAATCCGTTTTATATAAACAAAAAGCTAGCTTGCTAGCTACAACTGTTTTAAACAAAAGTACAATAAAAGTCAAGTATATACCAATAAAAACATATAAATATATATTATATAACAAAAATAAACTAAAGTAGGAAAAAAGGATTTTTAAAACGTACTAAAAGTCAGCTGGCTTAGCTGCTAAAACATGACTTTTTAAAAATGTTAATTTTTCACAGCTTTATGGCCATTTTAGCTGTCTGAGAAGTTCTTAGCTCATTAGGACACTGTACACAGGGTAATAACAGGCTGTTTACGGTCTGTTTATTTGAACCGAAGTTAGGATAGTTTTTTGGGTATTATGCCTATACATAATGTGCGACACCGTAACATTAAAAATATATTACACCCAAAACACCTTAATGCTGTGTGTGTGTGCCTGACACGATTTGTGATGTATATACTGCATACTTGTACTAATAGGCTTTACATGAATGTGTGGCACAATTTACAATTCGTATTAATCGCTCCGTCAGACGTTTAATGCTGGGTAACACAGTTACTTCTGACTTAATAACCAGACATTGCAACACCTTGTCCCCCAGCTATTTAGTATAACAAAAATTGAATTTTGATACCCACAAAAAAAGTTAAGTATGTTATGTGTGCTGTAAATCCACAAGCATGTATAATATGCACCTGTAAAGTTTTTCATGTTATATTTATGCCCTGTTGGTCTAATGGCTATGACACTCATGCAAATGAGAGATCCAGGTTCAAATCCCGGACAGGGCTAGAAAAAACATAATTATCTACAACAAACAGGTAATAATAATGAACAAAAACTCGATTGAGGGATATATATATACAATCATTAACTGCGTTGTCATTTTGTCTAAAAAAACAAAAAGTTTTTTAAACACATTTTTTATCTCAAATCTTCACAAAACCTAAGTGCATACAGCCTGATGTTTACTTTTATTTCTGTACATGATTTATTTTTTTAGATCGTCTGTGTGTATTGTGTGGAGGAAGAATATTAGAAACTGTCTGTGCAGCACACGTGTTAATTTTTATGCTTGAAATGTTTTTACGAAAAGCTTCGTTAATAAAATCTTGTATATTTTCACACAGTGTGTTGATTTTTTTCTACATTTATTCGACTTTTACTTGACGTGTATTTTTTATAGGAAACGAAAACATGTTTTTATAAGAAACTCCGCCTTGGCTAACTTAAAGGCAATTTGTCTAAAAGTTTTCAGCGTAATTACCCCAACCTCGTTAATTAACCCCTATGTTACAGCTTTCAGCGATTCGGCGATTTACGGTACCTGAACCCTAGTTTCTTATAAAACAAAGTGTACGTATGAATCCTACACAATACAATATTTACTTACTTTTCAATTTTTGTCTTTTTCTGTGGTGGCTTGACGGTATCAGATAACGATTCGTCGTCTAACAAAATGATCAAGGTATCCTAAATGTAACCGGAAAATAGTATGTTGCATACAGTAGAGACTCCAATCGCATACCATAACATATATACTATATATAGAATATGATGTAATGGTAAACAAAGATGGTACATGAGAACTGACGGTAGACTACTGCAAGAAGAAGAAGCGATGGCGGACAGCTTATAGAGTGGTTTCTCAGGTTGTATTAGTTTTTGTTTTTGTTGTTTCCCCTTCTGTATTAAAATATCTAAATAAAACAAGCCTCCACTGTTTCCCCCATTGAATTATGGGTCGCCAATGTGCCCATCATTCCTGTGAACACATGTTCTTCGATGTTCAAATAAATTCTTCTTTTTTCGTACTTCTGTCTGCTTTTCGCTCCAAAGTGAAAAGTGTTTTACTTGAAACCTCCTTCAAAACTTAGTGAAAAATAAGTGTTAATGCTCTGTGAATTCCCACCAAGACACTGTGAGTATTACTAACTATCTAATGCGCATGTAATAGAACCCTACTGTAATCCTAATAAGCTGTGGGAATTTGCTGTGTTTTTGTTCTTCCTGTTTGTTTTGGTAGGTATATATGGCTGAGTATCCTCAATCACCTCGACGATATGCCAGGGCTGAAGATTTGTCACAATCATCATGTTCGGTGAGAA
Organism: Hydractinia echinata; assembly: GCA_030067915.1. NCBI lineage: Eukaryota > Metazoa > Cnidaria > Hydrozoa > Anthoathecata > Hydractiniidae > Hydractinia > Hydractinia echinata. The sequence continues at coordinate 400,142 of JASGCC010000140.1, read as the reverse complement.
TTTTTAGTACATATATCGAATCATGAAATGAAATCAATGACTTTACTACAAACCCGGTAAACTGATGGCATAGTAAATATGCTTTGTTAGTTCCATATTAGCTAAACCATTTCTTATTTAACAGTTTCAGGAAACATCAGCTTCTGCTGAAAGTTCATCTGAGAATAATCAAGGTATAGCATATATATGTTTTTGTTATTTTTTGCTGAAGATATTCTCCTCGGGCCTGATGATGAGAGAAACGTCGCCAAACGTAAACATTTGGGTCCATGACATGATAAACCTTTTTTTTTGGAGGGGGGAGGGGGGGGTATGTGAAGCTTGTAGTCAATGATGGAAGCTTGGATGAAAAAAATCGCATTCACAAGCTATCTAAAAGCATCTGGTATCTCAATAATCAAACTATTAGTTGTACCAGGGTATATTTATGAATTTTGTTGATTATCATTGTAGTATGCGATGGCCTTCAGCATGCCGAAAAGGTGTTGGAAAAATGTATTGAGGCAATCGAGTGGGAGGTTCAGTTTACTAGGAAAATGCAACTTGGTTATTTTGAACGTCAGTGTAACATTACAATGATTGAGGACACTCTTTTGTCTTTGGCATCATATGACTGCATTGATGGAATATTTTTATGCTGCATAGTTCGACCATCACACAATGAAAACTCTGCCATGGGTCGCTTCTTTGAATTTGGAGCGTTTAGTGGATTTTATCACAGTGTAATGCAATCTAAAACTAATGATCTTCATGACTTCTCAATTTATCCTTATCAAGTATATACTGGGAAAGATGTTGAATTTGAGAGAGAACGTCACCATGGCCTGTATGCCAATCGCAGGAAATGTAAGGCCTGAAAATTTAAATATTTCTTTAAAGCTTTTTACCATGTGAAATTTACAATATGTTGATAACTAGCATCCACTAAATATTACAATATTGTATCCTTACATTATCTCCAAAGCACATATCTACTTTCATGCTCACTGTTTTATCTTTTGAAAATTTCAGCTGAAAGCAGAAAAGACAGTCGTAGTTTTTCAAGGAAGATTTTTGAAAGGAATACTACTGGTGTTTCTAAGTGCCTCACACGTCTTGTGGAAGAAGTTAATCAAAACAAAGTTGTGTGTGACCTCATTGTATGTTTCATTTTGAATCAAAGACAAAAGTGGGAAGATGAACCTAATGTACATGGTAATAGTAAACAAAGGTAAATATGAGTTAGCAAAGTTGCCAAATATTTATGACATGTTCTTTCTTATTATATATTCATACAATTGGTACGCAGTATTGTCTATAGTGGTTGCTCATGGTTTTCATCATAGTTGTACAACATACTACAGTAATTAGTAGTTTTACTTTATGTTACTAGATTTTACTTCTGCACTGAAAGAACAATAGATTGGGCAGCCTTACTTATGCAACACAGATCGAATCCATTGTCAAATGAGAGCACATTTAACCTGTTTAGTAGTGATATTAACCAAGAACAACTTACTCTAGAAGAGCAGATGTTGGCATTAAGTGCTTTGCCCAATCATCACAAATGGGTGTGGCCTGGTAAAAAATACAATAGTATAAAGTTTGAGCAACACTTTTCTACCAGTATTAGATGGTCTCCAGGGTCGCCTAGAAATCGAATCATCCAATCTATTTTCTCTCGAGATGATAGTGATGAATTGGTTAGATGTTGTCTAAAAAATGTGTTAGGTGAGTTGGGTACTGTAATGCTGCTGGCTCATCACATAGTGTCTGATGTTTAAAAGTGCTGCTTCTACTTGATTAAGGTGAGAAGGTTTGCTTTGATTACGGAAAGAAAAGAACCATAAGAAAGAGTAAATCAGCTTCATCCAATCGTACAAATCAACATTCTTTGAGAGAAGCACTTGGATATTCTGAAGAAGAGGTTCGAAATATAATATATATATTGTGTTGTGTTGGATATGAACACTTCTCTCTTTTATTTTGCATTTACCAGTCTTTGAAATTTCGGTAGGCATTAAGTATGATTGATCTGAAACTGACTAAAAACAAGAGTTTGCTAACCTTTATTCTCACCACCCGATTTTGAGGGCTGATTTACAATATTCAAATCTTTCATATTATTTAGGCCCAAGAGATTTTAAATAATGTATTGCATGAAATGGGTAGAGAAGTTGAAGAAGTTGTGGTAAATTGTATTTATGTTTATTTGATTTTTCTCATGTGTTCATTGAGTGGGTGGGTGGAGATGAAAAATATTAACTAGGTTTCTATCAAATACTTTTCTCTGAAAATTAACTTCTAAAGGCAATGAGCAACATGTCCTGCACTAAATTTATATGCTAAAATAAAAAGTACAATGTCATGTTATTACAGCCTAACAATTCTGAAAACGCAAGTAACGCAAACCAAGATATTGATTTTGAAGAGGCTGCAGATGATAGCCAGGTGAGCAATTTCTTACTGTAGTGACATTTATGAACCTATAAAAACAGCAACTGACATTTGTGTTCCACATTTTTAATTAGATAAATGATGAGACAGATAGTGATGCTGGCGTTCTCAATGATGAAACACATAAAAATGTTATACATGATATGATTGACACTCAGGTATATAGTTAACCTACTTTTGCTATAAAATAGCGGCATATAGGAAAAGAAATTGCTTTAATTGGCTGGCTAAATATTTGGTTGAAGAATCATTTTATTCATTGGAAGTTGTAGCAATATCTTTTTGTACGATTCATTCACTAAATTTTTTAATTTCCCAGACAACAGAATCTAATGAAAGTGATATGTTCTCTGGTGGTATTACTATCACTTAGTCAGAACCAATTTAAGCTGTATACGCAAAACAGTTACTTACAGAAATTACTTATTATATCTATTTTACTTTTTACTATTTTCAGAAACAATCTTTGTATCAATATTATTGCAGTGAATTATTTCGACATGGAATTATTGCTTGGAGAGTTATATCGGAAATATATCTTTTGAAAGAGTTAACTACGGGTGTAGTTACATCTTCTTCCATCAACCACAAAAAAGTACATGATGGAAAATTGATGGTGTCTCAACCTGTTATTCAACTTGCTTCAAAATCTGGTGTAGATCGTTTTTCCGTCGTCGCTGACGAAAATGTTTCCTTCTTGACGTTATTTAACGTTAGTAGAACGTCGAAAACCATTGTGAAGTGTCATTCATCCATCTACAAAATGAGAGAGGGCTCACAGCGTAACATTAAGTTACTTTCTCAAGCCAAATATCTTTGTCCTCATATAACAGAGTTCCGTAAATGCTACATGGATCAAGTTACATTAGCGAGTGCACAAGACCTGGATGAAAACACAGATGATAGCAGTGGTGAGGAAGAAACGGAAGAAGACACTTTACCGAATGAAAAGGTGGGCGTGTATTGTCTCTGTGTACTCTTTCGTTATAATTTTTTTGCATGTGTGAAGACTGCAGTTTATACTTTTATTTACTCGATTGCAGAATGTTATATTTGTTTATTTACACATAATTATATACTTTTTTTGCAATATATATTTTTAGTGGGAAGCAGTTTTTGATGCCGACACTGGCCTTTGGAACTTCGGATCAACTTCACCTAGCCAACAGACTGTTGACGATGATCCTCTTAGTGAAAATCTCCGAAAAAATTTAAAGCGAAGAGATGGTAATTGGAAGCAAGAGTTTTATGCGAAATTGGATGGTGCATGCGATTGTGGGGTACTTAACTTTACTATTGCATGACTTTCATTATACACCTTAATAACTTGCATTTGCTTAATCAATTTTTTGTTTACTTTATTGATTTTCGTTTTTGATTTTTACTTATACACATCGGTTTGAGCATATCGAGGTGCAGATTCAAAGTAAAATTGAGCATATGCTAAGCTTTAGTTATTTTTGAGCTATTTTCTTATAAATAGATCAAAATCATTGAAATTTACTTTATTTTGCAAGGCTGGCTGGTCATCACCCGAATATCCAGAGGGACGGACAATCTACTCGCATGACACAAACCTCTATACTGATACTCGTGTATTAAGATGCAAAGTATATTCACGAATGTGTATGTCAAAAACTTGTCGAAGAAAGTGGGATGGTGCGACAGATTCTGTATTTCAATTGTCCACTTCGACCTGTGCTGGATATGAATTAGGTAAAATTATCCGTGTGCACTTCATATTTATCATAAATTTATAAATTATTGTATTTATATCGTCCATGTACCCTCTGCTGTTAAAATTTTGCCCATTTGGAAAGGTGAGTGAAATTATCAGGCCCATCGGACATTTAAGCCCGCTAACAAAGTCTTCAACTTTTCTGTAGGCTGGGAATTTGTTTCTGCCGTTATGAACGGAAAGATGACATTCAGTGGCTTTGTGTCATGGTACAGTGAGCGATACAATTTGAGAGGATACAAATTTATGGATGTCTCAACATTTATCAAATGGTTTTTCGCGTGGTCGTCTAGAATGCGAATAGATTTTCGACAAGGATGTCCGGGTTGTGATGGTCCTTCACCTATCTTAGCTTGTGATGGCACCAAAATTGGGATGGGCTTCAAAAATACGTTCGTTTCATCAATCGAAACACCGACGAAAGATGCACCGACTGATGTGAAACCCAGCCGTTTTGATCGATGTTTCATGACACCTGATTCAATATCAAATGCTGATTTGAATAGAGCTTACGCCACTGCGAGAGTTTCTTTGCGCGAGCTTTGTAACAGCATGTTATCAAAGTTACCGATCAGGCATACCAGGGAACAGCTTGCAGCTTTATCAACTTACATCCCACCCAGTTGTAGGGCAGCTTTCGATACGATGATAAGTGACAACATATCTCCGAAAGTCAGTGACTCGTATGCAACTGTTTTCCTGCCTACTATCCTACGACTCCAGTCTTGATGCCATATTTCCATACCATCTATGTAACATATGTATAAAATTCGTCGAACTCTGTGAATCGGGAAATTTGGCCCATTCCACTTGTCAGGATTTTGCGTACCACCTTACGCATTATTCAACAGAATTAGCTATGCTTGTCTCAACCAGTACTCCTCCATCTCGCGATATCTTGGAATTGATGAAATATTGCAGTGCCTTCGTGAAAGAGTTTCATTCTCACGATGTTCCTCCTGAACCAGCTATCCCGATCGCTTCTACATACAATCCACCGAAATTTGGCCGAGCGTACTACTTCACGGAACATGGTCAGCAAGTCAGGGAAATACGTAGGTTCCCTATTGATAATCGGAAAGAACCGGCGAATTTCGATAACACCCCAGATGAAATCTGCTGCAAAAAATTCCCACAAGTGAGCAAGAAGGGAGTGTCGTATTTGTTTTTGTGGTTCTGTCCTAAACACGGCCATTGTTTAGGGTTTCACGTCATTCCAGGATCCGAGGGAAGAAAAGACCCTGCTTCTTCTTTATATGGCTATTGTGAAGTTCCACCAGGGGTTGTATTTTACGACTTCACCTGCAGCTTGTCAGAGTACGCACATAATAGGGAATCTGGTTTTTTCCGTGATACCAGATTTTTTCATGATGTCTTTCACGGGTACACTCACAAGTGTTCCCCCGCATTTAAGTGTGAACGGTTGCTAGGGTTCGAATGCGTCAACACCTCGATTTGTGAACAATTTAATTCATTTCTACAACGGATTAAAGCCTCGGCAAAATTAATGTCGCAGTGCCATTTCGCGTACTACGTACAATTTTTTATCCATATATGGAACAGAAGAAAGGCGAAGCCTTATATGAATAAATTTAAATTAAAAATTAGTGGTGCTGATCTGTAAAGTCGGTAAATTGAATAAATAGAAATGAAAAGTAATTCTTGCGTGTTCTTTTTTCTTGATTCATCGAAACAAGACAAGTAATACCTTAGACACGCGTTTGTTTGGATAGATTCTTTTCCGAATTTTTTTTTCTTCAGGCCTTAATTCAACGAAACAAGACAAGTATAGTGCGTATATGCGACAGTACCTTAGACAAGATTTAGTTTCGATAGATTCTTTTCCGAATTTTTTTCTTCAGGCCTTAATTTAACGAAACAAGACAAGTATAGTGCGTATATGCGACAGTACCTTAGACAAGATTTCGTTTCGATAGATTCTTTTCCGAATTTTTTTCTTCAGGCCTTAATTTAACGAAACAAGACAAGTAGAGTGCGTATATGCGACAATACCTTAGACAAGTCCTCCATTCGGAACCTTTTCGTCCGAAAAATTCTTTTCAGGCCTAATTTCGACGAAACAAGAGAAATGGACAGCGCATAACGAATAATATCATAGGATAGTCCTCTATTCGGAACCTTTTCTTCCGAAAAATTCTTTTCAAGCCTAATTTCGACGAAACAAGAGAAATGGACAGCGCATAACGAATAATATCATAGGATAGTCCTCTATTCGGAACCTTTTCTTCCGAAAAATTCTTTTCAGGCCTAATTTCGACGAAACAAGAGAAATGGACAGCGCATAACGAATAATATCATAGGATAGTCCTCTATTCGGAACCTTTTCTTCTGAAAAATTCTTTTCAGGCCTAATTTCGACGAAACAAGACAAACGGAGTGCGCATAACGAATAATATCATAGGAGTCCTCTATTCGGAACCTTTTCTTCCGAAAAATTCTTTTCAGGCCTAATTTCGACGAAACAAGACAAACGGAGTGCGCATAACGCATAATATCATAGGATAGTCCTCTATTCGGAACCTTTTCTTCCGAAAAATTCTTTTCAGGCCTAATTTCGACGAAACAAGACAAACGGAGTGCGCATAACGCATAATATCATAGGATAGTCCTCTATTCGGAACCTTTTCTTCTGAAAAATTCTTTTCAGGCCTAATTTCGACGAAACAAGACAAACGGAGTGCGCATAACGCATAATATCATAGGATAGTCCTCTATTCGGAACCTTTTCTTCCGAAAAATTCTTTTCAGGCCTAGTTTCGACGATACAAGAGAAACGGAGCGCGCCATAACGAATAATATCATAGGATAGTCCTCCATTCGGAACCTTTTCGTCTGAAAAATTCTTTTCAAGCCTAATTTCGACGAAACAAGAGAAATGGACAGCGCATAACGAATAATATCATAGGATAGTCCTCCATTCGGAACCTTTTCTTCTGAAAAATTCTTTTCAGGCCTAATTTTGACGAAACAAGAGAAATGGACAGCGCATAACGAATAATATCATAGGATAGTCCTCTATTCGGAACCTTTTCTTCTGACAAAATTCTTTTCAGGCCTAATTTCGTTGAAACAAGAATCTTCCATTATTTTGCGCAGGCATAATTCACCAAAACAAACGAATCTCGATGTATGGATTGCTTCTAGGGACAGGAATTCTTTTCACAAATGTATGACAAAGACCTTATTTAGAAAAATTGACGAATTTCAAGTGTATGGATTGCTAATTGACCTGGAAATTCTCCCCTGATTACTTTGCGCAGGCATAATTCACCAAAACAAACGAATCTCGATGTATGGATTGCTTCAAGTAACGGGAATTCTTTTCACAATGTATGACAAAGACCTTATTTAGAAAAATTGACAAATTTCAAGTGTATGGATTGCTAATTGACCTGGAAATTCTCCCCTGATTACTTTGCGCAGGCATAATTCACCAAAACAAACGAATCTCGATGTATGGATTGCTTCAAGTAACGGGAATTCTTTTCACAATGTATGACAAAGACCTTATTTAGAAAAATTGACAAATTTCAAGTGTATGGATTGCTAATTGACCTGGAAATTCTCCCCTGATTACTTTGCGCAGGCATAATTCACCAAAACAAACGAATCTCTCGATGTATGGATTGCTTCAAGTAACGGAAATTCTTTTCACAATGTATGACAAAGACCTTATTTAGAAAAATTGACAAATTTCAAGTGTATGGATTGCTAATTGACCTGGAAATTCTCCCCTGATTACTTTGCGCAGGCATAATTCACCAAAACAAACGAATCTCGATGTATGGATTGCTTCAAGTAACGGGAATTCTTTTCACAATGTATGACAAAGACCTTATTTAGAAAAATTGACAAATTTCAAGTGTATGGATTGCTAATTGACCTGGAAATTCTCCCCTGATTACTTTGCGCAGGCATAATTCACCAAAACAAACGAATCTCGATGTATGGATTGCTTCAAGTAACGGGAATTCTTTTCACAATGTATGACAAAGACCTTATTTAGAAAAATTGACAAATTTCAAGTGTATGGATTGCTAATTGACCTGGAAATTCTCCCCTGATTACTTTGCGCAGGCATAATTCACCAAAACAAACGAATCTCGATGTATGGATTGCTTCAAGTAACGGGAATTCTTTTCACAATGTATGACAAAGACCTTATTTAGAAAAATTGACAAATTTCAAGTGTATGGATTGCTAATTGACCTGGAAATTCTCCCCTGATTACTTTGCGCAGGCATAATTCACCAAAACAAACGAATCTCGATGTATGGATTGCTTCAAGTAACGGGAATTCTTTTCACAATGTATGACAAAGACCCTATTTAGAAAAATTGACAAATTTCAAGTGTATGGATTGCTAATTGACCTGGAAATTCTCCCCTGATTACTTTGCGCAGGCATAATTCACCAAAACAAACGAATCTCTCGATGTATGGATTGCTTCAAGGAACGGGGATTCTTTTCACAATGTATGAGAAAGACCGTACTTAGAAAAGTTTACGATTCTCAAGTGTATGGATTGCTACTTGACCTGAAAATTTTCCCCTGATTACTTTGCGCAGGCTTAATTCACCAAAACAACCGAATCTCGATGTATGGATTGCTTCAAGTAACAGGAATTCTTTTCACAATGTATGACAAAGACCTATTTAGAAAAATTGACGAATTTCAAGTGTATCGATTGCTAATTGACCTGGAAATTCTCCCCTGATTACTTTGCGCAGGCATAATTCACCAAAACAACCGAATCTCGATGTATGGATTGCTTCAAGGAACGGGAATTCTTTTCACAATGTATGACAAAGACCTTACTTAGAAAAATTTACGATTCTCAAGTGTATGGATTGCTACTTGACCTGAAAATTCTCCCCTGATTACTTTGCGCAGGCATAATTCACCAAAACAACCGAATCTCGATGTATGGATTGCTTCTAGGAACAGGAATTCTTTTTATCCTCCACAACATATAAAAATATTTAACTTTTTAAAACAAGGTGATGGATAAATTCTGTTCTCTGGATTCTTATACGGCCTAGTTTATTATAAACGAGGTATTGTTATGGGATTTTTTTTTGATAAACTTTCAGTTTCGCCGCCTTGTAAACGAATAAAATGTAAACGTATAAATACTATATGGCTCCATAAGTTCCATTTTAAAATACAACCACTAAGTATATAACGCAAAATAAATATCATCGAGAAAAAAAATTAAACAAGAAAGTATTTTAAAGGACCGAATCTGTAGTTCATTTTGTTCTGCCCGTGCTATTATGATTGGGTTCAAGCATTCGTCTATTCGTTTTAATTACACTATTTTAAGTTAATACCAATACAACCTGTCGTAATTTATGACTAGATAAGTAGCTCAAAACGATTGACAAATTAACCATAACGATTTTTATTTTAGATTTAACGGAGTTACTAATCGAATCATCCTTGATGAGGATTGGAGCCTTCTTTTTTTTAAGTTTCTTCACTAAAAATATAATGATAAACAATATAGATATAATATTCGGTAATACAAAAGAACCTCTTAGTACTCTTTATAAAGTTGTGTATCCGCATTTTTTATTATCTCAAAAAGTTTTTACATTGACAAATGGGATAGGAGTAGTTGAAATTGGAACAGACACTTACTCGTTACTATCACATGACGTAAAAAGCTCTGCTGAACCATTTAAAGCCTCGTCTAAGAAAAGTAAAAAATATAAAATTATGCAGTTCATAAACTGATAAAGATGAACATTAGAGCACAAACCCTTCTCCAATAAAAAAGCAATAAAAATGCTAGGACTAACCTTCACTTGTTGCAAGGATACTTCGTTCGCTACTGTTCTCGCGATCGTTCCTGTCGGTAACATTGGCTGTCTGTTCTATATAAACAAATATACAACTTAGCAAAGCGAAACCAGGAAATCAATTTAAACATAAAAATAAAACATAATTTGTAATTTAAACATACCTTCATTAGTCTGCAAGGACCAAAACGTTTCGTTTTCCTTTTTAATAACACTGGTACGTGCATCCCTTAAAATAAATAAATTTAGTTTTAGCAATGTTACATTTGCTTCATTAAAGATAAAAAAAAACATAACCTACTTTAGCTGATTATACTGTTTTCTTGATAAACCATGTTGCTTTCGGATATGCTTGGACAAATCAGAATAAGCATTATGTTTTAAATAACAGCGTTCATGGAGGCAATACTCGATTTTCCTATATTTTAAATACCTTTCATTTTTACCATTTCTTGTTATATGCTCAGAAGATGATATAGGTAATTTATTGTGTTCCGTTAACATCATTTTATGAGCCTTTTGTATGTGTTTTTGTAAATTTTTCAGCTGAAAGTGGTAGTACCTGCAACCTACGACACGACATTTACCTTTCATATCTTTTTTCTAAAATGAAATTAATAAGAAAGTTAAGATTGCTTTGATAAATATGTAAGATAAAAATTTGATAAAAACCTACCATTGGTGGTCCAACCTTGTATTTTCCTTTTGGCATTATAACATTTATCTAAATATAAAATAAGCAAAATCACTTATAAAAGTAAACTATATGGTTTCAATAGTTATGTGAACCTTTTGTGAAATATTTGGAAAGTTTCCTCAAATAATTATTTTTTAACATAAAAAATAGATATAAACACATCTCTAATGTACACATAAAATAATAAACAAATGTAAACTTGTATCTTCTAAATTGCACAAATTTCTCTAAACTCCAGGTATTCAAAAAAACTATTTTTTTTGCACTAAACATTCAATATGCACAGAAGTACCCAAAACCTTCGTAGTGCAATCTATGTTAGTACATATTATATATACATTTTTAGTCTTTTCTTGACTGAATCAAAGGAAAAGATATATGGATAGTATTACAGTTAAATGTGATTGTTGTCATTGTATGGATTTTTTAGAAATAAAAGATCAAATAGGCACTAGAATTGACAATATCTTTTCTTTTTAAGTATAAGTTTCTGCAATTTCTGCATAAGTTTATTTGTATGACTTGTTATGTTTGAGCATGGTTGTCTGTTGTTTTCCGCCCCTATATATTGATGTTGATACATAATCAAAATATTTATGTCACACTGAAACTTGTCTATTATGACCAAGCAAGTAACTATGGATGCCACTCATAAATTGCACATGCTGGTAGGGGGTTGTGCACAGATAGGTTTTCTCTATGTTAACAGCAATTAAGCTGCGAACTTCTAGACTCTCCATTGCCTTGACAACATGTCAATTTTGCTTTAAAGTACAGCACAGTTTTTAAGGGGTCAAAGTCCTCTGGTTTAAGCTACCTTGCCCTTTCTCATATCACACCTTTTTTACAAATCACTTCATTCTTCCTTCCTTATGCCATTCCCAATCCAAAACATTCTCACTGGAAACACCGCAAAAGCAAGTGCTTACAGTAGAACTATGATGTTTTAATAAAACTTCAATATTTTGCAAGATAAAACTTGATTTAAAGCCCAAATCAACCTGAATCAATATCAGGCTGGGTATGGGATGGTATAATGCAGATCCAAGCATTTCTTCTTGTGACACGTTTGGCTGCTGCAATAAAGAGATCCTGTACTATGGTATACTTGTTTAAACTAAATTTGGCTGTTATAAATATGTTCTAGTTTTCGTGTTTGGGATGCATGGCAAGTATTGGTTACAATAAATAAATTTAATGTAACCACAAAACAACGTTCCCGTGCCTTTTGTTTGTTAAGTTTGATGGTTTCATTAGTTTCATTAAGTATATGTTGACCAAACTGGATGCCAGTTCCAGCCAATCTGACTGTAAAGCATCTGATTTGGTATGGCTTAAATCGATTAACTGGTTGAAAATAAGCTAAAAACTCACTGATTAGGAAATGAATGTGCTGACAAGAGTGAAAACCTAACTATGGTTTGGTCCGGTTTGGGGCATTTGATACTTGGATCGGGAGATCCAATGCCTCAATCATGGAATCGTTGGTTTGAGAGGTTGAGCCTACACTGGTCATTGTACGAGGGTGCCGATAAGCCACATACGCCGTAAAAAGTGCGGGCGTTTTCGGGCGAGTTCGGCGTTTTGAAAAAAATTCAGGTATTTGCCCGAAAAAACCCGCATAGTCCCGAACAATGCCCGAAAAAAAAAAGATTCACCACAAATGACTCTCGAAGAATTATTTAAAAAAGTATAAAAATTAAAATGAACTAACTATGTGATAGCGAAGTTCTTAAAAGAACTGTTTTTTATGATTTTTGATAATATTTACTTGATAAATAACTTATATATAAACTTTATTAACTCCTTTCTCTTCAAACGCATTCTTTCAACTGCCGTCCGCCATGTTTAGGTTACAAGGTGTTGCATTTCGGGAATGTTCCGGGCGTGTTCGGGAAAGTGCGGGCGGTTTCGGCGGACAACCGTCAATTTAATTCGAAAAGTCGCCCGAACTCGCCCGTATATATGCGGGCGTATGCGGCTTATCGGCACCCTCTTGTCATTGTGGCAGAAAAAATTTGAAAAGCCACCTACTGCATCTCTCATATATGCATATGTGCCAAGATGTTGGCACCGTTGTATACATTCTGCTAATAGCATATTTTTCCTGATGCTACACCTCTCCCCCAAAACCACTAACCACAAGACAAGCTAATATATAGCTAGCGGTTCACAAATTGAAAGTGACACGATAAAAGTCAATTAGCATTATCAACGGGTGAGTGGCTAACATGCTAATGCTAAATGGCTAACGTCTAGAATTATTTTTTGTGAAATACTAACGGGCCAGGGACAACCAGGAACGCAATCAGGTTAGCTAGGTATCTAGCTTCCAGCAGCTAGGTTAGCCGCAAGAGGGTGCCGATAAGCCGCAAACGCCCGCATATATACGGGCGAGTTCGAGCGACTTTTCGAATTAAATTGACGGTTGTCCGCCGAAACCGCCCGCACTTTCCCGAACACGCCCGAACTCGCCCGGAACATTCCCGAAATGCAACACCTTGTAACATAAACATGGCGGACGACAGTTGAAAGAATGCGTGTGAAGAGAAAGGAGTTAATAAAGTTTATATATAAGTTATTTATCAAGTAAATATTATCAAAAATAATAAAAAACAGTTCTTTTAAGAACTTCGCTATCACATAGTTAGTTCATTTTAATTTTTATACTTTTTTAAATAATTCTTCGAGAGTCATTTGTGGTGAATCTTTTTTTTTTTCGGGCATTGTTCGGGACTATGCGGGTTTTTTCGGGCGAATACCTGAATTTTTTTCAAAACGCCGAACTCGCCCGAAAACGTCCGCACTTTTTACGGCGTATGCGGCTTATCGGCACCCTCGTTTAGCCGCTAGCTATACAATTAATACAATAGCTAACTTTTTAAAGTTAATAAACTTCGAGGGACCTCTTAGTTCTGTACAAACAAAATTACATCCTCAATTATTTGTGGTTAAAAATTATTTGCTGAGAGCACAGAAGAGCAAAATTGAAAGAGTTATACGAGGAGGGCAGAAAACGTGTGTAGCGCAGTTCGTGCAGCACCTACTTTCGATCACGCAGTCAGGTTACCATCATTAAGGCTCTTCACATATATGGGTGTATCATACCCTTATTTGGATTCATTACGTAATATTTGTTATGGTATGGAATTGGAACTTCATCCCCCTCGTTGCATCAAAAGGTCCTATCAAAACTTTGGCTAAATACATCCCATTTGCTTATCGTTTAATTAAGCTGACAATAGCAAGCTTACCTTGTTTTCCTCATTTGTTAAATCAATAAAAAGTGACATATTGATTAGTTGATGTGTAAATTATTAAACTGCGTTTTGGTCTGGACGTCTTAACCCCTCAAGAAGTCAATCGATCGAAAAGGAGAAACACGAGGGCAGGAGATGCATTTCGTTCTGGATGATTTGAATCAGAGCTTTGTCAATGCAATTTAGTTTCCAAGATCTTACCAATCATGACATGACCCCAATTTGCGACCAAAATAAGTAAAAAAGACACTGGGGAGGAGGTTGATTTGCTCTACGCTAGATTGTAGACCCCGGGTTACTCAAAGCTAGAATTGGCCTTATTTTTCCGGATCCCGTCGGCAAACCGGTGAATTAAAAAAAACAAAGATGGTAGATGCAACTCCCCAACTCGCTGCGTCGCAACTCGCTAACTCCCCAACTTTGCAACTCCCTGTGTAAGTTTACTCTAAATGTTTTAAACATGACTACTTTTAACGCTATTAATAGACAGTTCAACGGAACGTCGAGACTGAGAAAAACAGATACGAAAATTATCACACGGAAGAACCATTAATATCGCTAAAAGGGGTTGTCACGATGTTAGTGGAATCGGGTCGAAAATTTCTAACAACAGAATTTTATGTTGTTGACACTCATCACAGAAATTTATTATCAGACGAAATTGCGCTCAGTTTGCAGTTAATCCAGTTGACAACCGTTGCAAACATCAAAGAAATTCAGCACATTTCAAAAGATCAAAAGCCACCTGAGAATGTACCAAAGCGCCTGCAATCTCTAGTACAGCAGTATCAGGACACGCTATTCAGCGGCAAAATAGGCCAACTCAAAGATCAAGAAGTGAAGTTTCACATTAACAAAAACGTAGTCCCAGTCGCTCAGAGAGAAAGAAGAATTCCATTCGCCCTACGTAAGAAAGTTCAACAAGAAATTGAACGACTCGAAGAATTAGACATCATAGAAGACGTAACTGGCAAACCCACCCCATGGTTGAGCCAGTTAGTAGTAGTACCGAAAGCCAATACCAGCGACGTTAGGCTATGTCTAGATATGCGAAATGCTAATACCGCGATAACCCGCACAAGATACCCTACACCAACGGTCGATGATTTGCTCGTACAGCTGAAGGAGCCACATGTTTTACCAAGCTAGACATGAATGCAGCGTTTCATCAGCTGACCTTAAATGAAGACTCGAGATACATCACCTCATTTCAAACAGAAGACAAAATCAAAAGATACAAACGACTCATGTTCGGCGCCAATTCAGCATCAGAAGAGCTTCAACATGCCCTGCGTACAATTCTATCTGACCTGAAAGGAGTCGCCAACATTGCTGATGACATCATCGTTTTCGGAACAAACATTGAAGAACACGACAGCAATTTAAAAGCCGTTCTAGTTAACAGCTAAGGGTTTAACTTTAAACTTACAAAAATGTATTTTTTCGAAAGAAAACATTGAATTTTACGGCTTTATTTTTAATGCGAATGGCATGAAGCCCAGTCCCTCTAAGGTAGATTCCCTTCAAAACTTAAAAAGACCCGAGAATCAAAAATCCGTACGCAGCTTTCTTGGATTATGCAATTACCTGAAACGTTTTATTCCAAACTTTAGCACAAAAACTCACCCGTTAAGAAAATTGCTCAAACAACACGCCGAATTTATTTGGACCGAAGACTGCGAAAGCTCATTCCAGGCTCTCAAAAGCGCCATCACAACCGACTCGTGGGAGTTTCAGCAATTTCATTACAAAAAACGCCTGGGCACAAAGATGCTAAAGTTATCAGCTATTCATCAAGATCACTCACGGAAACAGAACAAAAATATTCGCAAATGGAGCGCGAATGTCTCAGTATCAAATATGCATGTGAACGCAATCGCCTTTACCTGCTGGGGAGAAAATTCGTTATCTATAACGATCATAAACCGATTGTAACTTTATTACAAAAACCGCTGTCCTCTCTACCACTACGCATCGAAAACATGCTTCTGAGTATCCAAGGTTACCATTTCGATTTAAAATACGTCAAGAGCGAAGACAACATCTCTGATTATTGTAGCCGTCACCCTGTCTCGAAAAGTCTTCCGTCCGAAAAGAATGAGAGATACGTAAACTTTATCTCCGATATATTCACACCCGACGCGATCACTCTGGATCTAATAAAAACCGAAACCGAGAAAGACGAATTCTTGCAATGCCTGATTACCTTAGTTTTAGAAAGGTAACTGGCATATTTTAAACGAAATTGATAAACATCCACATCTTAAAAACGTCAACTCCACCCACCTGAAGTTGTTTAGCAAATTCAAACAAGAACTGACAGTCACCGCTGACCGAAAGGTTATACTAAAGGGCTCCCGTATTGTACTGCCCGCTTCTTTACACAAAATCTCAGTTATGCTCGCTCACTCCAATGCGATCAAAAGTATACTTTATAGGTATGGACGAACTTATCGAAACGAGAATAACAAACTGCGTAGCATGCCAAGCCACAACATCAAACAGGAAATAGGAGCCCGTAAAACCAACACCCATACCCGCCACCCTTGGCATACCGTACACGTGGACTTTCTAGGCCCACTTCCCATCGGATACTACATTTTAGTCTTTATGGATTGGAAATCGAAATTCCCAGAAATCGGGTTTCTAAAAAGCACCAATTCTGCAGCCGTCATTAAACTTTTCGAAAGAACATTTAGCCTATTTGGTTACCCGAACAAACTAGTTAGTGACAACGGACCACCATTCAAATCTTTCGAAATCCGTAAATACATTGAAGAAAAAGGAATTACGCATCGCAGGATCACACCATACTGGCCTCAAGCCAATGGTCAGGTCGAACGCTTCATGGGACCACTGGCAAACAGTCTCAGAAAAGCCTCCATTGAAACCGAGACTGGCAAATCGCATGCTACAACTTCCTGCTATCTTATCGTAATACACCTCACAGTACAACCAATGTCGCTCCGGCGGACCTGATGTTCAATCGTAAAATCAAAACGACTTTACCTGACTGGACAAATCACGTTGACGTAAACACTGAGGATTTAGCTACTGACCACATCCATAAATCGCAACGCATGTTTAACGAAGGTACACCAACGAGGCGGGAAAACACCTTCAAAATCGGCGACCAGGTACTAGTACGACTGCCCTACCGAGATAAATTTAGCACAAAATTTGATCCGCATCCATACATCATCACACAAAAAAACCACTCCATGATCACCGCAACCGCTGCCGACAACTCTCATACTATCACACGAAATAACACACACTTTAAACCATTGCCCAAAACGGCACCACTACCACATTTCCAACAAAGAGGAGCAGATATCGAGGAAGAAGACGAAAACAATGAAGAAGAACAACCAAGCGGAAGCAGCCACACAAACGAACCCGCCGTCATCCCACGCCCTCGAAAACAATACCCTAAGAGACGCATGAGACCAATAGAACAATGGAGAAAATACTAGCAGTAGATTTAGTTAACAGAACTGCACATGACATATAAATGAAGAAAGGGGGAGATGTCATATTGCCAACCTGGTGCATAACAAGTGGCCAACTTGGTATGCACACTATGAACAATAAGAGCACACTTTTGTAAATATTGAGTTAGAGAAGATTACGCTCTGAATACAAAAGTTTTAGTTGAAATCGTCAATTTTTCTTCCGATTTGTCAGGATAATCTAATTGATATTCTTTCAATTTTCACCAGGTAATATTACCTGAATGCATTTCGAATGTTATTGACTGTTGGGAGGCATGTGTGTAGGTACCTTAAATATTACATTTTTACAATGAGTGAAAGTTTTATAATTTTTTGGAAGGTCAGTTTCTTATAAAATGGTTTCTTATATAGCAGCCTGTACGCCAGGACACTAGTCTTCTGGAAAACTCCCCCCTTGCTTAGAAAAAGACAGGGACGGGCATGGTCTCTCATTAGAGTAAATTCAGTAACTTGTTATAAATTTTCTAAACACAAGGCAAAATAATTATTTCAATCATTTTGTTCTTATAAAAAATACCTGCACATATGATTCACTCAGATAACTTGTCATACAACTTGTCGCAACATCAGCGCTTCGTAGGTTTCTTTCTATTGAGACGAAACAATGACCAATGCTCAAACAAAAAATCTGAAAACAAGCAATAGGAATGAGGTTGAACTCTTCTAGGATGTTAAAAGTATACAGGATATTTACCTTATTATGTACATTTTTAATGACTAACATATAAAACTTCGTCCCCAGGTCCAATACTTCATTCAAGACAATGGTAACAGCTGATTATTTCCTTGATAAAATAATAAAATCTACCTTTAATTAAGTGCTAGTCCCGGAAGATAGATGTTTGTTAATAAGTATTATCTGAAATATTTATATCTCATTATTTACTACGATAAACTTTGCGAAATGCAAAAAAATATTATTTTTGACATTGTCACGTGATTACTTTAAGCACCAATCGAAACATCCCTATTAAAAGCAGTAGAGAAACTGATTTTTGGCGTGACAGTAAGAAGTGTCAAAAATAGAAATCAAAAGTTCTGGCAAGTGTTTCGAAAGGCATGCAAGTTGCTTCTTAAGGATGAAAGAGCTGCAAGCAATTTGCTCGATTATTCGGCTGGAAAAACGGGTATGACGTTTATTCTAACAACTAGTAATCAAGTTCGCAAAAAAGCAAGAATGAGTTAGCACTCTTCCTTTTTCTTAACATCTCGTTTTAGATGGTCTAAACAGTCCATACTGAAAATTTAAATGTTCCTAAATCACCGTTGGTAGCCCACCCCCTTCTCCTGAAGGACAACCTATTACCTCCCTGATATTATTCTGTTTCCAACGAGCCTGTGAGTTAGGCAAAGTATTATCTGTATTCGTAAGAATAAAATTCATTGTTCTTTTATCCCTAAATACTTTTTACGAGAATGTGCAACAAACAAGAATAGAACTAGCAAAGATGAGATTTTTTTAAAGCAACGCTGTAAAAGCTAGGGATAACATAGCAGATGACAAATTCGTTCGAACACATGTGTTTACAATTTTAGCAAAACGTTCAGCACCGACTTTGACTCGTTAGACTGGAATTTTGATGAGTTTGAAATCGTTATTGACAGCTTCTTCTTCTTCTTCTTCTTCTTCTTCTTCTTCTTCTTCTTCTTCTTCTTCTTCTTCTTCTTCTTCTTCTTCTTCTTCTTCTTCTTCTTCTTCTTCTTCTTCTTCTTCTTCTTCTTCTTTAGAATCAGCATTTTATCAGTCGTCCATCATACTCAAAGAATCTTATGAGCACAAAACCAAGTGTTGAGTGTTAAAGTGTTGAGTTCCCGTGTCTACAAACATCTAGTGCAGAAACAGTTATAATGAATCTTTTCTTTTTATATTATAGACTATGCGCCAACCAAATATCAATGAAATGTGAAAGAGGGTTTGTATATAGGTTGGCAAAAAACCCTTCTTAATAAGCAGGCCCGCACCTAAGTTGTACTCTATCTATTTAGTTCATCATTATTATATTACTATTCTCTTTATTTTATTGCTTTCTTTGTATTGCAACATTTCTTCACATAGGAATTCTATTGTAAATAGATTTTAACACCTTCATACACTTTTATTATACACATGTGTATAGCATTTAATAGTTCTTTTATTGTAATAATAATAAAGCCTTTTATTTGATTGCTCATTTTTTATATATATCACCCATGAAAAATTGATGTAACACAATCGAAACATGTTCTGAAAATTAAAAAATGTTGTTTATACTCAAAGAAGCAGTTCAGCAAGTTGAAATTATTGACAGTTTGGTCGAGATTTTAAAACAAGGTAATATATATAAATAACAGCTTCCACGAAGAACAATGTAAACAAATTCTGTGGACGATTTCAGTATTCAGTATATACACGAATATGGAAACAGTTGCAGCGGGGCACTTATTGGTAAGGACACAATGGTTGATTCGTGAGAAAGCTTATTTACCAGGAAGTTTTTTTATTTTGGGTTCCTGGTTTCAAAAGGCATACAAGGTCTCGCACCAGTGTGATGTTGATTGGCGCACCAGCCTAACTGGGCGAGTAAACACGTAAATTTGAAATTCACAAGTATATAGCGAACATTAAGCCAAACTTTTGTGTTGCTTTTATATATTAACATAAAAAATAAAAAAGATATTTTGTGAAATATGGTAACCATAAAGGTAGATTTCTTGTTCGTCAATGTTCTTTCACATATAGTAATTTAAAAATTTTTGTATTTTTTTTTTAAGATTCCCGTGAATTATCAGAAGCACTTCATCATGCGAGAATACTTATCTCTGAAGCACTCAACGATATACATACAGTACGATGGAAATAGCGCCAATTTGCAAAATAAATTTGTTTCAACTTTGAAGTCACCAATAGACACATAACATTGAAATAAAATCAATCGTGACGTCATAAATTTCATGTTTTTTTTGTCTTGTAAAGCATACTGCATGAAGAAGTTTTTTATTGAATAATTTTTTGTTTATTTTCTGTGAAATACTGTAACAATAATAGAATTTTTTTCTTCTTTCAGGAATGTATGATATAACAACCCTTCTCAGAATCTAGTAACTTTTTATACATTGAGCCGGATATTTTCTCGTATGGTGCAAACAAACATGTACAGGTTTGTTCAATATTTTTGTAAATCTAAAAAAAATAAAAAAATAAAAATACATATAGACCACAAATCTGTTATGTTTTTGGGCCAATCTTCGTTGAACAAATAAAAATAGCCTCACTTATTTTTTCTTCCCAATCTGGCTACTAAAAGGCGTTTATTTTTGTTATTCTTCGTATTATTCGTAACAACTACTTTGTTTTTCCTCGCATAATGTTCAAAGCAACGAAACTTAGTTATGACTTAGTGTTCTCTTGGCTTTTGGCAAAATGTCAGCCTAAAAGTTTTTAAAAATATAACGGAATAGCTCAAAAATCATCATGGTGTACTGCAGGTTGAAAAACGTTAATGATCGCTATAATAATGTGCAAGCGAGAGCGAAAAAAAACACCTATAAATGCTGGCCTTATAGAAGACTTAGTGAATAAGCAATCATTTAGCGATGATAAATTTATAATTTTTAAAGTAGCCTGACAACCGAAGCAAACGCTGGTTTTGACGCTAAGCGATTTTATAAGCTTCTACCACTGGTGAATGTGGTAAAAAATGTTTTCCTGAAATTGCTAAGCTCAATGGCGATGCCTTGATTAAAAAATGACATCATACTTATTTAAATACTTTCTTACTTAAATATAATATATTATACGATGATACATAGCAATAAAGTCCTTCGCTTGTTGATTCACGATGCACGATGCAAACGACGACGGCGAAACAATGAAATGAATCGGGTCAGGGTTTCTTAAGTTCGTAAGTACTTAAGGAATCAAAAAGTAGTTACAACATATAACGTCAAAAAAATATTCATGTTAAGGGAAATAAGATCATAAAACTATTAATATTCACCGGGTATTATTATGTATAAGGGTTAGAATTATGTTAACTTAGGCTTACGTGCACAATTTTGTAATTTATACGTCCTTTATAAACCGCATTTGATTTTTCCGACAACCAAACAGACGGACGAGGGCTGTTATTATAGAGCCTAGTCGTTAACCCGTAAAAAAATCTACGGGGTCGCCCGTAATTTTTGTATGGCATTTCGTGTTTCCTTAATAAGACTTTTTTGGCGCATAAACAGACGGACGGAATGCGACTATTATTAAGGAAACACAAATAACAACCATGTCTCCCAACAATAGTATACGTTCAATTAACTGCAGGCAAATAATTTTATTTCAAATACAGAAACATTCTTATAGTTCTATTCTATAAATTTTAAATACTGCTGTGGTGTTGGTGGAGTGGTTATGTTTGTTGAAATGCCAATAGAAATAAACAAACAAACAAAAAAACTGTAGAAACATCACACGAAGTTGGAGTGATAATTTGATGATAATAGCCGGGGGACCAGGCGTCGCACGCCGGGATAAGTCACAAGTAAAAGTGTTACCCAGCGTTGAAAACCCTGTGGAGCAACTAATAAGAACCGTAAACTGTGCCACACATTCAGGTGGACACTCTAGTACAGGTATGCAATATGTCATAAATCTAGTGAAGCGCACAGAGCATTATGGTGTTTCAGGTATAAAATATTTTTCAAAATATAACTCTCCTGAACATTTCCTTTGTCTACAACGCGTTGTCACCCCGACATAGCAAAAATTGTTGACCAAGCTTTGTTATTTTTTGGAAAATGATTGTAGTGAATGTTCAAAAATGAATGTTACTCCAATGTCGCACATTCATGTAGGTACAATACCTTTTTTCAAAAAAAAACCTTTCCACAACTTCGGTTGAAAAGGAACACAGAAAACAGCCTGTTGTTAACACTGGACTGAGCGCTTAATACAGGTAAACCTTATTGCACATGCATTTAAGCTTAATACCCTTTTAGCACAGTTTACAACCCGTTGTTATCCCGTCAGTGCAAAAAAATAGTCAATATTATTTTATTTTGCAGAATAAGTTTAAGTAAACGTTAACAAATTATTCATGACACAGGTAAACGGTGTCACATAATAAATAGCCTTTTCCCAAAAAAATTTATTACAATTTCAATTTAAATAAAAAATGTACAAAACAGTCCGTTGTTAATACCAGGTTGAACGCTTATTACAGGTAAACCATGTTACACATGAGTAATAGGCGTAATACCATTTTTCAAAAAAAACTTTATCACAACGGTTTAATTAAAAACACAGGAAACAGCCCATCGTTCCTCTGTCCAGCTAAAAAATATTACTTTGCGGAATAAGTTTTCTTGACAGTAATAAAATGTGTAGTTACCTAACTATATTTAGCATCATAAAAATTATTAAATAAGAAATTTGTTGTAGCTAGCCAAAAACTGCATTTGGCTACTTTCACTTTTTAGCCAGAGGTAGCTCAAAAAAGAGCTAGCTACATACAATAAATATTGATATACCAAACTAAATAAAAACTTTAAAAGAATGGGAATAAATACAGCTAGCTAGCTAGCTTCAGCAGAATACTGCCTCGAAATCTACGTTCCTAAAATTGGTTTGTTTAAGATTTATACATGGCTAGAGAACGTGATAATATATTTACATGAGAATGCGTTAACCCTGGCATTTTTTTGCAAGGATTTAAAAAATATAAAGGGGTGAAACGTTAAGGTGTAGCTAAGTGCTTTAAAGAAAATGGGAAAAGATGGGGAAAAGATAAAGTGTGTAAAACCAATGTAAAACCAATCCGTCCTCGTGGCCTCGTGGTTGCGATATTCTGGTGATCTCATGAACGCCCCGGCCAAAAATTAAACGCCAGGTTGCGTAAAGAAGTGAAACGAATAAGGTTTCTGATTGGTTAATGAAATTAAAGTCCGGCGCAAAAAGGCTTAATACTCCCGATTAATGGTCCGGAGGAATGGTCGGGATGGCTAGGTCGAAAATGTCGACTTTTTGCAGTGGCGAAATTCGTGGTAAAAGGGGACGTGACTTTAAAAAGATGTATAAAAAGGTTGGTAGGACGATGAAAAGGTTACGAAAAAAACAAATACTGTGATTGTTTTAGTATTGTTTAGGCGTGGTTAAAAGGAAGCAGCTATGCGCAGCTAAGCTACCATTTTGCGTGACAGACAGACGTATACGGGTATTTTAATATAGATTTAGGAGTGTTTAGAAGGTTTACTGTATCATTGTTTAAAGAACTCAAGACGTGAAACATTATGAAACAGGGAGCTATGTTAGTAGCTTTTGAGGTAAAGTCTTTATTTTTATGGCCACTGTGTTGGCCGACTTATATACTTCCGAAATGTTGAGATTTATGAATGAATGAATGATTTATTTAAAGTCAAATTTAAAGAGAACATTACATATCCGGCTACTAAATCTCTTTACGTTAAACGAAAAACATGTGACAAATTCTTTTGTTTGATGAGTTTTCCTGAGATTAACACTGAATATTGCGTTTTACAGCGAAATATTTCACCGCTTAAAAGTAGAAACTGTTTCTACTTTTCCGCGAAGCGAATTTTTTAAAGCAAAATAATAACAAATAAAACCGCGCATGCTCAGATACATTTTGCCAGCGAATTCGTTGCAGCGACTTGTCTCGAAAACGTTTAATATACGTAGTAAAGCTGCAAATTATTTTCGTCGCTCCACCTTAAGGTCTTTTAGATAAACGGGCAGCTTAGTCGTACGTTGAATAAATAGTTACCGAAGCTAAACTCTATGTTTTAAAGAAACTGCAGGAGTATCGGACAGTAGACAATTTAAACTTTATTTTGAGCCTATCTAACCATTTGAAAACATTTAAGAATCTACGTCTTTTCCATGACGTTAATGTTTATTTTATATCTGCAAAACGAAAGAAAAATGAAAGCGTTTATTATTTAGTCTATTTTTTAAAAAAATGTAGTAAAAATCTTACATAGATACTATACAAAAAGATTATACATGAATATACAAAAGAGCTCAGATAAACTTTACATGTCTGTAATGTTATGCTTGTTACTATAAGATAAAAATGACAAAAAGGATAATATCTAAGAAGTATTTTTAAGGCACTACCATTTTCCTTTTTTTTTTGGCTCTTTTAAATTTGTCGTGGTCTTGAAGCGGCACATGTGGTTCACTGAAAAGCCGCAAATGTCGCATCAGCAAAACGTAGTCAAGACGTTTCAAGAAAAAACGTTCTGGGCATGCGCATTGGTAATTTCTTTAAAATTATTTAAATTTGGACAAGCAAATATTTTAAATGCAAAATGTGGAAGCGCAAAAGCTATTCTTGGAAACACTTTCTTCCATTAAAACAGCAGACATTCCAATGAATGAACACATTTTTACACGAGAAGTAGATATTTTTATAGTATAACTTTTTATTATTGCAATTTCTGTTTTGACTGGAAGAATCCCTCCCCCCACCCCCATAAGAAAAACAAAAAAT
Source organism: Hydractinia echinata (assembly GCA_030067915.1). Classification (NCBI taxonomy): domain Eukaryota; kingdom Metazoa; phylum Cnidaria; class Hydrozoa; order Anthoathecata; family Hydractiniidae; genus Hydractinia; species Hydractinia echinata. Next base: position 375,190 of record JASGCC010000140.1, on the reverse strand, counting down.
AAACTGTAGTTATCAAAAAAGCCTAAAATATCAACTTTCTAAAAGGCAGACAAATTAATTAATGGACAGATTTTCTTACACTAATTTTTTGCACCAATGATGTCCAGTAATTAGGACTATTAATATGTTACTTTAACTTGAACGGCAGGAATGAAATAGACAAAAGTACACAAGATTTTATTTCGTTTTTGACTTTCTTTCAGACAACGATGGTTTAGAAAAGGAAACACAACCTGTTGCTAATAAAATTTCATCTTGTCTGTTTTTGGTTTTCCTTGTGCATGAGATAAAAGCGTGTTTTTTTGTATGAAATCTGTCATTTAATTTTTTTCTAGTATTAAAATTTTCGATCACAACATTATTCGTGTAATTTATTCTTAGGTTTGTTATGTGGATTTTGTCATGGAGAACTTTAGCTTTTATTTCTGTGTTGTCTGGTTTGTTCTTGCCATTGATAAAAATTAATTAAATATTAAAAAATTAATTAAATAAATTAAATTTCAATATCTTTATTTCAAAATCTCAATATCATATATGCAATGTAGCAAGTGCTCAATATGATATCAATATGATAAATCCAATTCTTCTAATTTGTTTGCATTTTCGTTAGCTGCTGATGTGACTGATTCGGATATGTATTTTAATGAGTTTGATGTCATATTGGGATTGCCACTAACATCCAACTTTTTTAAATGAGGTATGCAATGTTGCAAGTACTTAATATGATCATCACTTAAGTTGCAACGTGATAAATCCAATTCTTCTAATTTGTTTGCATTTTCTTTAGCTGCTGATGTGACTGATTCGGATATGTATTTTAATGAGTTTGGTGTCATATCGGGATTGGAATTCACATTTAACTTTTTTAATTGAGGTATACAATGTTGCAAGTGCTCAATATGATCATCACTTAAGTTGCACTGTAATAAATTCAATTCTTCTAACTTGTTTGCATTTTCCTTGGCTGCTGATGTAATTGATTCGGATATGTATTTTAATGAGTTTGATGTCATGCTGAGATTGTGACTAACATTCAACTTTTTCAAATGAGGTATGCAATGTTGTAAGTACTTAATATGATCATCACTTAAGTTGCACTGTAATAAATTCAATTCTTCTAACTTGTTTGCATTTTCTTTAGCTGCTGATGTGACTGATTCGGATATGTATTTTAATGAGTTTGATGTCATACTGGGATTGTCACTAACATCTAACTTTTTTAAATGAGGTATACAATGTTGTAAGTACTTAATATGATCATCACTTAAGTTGCAGTGTAATAAATCCAGTTCTTCTAATTTGTTTGCATTTTCCTTGGCTGCTGATGTAATTGATTCGGATATGTATTTAAATGAGATTAATGTCAAGTTGGGATTATTTACAATTTTCAGGCTTCGTATATGCGGCAGACACAGTTTTAATTTCTCAATATGTTCATCAGTCAAGTTGCACTTTAAAAAAAACAATTCTTCCAACTTACTGGAATTCTTTTTTATTCCATGTGTAATAGATGCGGGAGATTTATGTTGCGAGGGTTGTCCGTTATTATTATTCCAAGGAAGGTGTGTCGTTATTTCGCGCGAAATATACGTTGATATTGCAATCATATCATTGACATCTAAATATGTTTCTAGAAAACGTATACGTTTTGTAATTATAAAAGGAGAGAAAAGCAGCAGTTTGGAAAGTTCATTTGCTCTAAATTTTCTAATTACAAAACTTAGTTCTACTGAAACTTTTTTTGTAATTGCCTTGAGCAAAAAAAATAGCTGTGTTAAAGTGTACTGATAATCTATTCCCAAATATTTACTGTCTCCGAAAAAGTTGTTCTTTATTGAATCACTAATATCCCCATGATATTCATAAAACGACGCTAAAAATAAATCATTGTCTATTTCTTTAAACAAATATTCTACTGAATCCGAGTGAAGTAACCTTGTAATTCCTTCTACGAATCGTTTAATATAGTTTGGACCACAATAAGTATTTGCAAGTATGCCATGCAATCCAGCAACCAATGGAAGGCAATTGCGCATATTTTTGAACTGTGAAATGCATTCTTTGGCATCCACTGCTGCATAAAATATGTAAACGGCGCTAAAAAACTCCTGTAAAATTAAATGTTTAAATTGAAAAAAGTCTCCGTCATCATCACCCTCAACTTTCTCGATAATGCCAGATTGTTTGATAGCTTTTAAACAGTCATTGTCCTCATCTTCGAACTCATCTTGAGTGAAATAGATTCGCTTCTCCTGAAGAGATTTATATGCAAATTTTGATACCATTTTAACCATGTTTAAAATGTTTTGATTTTTCGATACATGGAGTAAAGAATAGTTCTTTCCTTTAAAATCAATCATATGATCTCGCAGAAATATCAAACAGGTAGCGATGTTTAATTTTGTTGATGTGTTAAGTTCTTCCAGCTTTTCATCAGACGCGTACACATTGCATATGATATACAAATAAACAGGTATATATGCCATCGATTTGAGATTTTCAACTTCATTAAGTGATGTGTACAAATGCTTTGTTTTGTTTTCGTTTCCTTTAAAGAATTTATCGATGTAAGTGCCAATACTCTTTTCATTAAATCCCTTAACTTCTATTAGTTTTGTATTATTACTGGGCAGCAATATATTTCTAATTGTATCGCAGGCCTGTGGTCTTCCGCATATTATCACCTTGCTGTTAAATAATTGTTTTTGTAATATTATATCGTGGATAACAGAAGCCAACTTATGTGCGGGATTCCCTACGACAATTTCATTTATATCATCTAGATATCTGAATTCGTCAATACCATCAATGATTATCAAAACTCTGCTACTATTTTCTGTCAGCTCATCAATTATTCCCATGTAATAGTTGGGTAAAAAACGGTTCAGGAGCTCCTTCCAGTCGGAAATGTTACTTAGTGTGTTCAATTCACGACATGAGAATTTAAATACGAAATCAAATTCTTTCAAAATTTCGTCGTTTGCCCATTTCGTCGATAAGTGAAGTCTTTCCAATTCCAGCGATCCCTCTAATTAAGACACATTGATCTTTTTCATGAACGATATCTTTAATTTCTATCATTTCCTTCGGAGTAGAAAAAGTTTTAAGAAAATGTTCCTGATCGCTTGAAAATGTTTCGTTCCATTCCCCTACTAACAGGTCTACATACACCTCATTGCGATCTTTACTTACATATTTCTTACCAGACTTTGTTTTAAATGCAGAAGGAACATTCCAATTAGATAACTCTTTCTTGTAGTTCTGCTTCAACAACTTGGAATTTTCTTCTAATCCTATAATTAAATAATATGAATTGATCAGTTCCCTGAAACTATTTTTGCACCATATCTTTACGAAATTGCTTGAGTTTTTATGACGTCACAACGAAACCACTGAAACTAAAGCTAGCTCTCTTTCTCCCGTTTGCGTTTTAATCTGGCACGAGCAGTTTACAAGAATGAACGCATTCGTCAAGAAAGAGGCCAAAAAGTAAGAAATAATATATATATATATATATGTTTCTGTTGCAAAATCTAGCTATTGGGAAGTTAGGGAACAAAGGCATTACTGCGTTCCTTAGAGTGCTGAAAAGGATCGGGGGTAAAAATGTAGTGCAAATTATATAGGTATAGGTTAGAACAATTCGGTGTAAGAGACTAAAGAGTTGACGAAAACAAATTTAATTTAAATAGAAGCAAAAGGTACATAAGTGGAATATTTGAACTGTGAACTTCGCTCATCTTAATAAATGAATAATAGGCGGAAGGGGCAAGGAGGCTTGAAATCAACATCGGGACTGTTAACATGTTTTTAAGAATTAAAAATTCACAGAAGAAAGTTTTGTTTTGCTAAATTATTGTGTTAATAACTGGTTTTTCTAAAGATGATATTCCTTTTCCAGAACAGCCATTTTCTTGTATTTTAAATTTTTATTCAAAGGTGAAAACTTCCGCTAAGATTTTTTCTAAACTCTATCTTGCACTCTGTCTCCTTGCCCAGATTTAATGTCGACAACCCTCGAATATGTCATATATTGCTAAGCAATTATTTTATCCTACAGCCAAAAAAAAGAAATCGAGAATTTTAAAGTAAAAGAAGAAAAAAAAATTGTATTTTTTTTCTCAAAAATGATCTATTGTTATCTATCATTAAAAAGAGCATAAAAATGCAACAAAATTCATGTAAGAACATATGGCTGAAAAAGTACTGGAAACCCCTGATTTTGTAATCAGGGGGTTCACTACGAGGAAAAGTATTTTCACTAGTTTTAGTTACTTTATGACTTGATTTTTCATATACATGATGATGAATACTTGTGAATGTAATGTCTCATTTGAAAACCATCTAACCTGTCATATTAATATTTCAAAACATGTGTTATTTATTTCCTGAAAAAATAAACAGTATTGTTTCCCGTAGTCTAGAAAGAAGATAGAAAGGCCGATTATCTCCAGTTCTATTACTGGGTCCAAAGTGATAAAGCTAGAACTTATTGTGCTGATCTTTGCTCGGTCGATACCCGAAGCGCACTTTAAAGTCTACAAGTTAGCTTTAAATTTGCTATTACCACGGTTTTTGTGCTGCAATTACCAAAAACTAATCTAAGTGTCTTGCACCAATATAACTAAGGGAACTTTGTGGTATCGAAAACAAAATTCTCTACATCAATCATGCACACGAACAGAATATATATATTTCCATCCCGATATAAACCTTTATTGCAAATTAATTGTAGTTCATTGCTATATTCTTTCTTTGGTAGCACTTGGATTATTTAGGTTTGTAATTCTTTCTTGAAATTTCATTGTAAATTGTTACTAATTTTATTCTTTGGAAGCCATTAGTCTAACTGAAGATTCTACTCAGTTGTTACGTTGGATGGTATGTGGGCCGGGGGTTGCACGATGTGTATCAGACCTTGGAGCATATCTTCCATATAATTTGGAGCAATTTCTTAATTGCGATACGAGACTCTATAAACAATGCTATAGTGCACAACAACGATTTTATCATGTACAAAATCTGTTATCAACTTTTGAGCAAGCAAGAAATCCTTTCCTTGAAGAGTCTCAGGATTTGATTGCCTTGGATTCAAGAACATCGCACAACTAAAAGTAATCAATGTCTTAAGGGCAGTAGTAGACCAGTAGAACAAAGCAATTTGAAGACATCATGAACGACCGTTTCAAGTCAAACAACAAGTGTTTCTTTGAATCAATAAAGAAGAATAAGTTCTCGATTTACAACCAGCCATTGCAAAGAAGTAATACGTCAAAAAAATAAAAACATTGTCAACTGTTCTTACAGCTTTATATAGCTTGACAGAAATTGTGATATCAATGAATTCTTTTTGCATGAGAATAGTGGTCACCCCACCCTCTTCTAAATTTGTTTTCAGGTGTAGTTCAAAATCATATCTTCTACTTTAATTTAAGGATTTCAAAACGCAAGCTCCGATCGACAACGTCGCTGTTGATTGTATAATTGTAGACGGAGTCGCAGTTGTCAATATGATCAAACCGAACAAATCGCATAGTGGTTCAACTTTCAAAGAGTATGCTACGCAGTGTTTTATACCGCATATCATGAAGCTACTACAAAGTTGCCAAAGAATTGATATTGTGTGGCATGTCTACATGAAAGATTTACTCAAATCATCTGCTTGACAGGAGGTACTTTTCCTTTACAATATTTTTCTTGGCACTTTTATCTTTCATATATTTTTTAATATTACCAATAATTTCAGCCAAGGTATTCGTCGACAAGTACTTCCCGACAGCAAAAGTCCTGGTAATTTGCACTCATTTCTACGATTTGACGAGACCAAAAAGAGCTCTTTCAAATCTTGGCTGAAGAATTGGTTAAAATATCAATAAATAAGTTGATAATAAGCACCATTTGTACGTTAGCTCTGAGAAATGGTGATATAGATCTATTCAATGTATTCCTTGAATCACGAAGAGGCAGATACAAGTGTGTTTCTCCATGGGAGCTTATCTTATGGATCACCATCCCACAGAGATCTGAAGTATGCCACGAACTTATTAGATGTAAATGTTATAAAGAAAAGGGGTTCAAATGATGTATATGTGTAAACACGTCATTGGAATGTACAGCGTTGTGTATATGTGGTGGTGACTGTGTAGATATTGGCACTTGAGTTTTATTTTTTCTATAACGTTTAAAAATATTTTTTTCATTCATTTACAATTTGTTATGTGTACTTTTGACTCGGTTATAGCGTTCAAATTATCGTGAATATAGTTGCCTACTTTTTTTAGGGGGTGAAAAGTAACTTTTTCACTTACAATAAATCTGAGATTAGCTTAAAACTTATAACTCATTAAGGCACCTCAAAAAAAAAAAGGCGTAATTCATAGATCACTTATAAGCAGTTTATTTAAAATCTGTTTGACTACTACCAATAAAATATTAAATTTTTTTTAATTCCCAGGCGCTGCATATCATAGACTACACCCGTTATCTTGTTAATGAAAAAAAATTAGTTTAAATTTCTTACCGTATGTACAACAAGTTTTTGAAGTGATTTCATCAATAATATCTTGTCGCTGCAACTGCCCAAGTTCGTACTTTAATCTTTTCCAGTATATCTTGTTCTTGGCTTTCTCAAAACATCTCTCCATCTTGTTTTCATCGGATGTTGGTTCAGTAAAGCTTTGTGAAATCTCAAGGTTGTTGCTGAGAATCTCCCAATCAGCTTCGATCATTTGTGTAACAATTTTCAAAGCAGCCACACTTGTTAGTTTGTTGTAATCAACTTCTTGTCCTAATTGATTGTTAGAAACAAATGAAATTCAATAAATTTCTACTTCGTTTCGCTTAAACGAAATTAACCTTATTATTTTGCCCGTACACAGACCTGACAGAATTAAGCCGAGTTGTTTTAAGAAGAGAAGTCGTCTTAACTCATATAAAAGGTTGTCATATGATTACCCTACAAAACTTTACAATACCTTGCAAAACCACAATATCATTATTTTTCTCACAAAAGTGTTAAGGCACACTATAAAATTGTTATATATTCGTAAAAGTACCTGTAACATAATTTTTGCCTGTACAGTGGCATAATAAACTTTCTCCTTAACTTTAGGGTTAGTGGGAGGGTGCTTGAATACTTGCAAACAAATCGACGTGTAATTGACTTTCTAAAAAAGCCACCCTTTTGCTTAAAAATCATGTGACAACGTGATACCAATGTTATTACTGTAAGGTTTGTTCTACACTGAAAATAAATTATATTGGAATCTGTGTTTCACTAGAAAACATAATAATTATTTTTACATGATAAAATTTGAGGTACAGTCCGAGTCTATCTGTGGACATCGTCAGTGCGAAAACAATGCCCCCTTTATACAGATGCGCGCTTGTAAAGGCTTTTCTGTAAATATTTGACCTGAAATAAGTTAATCCGTTAATATCCATTATACAGCATTCGCTTCAAAACTTTTTTGTTTTAGACAAGTTCCATTGCATTAACGTTCGGTAAAGTTAAGTAAACTTATATTTATGTTGCTTACCCTTTATTTGGCTTTTCAGCTTATTGCTGTCATCTTTTAATTTGCAAATGTCATCCTCTAAAACTTCTGTGCGATGTGGCAACTGTCTGTCTTCCAATTCTCCAATTCGACCAGATAACGCTTGTCCTTCTAAGTTTTCCATGCGACTTTCCAAACCATCTGTACGGTTTACTACATCTTGTCAGTGAGAAAAAAAGTGATGTTAAATTGCAATTAAAGTTGTTAAAAAGAAGACCAATCAAAAAGGCCAACACAAGTCTTTTAAATTTGTGTGCTTCAAAATTGTAATATAAACATTTTCTTTTCAGTAGAAATGCACCATTCGTAAACGCACAGAAAATAAAATAAATTTTTATAGACTACTACTCACTTACTCAAGTCATGCTTTGGCAAGGAATATGCCGTAAATGTGACAATATCATAATTATTTTAAAATATTTTTGACAAAAGCTAATTTGTTTTATATCACTTAACACTAGTTTGGAGGGAATATAAGGGGTCAATAAAGTCCTAAGAGGTGGGAAGTTGAAAAAATTGAGACGAAAATCGGTAAGTCGTCCACGTATTACTTCCTGAATATAAAGGAGATAACGTATTCAACATGCGTTAGACCTATGTACGTTCCCAACCCTTGTGGAGATAATGATTTCCTATACTCCATGTAGCACACTGTAGTGAGGCTCATCAATGTCTGTTGTCGAGTGTAGCAAGCCCTTTCTTGTAGTACAATGTAGTAAAGCGTAATTATTCGTAGCCATGTGTAGCAGTACGTTATTTCCTGTAGCAGGCCGTAGTAGAGCGTATTTCTTTGTAGTAGAGTGTAGTAGCCTGTAGTAGAGTCTAGTAGCCTGTAGTAGAGCGTAGTAGAGCGTATTTCTCTGTATTAGAGTGTAGTAGCCTGTAGTAGAGTGTAGTAGCTTGTAGTAGAGTGTAGTAGCCTGTAGTAGAACGTAGTAGAGCGTATTTCTCTGTAGTAGAGCGTATTTCTCTGTAGTAGAGCGTAGTAGCCTGTAGTAAATTACTTCCTGAATATAAAGGAGATAACGTATTCAACATGCGTTAGACCTATGTACGTTCCCAACCCTTGTGGAGATAATGATTTCCTATACTCCATGTAGCACACTGTGGTGAGGCTCATCAATGTCTGTTGTCGAGTGTAGCAAGCCCTTTCTTGTAGTACAATGTAGTAAAGCGTAATTATTCGTAACCATGTGTAGCAGTACGTTATTTCCTGTAGCAGGCCGTAGTAGAGCGTATTTCTTTGTAGTAGAGTGTAGTAGCCTGTAGTAGAGTCTAGTAGCCTGTAGTAGAGCGTAGTAGAGCGTATTTCTCTGTAGTAGAGTGTAGTAGCCTGTAGTAGAGTGTAGTAGCTTGTAGTAGAGTGTAGTAGCCTGTAGTAGAACGTAGTAGAGCGTATTTCTCTGTAGTAGAGCGTATTTCTCTGTAGTAGAGCGTAGTAGCCTGTAGTAGAATGTAGTAGCTTGTAGTAGAGTGTAGTAGAACGTAGTGTAGTAGAGCGTATTTCTCTGTAGTAGAGCGTATTTCTCTGTAGTAGAGTGTAGTAGCTGTAGTAGAGTGTAGTAGTGTAGTAGAGTAGTAGAGCGTATTTCTCTGTAGTAGAGCGTAGTAGCTCTGTAGTAGAGTGTAGTAGTGTAGTAGCCTGTAGTAGAGCGTAGTAGAGCGTAGTAGAGTATTTCTCTGTAGTAGAGCGTATTTCTCTGTAGTAGAGCGTAGTAGCCTGTAGTAGAGTGTAGTAGCTTGTAGTAGAGTGTAGTAGCCTGTAGTAGAGCGTAGTAGAGCGTATTTCTCTGTAGTAGAGCGTATTTCTCTGTAGTAGAGTGTAGTAGCCTGTAGTAGAGTGTAGTAGCTGTAGTAGAGTGTAGTAGCCTGTAGTAGAGCGTAGTAGAGCGTATTTCTCTGTAGTAGAGCGTATTTCTCTGTAGTAGAGTGTAGTAGCTGTAGTAGAGTGTAGTAGCCTGTAGTAGAGCGTAGTAGAGTATTTCTCTGTAGTAGAGCGTATTTCTCTGTAGTAGAGCGTAGTAGCCTGTAGTAGAGTGTAGTAGCTTGTAGTAGAGTGTAGTAGCCTGTAGTAGAGCGTATTTCTCTGTAGTAAAACGTATTTCTCTGTAGTAGAGTGTAGTAGCCTGTAGTAGAGTGTAGTAGCTTGTAGTAGAGTGTAGTAGCCTGTAGTAGAGCGTAGTAGAAATATTTCTCTGTAGTAGAGCGTATTTCTCTGTAGTAGAGTGTAGTAGCCTGTAGTAGAGTGTAGTAGCTTGTAGTAGAGTGTAGTAGCCTGTAGTAGAGCGTAGTAGAGCGTATTTCTCTGTAGTAGAGCGTATTTCTCTGTAGTGGAGTGTAGTAGGTTGTAGTAGAGTGTAGTAGCCTGTAGTAGAGCGTATTTTTCTGTAGTAAAGCGTATTTCTCTGTAGTAGAGTGTAGTAGCCTGTAGTAGAGTGTAGTAGCTTGTAGTAGAGTGTAGTAGCCTGTAGTAGAGCGTATTTCTCTGTAGTAAAGCGCATTTCTCTGTAGTAGAGTGTAGTAGCCTGTAGTAGAGTGTAGTAGCTTGTAGTAGAGTGTAGTAGCCTGTAGTAGAGCGTAGTAGAGCGTATTTCTCTGTAGTAGAGCGTATTTCTCTGTAGTAGAGCGTAGTAGCCTGTAGTAGAGTGTAGTAGCTTGTAGTAGAGTGTAGTAGCCTGTTAGAGCTTAGTAGAGCGTAGTAGAAAGTATTTCTCTGTAGTAAAGCGTATTTCTCTGTAGTAGAGTGTAGTAGCCTGTAGTAGAGTGTAGTAGCTTGTAGTAGAGTGTAGTAGCCTGTAGTAGAGCGTATTTCTCTGTAGTAAACGTATTTCTCTGTAGTAGAGTGTAGTAGCCTGTAGTAGAGTGTAGTAGCCTGTAGTAGAGCGTATTTCTCTGTAGTAAAGCGTATTTCTCTCTAGTAGAGTGTAGTAGCCTGTAGTAGGGTGTGGTACGGCGTCTTTTTCTAGTGCTACGCAACATAGGCATCCACATTTAGAATGTGACTAAAAAGCCAATTACAATTCATCACTATACAAACTCTATTTACAAGAAAAATAATTATTCACAGAGCCAAAACTATGGTTAAAAAACGCAGGGGCTTACAGCAGTTAAGCTTCATACAAATAGTTTCAAAAAATATTCTAACTTTTCAGTCAAAGTGAACTGGCGAAAACGGCGTTCAAATGACTACCATCGCCATAATGGTCTCGCACTATATACAAACGAAAAAATATCTGGACATCTTCCCACAAAGAGATTCTTATCACTACATCAATTGTAGTTGGTAGATAAACAAGGCATGAAGGCCTGTTCGCCGGTGTTCATCATAATATCAGAAACAAAGAAACAAATTTAGCAGACACGCCTAAATATTCCTTTTCAATTTCACATCTTGTGTTTTACTGCGCTCACCCAACGAGACATGATCCGTTTATTTGAGCCTTACAGAATACATTACAAGCAATGTATGTCCTAAATACCATGGGTGAATCCGAGTGGTCACTATTACGCTAGTATTTATACATCAATCGTCAATTCCTCACAAGTTACTTTGGGCATATTAATTTTGCTCTTGATTGTTGAATGTCTGGTTGTGGGTTTTACGGAAGAACAGTTGAAATTTCAGTTCTTTTAAGCTGGAACTTGAACAATCGGTCTGTAATGTCATCCATACTTCATAATTTGCAAGTGCAGAAATTGTGACTCTAAAAATTGCTCTACCGTGTTTGGCATTTGCGAAAACACTACAACAGACTTCATAGAAAAATTAAATGAAGCCTTTTCAATGTGGTTTAAATGTCCAAACGCAATGCTTGGTAGTCTTACACTGTGTGAAACGAAATTAAATCTGGAATGTTTACATCCTACAAAGAGCTTTTTATCAGTAAATCAAGTGTAGTTGGTAGATAAACAAGGCATAAAGGGCGATTCGCCAGTGTTCATCATAATATCACATACAAAGAAGCAAATTTAGCAGACCCGCCTAAATATTCCTTTTCAATTTCACATGTTGTGTTCTTCTGCGCTCACCCAACGAGTTCGAAATACCCTGTCAGGCTGGTCTTGCAATGCTCAATGAACAAATACAACTGGTAAACGAGACGGAAGACAACCCATTTATCCCAGATGCCGAGGAAATGATTGATGCGGCTCCCTTAGAGACGATCGTAGACGAGGACGAAGAAGGCAATAGTGATATTTTTGAGATCGATTAGTGTTCGTTTTTATTATACTGTTAGAAAGATATGTTGTGTTTATTGAAATCGTTGTTTTTATTTTTTAGCACACTAGATTTTTGCATAATTTTATAAGCCCCCCTCCCATTTAACCCCCCCTCCCGAATAAGCCCCCTCCCTCCCAAATAAGCCCCCTCCCCTAAAACCCATTTTGACAAATAAGCCCCCGGGGGCTTAATCGATCATTTACGGTAGACTAATAGATCTTTCACGGTTGCGCAAAGCATTCTGGGTAATCACTATGACAAAATACAACAGCGCAGCTAGCAGTGATGTGAAGTTTATGTGGTGGTGTGGTTTTCCTGTTTATACAAGTTAAATTTTAATCAATTCTTATATATTTTACACAAAAAACGATAATTAAAAAGGTAAAAAGTTAAATCAAGCGAGGGTGATGGCTTCGGCTGAAGATATTGAATGTTTGCAGAATTTTTTAGAACTTTCTAAAGCTGAACTTCAATTTTTCCTTTCCCAGCGTGGGCTTCCAACATCTGGATCACATGGAACGTTGGCTGCAAGAGCTCTGATTGCTCATGAGCAAAAAGTAGAAGTAAAAGCCACTGCTGAATATACAATTTGCTTCTGCGTAACATGCGAAACGACATTTGATTCAGACGAAGAGCTGACTTGGAATGTTTGGAAGGGTAAGTCGGTTTAAAATAACTGAAACAAATACCCTTTTTGGTTGGTTCGTTTTTAACGTAATTTCGAACGTTTTCTTCTCCCTTCGAAATTTGAACTGTATATATATACATTCTAATTTAAGTAGTTGTGGAGGAAAATTTGCCATTGGTATTCCATCTAATCATGTGCAAAATTTGATTGTTGTTTCAAAGATGAGAATAGATTTTGGCTATAAAATGGCTACTGACCGGTTTGATCCTGTCCTGTAAAATACAAAGCCATTTGTCAGGGCACAGACCTCACAAGCTTGGTCTGTACTTTTGAGCTCGGGCTTTGTAATTTCACACTACGTTATCAAAACCGGTCAGTATTTGTTTATTAATGATTATGTAATTAAGATGCCAGCTATCGTTCAAAGTGTTTCCCCTCTTTGAAGGCTTGAAATGCATAAAAAACTGTCAATTTTGAATTCCAGCTTGTATTGATGCTTTCGGTGGTAAAGTAGCTGTATATTTATTTTTACTATAAAGCCAATGTTTAGCTAGCTACTAATAAAAAGCCTGTAATTAGTAAGTTAAAAAGAACACCCACTGTGCAGAATGATAAAAGATAAATGGGCTGTGGTATTTCTTTTGAATAAACTTCATTGTATTTTTTAATAAACTTCATTCAAGATAAAACTATCATGACTTCTTTTATTCTGAACTTCTGGTAACCAATTAAGTAAAACAAGAAGCTAAGTAGATAGATAGATAGATGTGCATATTTTACATGGCTAGCCTCACAAATATCGAGGGATATACCCTGTCTATTATTTCCAGGAGGGGCCATGGCTTAGATGGAGAGTCCTAGAGTATTTAATGCTCATTTTGAGCTACGCAGACCCAATTAGGGCCCGCGCTATACTAGACAACTCATCTCCCCAATTTCCCTTACATGGCTTGGGTTAACCCGGGGCTATGGTAACATTCACTCGCCCATGTTGAATCGCGGTCAAGAGGAATCGAACCCCGGTCTCCCGCACAGAGTACGAGAGCTATAACCACTAATCTACGGCGCCACAAGTAACCTCAAGATTTCCTCCTTTACACAAACCAGGGTTTCAAATAACCTGGAAAATCCTTAAACTTGAAGTATAGACCTATATTCTGAAATTTTAAAAGTAAATCTCAATTATTACGATACACACAACATTTTGAATTACTACATACTAGTTGATAAGGCCCTTGGAAGAATCCACTCAGACATTAGGTTGTTTTGCAGATTTTGCTTAGAGAGACACGGAACTGATGTTATTGTAGACAATGATGGTTTCCCAGTTGTTGGTTGCATGTCTTTCTTTTGAGTGGTGATTTATATGTTATTATTCTTCGTAATGGCATATCCAACACCCTCTTAGACGGTGGAGAAGACTAATAACCCATCATCAAAGTGGGATGCGGATTATTGAGTGCTGGCTTCCTGTCAATAAAATGATCAGAACACACACACACTTCTCAAATTTGACTGTGAATAGATGGTTATAGTTACTTAGACTGGTATGATTTATCTTTTTTTTCAATATAGCATTGGCTATCGGTTGTCTTTTCAGAAATGGAAAAGGATGCAGCCTGAAAGGAAAGCTGAAATATTGAGGTATCGGAAAATATCTATAAAAATAATTGGATGGCTCAAAAGGTTTGACTCATTGATGGTATGACAATACTTTGCTGATAATAGTAGTTATCAAGATAGGATGGGTAATCACTCATAAGGTTTTTCAAACGTACAAGAACTCCTCACAACTTTGTGGATTTTACCAGCTGTATTTACTATGACTGCAGCTAATAACAGCACAGGTTCTGCCACACTTTTTGTTTCCACAAGATGGGACCAAAACAAACACAGTGCAACAGTGGCTAAAGCTTGGGAAGAAAAAAACTCATCCTTGCAGCTAATTCCTTCAAAATTGCTGTTAAGGGTAGATCAACAAATTATATTGCTAAAGCTTCAGCTTCAGCCACACATTAAGGAAATGGCATTGCTAATAAGCCTGATTTTGCTGTTCAACAGCCTTTTTCTGCAGCCGCCCAACATCATCTAGGAATGGAAAACTTGAATAACTCAGTGGACAACCTGGTTTTGGATTTGGAGCATGTGCAATAACGTTGACCTCCAGGAGGAGAAAAATCCCTCGACACCTACAACAAATAAGTTTAAAAAACGTTTGTTTAAAACTAAACTTTGGCTACGAGAAAGGGTAAAGCTAAGTCTGTAACCTTAAATTTTGATGCAGTTGGATTTAAAAGCAATCCAGTGCAATTCCTTAGAGACAAAATTAGGGCTCAATTAGGAAACTCTGGTTGTATTTTGGCCACAAGAACACAAATAGAGTGGTTTAAAAGTGTTAAATATATTAACGAAACACATTGCTTTGTCGGTAGAAGTAACCTATAGCAAATATATACTGCAGGAATACATGACAAAGAGAGGGCTATGTCGTGCCATGTTGTATTCACTGCAATCATCTACTATTTTGTTTGCCGTGTCAATCCGCCCCTCAACATGGCCGCAGACTATCTTTTCACGGCAGGTTATATTTTCTCGTAACGATTGTGTTTCTTACTAAAAGACATTCTTTTTTAAACTCCAGTTCCATTTCAATCTTTTGCTCCATACAATTATTTTTTTCGTGGGCAAGATGTATGTACATTGATGTTTTAAAACAGATGATCATTCCAATTTATTTTAAAAAAATTTATAATTTGTTAGGATTTATGCATATAATGTTTACAAAATCAAGATTTTTAATTTTAAAAATGTTACCACAAGATTTTTAGTTCTGTAAATTCTCAGTGATTACTGTTATAAGACCAAAAAATAACTTTTTGAGGAAAATGATGATAATAGGTATAATTTACATATAAAAATTGATTCTTTCCAGGATACAATTTCTGGCAACAATAACTTACACTGTTGAACGTCATAATACTTAATACAGCCATTCATTGGAAAGCCATGCTATTAATAGTATACATTAACTGTGGAAATTTGCTATTAAAAAGTTTAAATTGATATTTTTTTCAGTTATCTGCTGAATAATAATTTTATAAAAAAATTAAAAAATAATTTTTTGAGGAAAACGTTAGTTTTTAAAATCTGATGTGGTGGAAAAGGAGGCCAGGGTTGATTTTTTATATAAAGAGAATATTTTTTTTAAATATAATTTCCACCAACATGAAATGTAGCTAATTCCATACTGAATACATGTTCTGAAAGAGCTGGCACATTTGTATTTATTTTTGAAAAAAAGAGACAGTGTACGTCATCTTTTCAAAGATATCTGAGTTAAGCATATAATTAACTTTCTGTAGCCTGAGCTAGATTGAATTTTGTTAACTAATTATTTTAAGTAAGCTTATTTTTTAAAGCAAGACGAATAGTGCTGTGTGCTCACTTTAGTAGTAAGAATACTTTGTCTTAAAAAGTTATTTTTTACTTTTATGATACATTTATCTTTGACATCTATGTTAACATGCTTTATTAAATAAAATACCAGTTTTGCCACTTGAAATACAATTGCTCAGAAGATATTTTTTGTCTTGTATGAAAGAAATTTGTGAATACTTTAAGGCAAGAAATTCTATTGTTCTTTGCTCACGTGATCATTATTGGGAAATCTTTTCTTCTTTAATGTTAGATGTGGCCATGCTGGCTTTATGCTTATTGGTTGATTTTAATTCGGGTTTGCACTGAAAAATTATTATATATAAAAAACTCAATTTTAATATCTCAAAGAAAACTTAGTTAACTAGGCTAGACATGTCTGATATCTGGACAATCCTTGTTAAATTGAGACAGTGTAGAGATGCTGCTAACTTGATACCATAATTATTCAAATAAGTAGTCAAATTTTTATTCAGTATATTGACTTTCAGGACGGACATACTATATGTACAGGTAATATTGCCAGTTGGAATACCCCTAAGTTGAAGTATATCCCTCTCTTCAGTCAGCTAATTTCCTACCTCAAGGCTTTATTGCGACTTATGCTGAAAAATTGAACAAGCAACACCCAATTTCTGAAAATTTTACGCCCTGTTTCAATTTATTACCACCTTTTATATTAAAACAAAATCGTGGAGTGGTGGAATTAGTTTTACAGTGTAATGATTTTAAAAACTAGGTAAATTTCTGTTGTTTTAATTTAATGATGATGCACAATGTTTTTTTGTTCATAACTCTTCTTGGGATTTTTCTGTTCTAATTTATACTTTGCTTTTTATGTTAATCAATTTTTGTGGTAATGGCAGTGTGGTTTGATTTTTGCTTCTTTACCGTTTTTTTGTATTTCTAATGCAGGTAAAACCCAAAATAACTTTGGTGATAAAGATTCTTGGAAGAGTGGGATAAGGAAGTTTTCTGGTAACAAAATTAGGTTTGTGTAAATGCTGATACTATGTGTGACCTTTTGTATTTCTATGTTATGTTATTTAAAAAATATTTCCATTGTTGTAAAACCATGAAAGTTATTGGTTCGAATCCAATCCATCTTTAAAAGGTGGTAGTTCAAATGGAAGAACAACATGGTGTGCAGTAATTAGTCTCATACTGCAACAAACAATAATGCAAATGAATTCAAAAATTTTTACAAACAAAAGTTTCAAGAAAAGAGGTAACTACAAGAAAAGAAAAGAAAGTAGGAAATTTTTTAATTTACTCGGGATATACGTTCAGTTATTCAGGTTTTGCTGAGCTATAACTAGTTGCCATGTGAAAATCAAATCCAATAAGTAAAATTTATTTAAAAAATAATTTTTTGGGGAAACTAATTTATCACACCGCAGTTTGTAACATGTAATTGGTAATAATGTAATAATGTAATTGGTTCTAGAAGCTTCAAAGGTGGATATGTTTTGGATAAGGTAGAAGATTGGATTAATGAATTAAAGATGCTGAGTAAAATTGCTAAAACAGAGTCGCAAGGGGCATAAAGTTGTTTTATCAGTGGCTGGCTACAAGCATAAATTAACGTACTGTATGCGAACATACCACACATATATAATTATTGGAAGAAGTACTCGTAGTTATTGAATTCGAATTAATACCAGCACTGACGGGAGGTATTAAAGTAAACAAAAACGAGAGACAACTGCTGTCACTCCGGATTAAACTTGGTGGTCTTGAGATACCAATATTCTAAAACTTATCACAAATAACTGAATATCTTGGTAAACAAATAAAACAACAGACTCGACAATATGAAGAAGATCCAGAATTGAAACAAAAGAAAAACCAATCAAACAAAATAAATTGCTAAGATTAGTGTCATTCTCGATCATGTCAGAAATGAAATGAGTAAGCAGGAAATCAGACTGAACGATATCAACCAGGAAGCAGTGTATCTAGTTGACTGACTACCTTCAAGGAACGAGGGATACACAATTAACAAGCTATGCTTCTGGGCTCTGATTCGAATTTCAAGTTCACAATTGATCATGCTTTGTCATGCAAAAAATGTGGCTTCGTTTCGCTTAGACAATGAAATCCGTAATGTCACGGGGTTGTAACTAAAAGAGGTTTGTCATGATGTACGTATTGAACCGTGTTTACAACAGTTACCTGGTGAGCCATTCAACGAGTGGACAGCGAATGTTTCTCAGGAATCGAGAGTTACGTATGCACAAGAGGTTTTTGGAACACTGGTCAAAAAGCATATGATGTAAATAAAAAGGAAAAAAAAGAAAAATTACAATAAACTTATTTTGCAAGTAGAGCATGAAACTTTAACGCCACTAGCGATATCCGTGTGTGGCGGAATGGGTCGCGTGTGTCGAAAGTTCTATACTCGGCTTTCCGAAATGATTTCTGAAAAGCGTAAACATCATTTTTCAAAAATTTCAGCATGGATAAGACGTAACATTTGTTTTGCGCTTATCAAGTCTATATGCATATGTGTTCGAGGAAGTCGTTCAGTCTTTTCATCTAACCTCTGTCAGTGGATCCTAAAGTAGTTCTGCTACCTTTATATATCATACTTATGTCGACATCACCAGAATAGCATTTTTCTTTTAATAAAGCGGCGATATTTCGGTATAGAAACAGACCAACAAATTATTTTATTGCAATGCATGTACAGTTGACTCTCTCTAATCCGAATCTCAAGGGGGATAATTTTTTTTCGGATTAAAGAGATTCGGATAGTAGAAAGTAACTTATGAGAGTTTCTTAAGGAAAATTGACGGTGACTTTTAATTTGTTCGGATTATAGAAAGTTTCGGATAATAGAGATTCGGATAAGAGAGAGTCAACTGTATATACGTTTTAATTAAATATAATGTTCAAAAAAGGAAATGACAGTATGTTTTTGTAACATACTGTGTGCTTCTATGCTACCTTCGTGTAGTATGGATGGAGCATGATGACGGGTCTATTCAGAGCAATACGCTAACTATCTTGTGAACTGCCTTAGTCTATTAGAATTACTAAAACCTTTTAGAAATAACTCAACAAATTTTACTGTTTTGCAAAAAAATGCTAGAGTACTATTTCTTTTTAGGAGTCGAAATACACCCAATATTAGCTAAATCAAATTCTATTCATACTATTATTAACTAATAGCTATTTTCAACCGGTTATTATGAGAAAGTCGTAGCGTTCAATGGCTAGAGAGCCTTAAGAACGGGCCTTGTACAGCACAATATAACTTAACTTCGTAGCAACCATATCGTCGCTATAAATGTAGACAAGTAACATTGCCGGTAAAACGTGAAAGATGCAGTCATAACTCAATTTTATTTAGCTAGTTACACTATATTAATAACTATGTTCCTCCGAATAGTTTTTCTAACAGCTGCGAACAAAAAAAGTCCATATACATTTTTATCATTTTTGTCATAAGGTTTTAGTTTTAAAAATATTGTAAGTTCAAAATCACATTACACTGCTTCCTATAAACAGCAAAAAAAACATATGACACACATAAGTATTTTTCTAAAATATCGTTTTTATTTGTGTATGGATAGTTATTCAAATCTACTGCTTGTTTCAATATCTCTCTTTTGATAGATGTATGGATAGGTGTCCCACATTCCTCCATTCTTACTGCGTTGAATAAAGTATTCCGTGAATTGAGCTGTTAGAACATCTAAGGTTGGCGTGCTAAATATTTTAATTCGCGCGAAGGGTAAGTTCAAAAAATGCGTTTTTCAAATGATGCATGTATATATTGATAAAATCTCTATTTTTATAAGGCATGGATGGATCTCTCATTTGCTTGGTTGTTTACTGAGTAGAACTAATTTTGTATATACAGGTCTGCTAGGACATGCTGTATGTTTTTCCGCCTGAAGGTATTTTGCAAAATATCCTTTTAATATTGTATGGTGGTTTGGATCGGTCTCCCTTGTTCCTGCTTCTTACTGAGTGGAATAAAGTCTTCCCGTGAATTCACATGCTAGGACATCTGATATTATCGCGCGTGCTTGTTATCTGAGTGGAATGAAGTGTTTTTAGACATATCTGGTAGGGTCTTCTTCTTGATTGCTTCTTTGTGGTGTAGAATAAAGTTTCGCTTTTGATTCGCTTACTAGCTAAATCTCCTTTTTAGTAGTGTATGGATGGATATCTAACATTTTATTCAGCGTGAAAGGCAACTTCCAAAATTCTCATTTCAAATGATGTATGGATGGGTCTCACACTCTCGTTTTCTGAGTGGAATAAAGTCTTTTCTCGAATTGGCCGACCAAGAGATTTAATACTTCACCTTTCGCGATAGCGTTTTTATCAGATATCTTTTAGGTTGTATGTCAGGATCTTTTGCTCCCTTGCCTGTTTACAAAGTAGAAGAAAGGGTTTTTTATTCGCTTGCTAGAACATTGAACATTTCATTTGGTGCGAGCTTCTTCCTACAAGGTGCGAGAGAGCTTTAACAAAATCTTTGATGTATGCACATGCAATGATATACGCACGCGTGTGCTACTCGCCCTTTCGATTTTTGAGTAGAAAAAAGTGATCGTTGGACCGTTTTTTTATTCTGTTCTTTTTTTTATATTGCGTAAGGTTATTCCCCAAAATACTTTTTTTAATGATGAATTGATAGGTTTCGCTACTTGTCTAATTGTTTTTTAATCAGAATAAGCTTTGCCTTGTTACAAGCTCGTGAGCTTGTATTAAAACGCAAATGTGTCCTACAAGAATGGAAATTTTTGCCTCTCTGAGCACCGACACGGAAAGTAGTCGTGTGTTCGAATCTCATCTTGGTAACTATTTTTTCTTTTTTTTTTCTTTTAACTATCTCGCCTGCGAGGATAGGTTTCCAACTCGTAACTAACTAAATGTCCCAAATGGTCAATTGAACGTCAGAGATTTAAACTTCGTACCTAAACTCTCTAAGTACTTGGAAGTCATCCAAATGACGTTTCAGGCCAAAATTGGTATTTTTTTTCGACAAAATTTGGCACAGTTAACAAAAAAAGTATGCTGAACATAATAGTGACATCATAATTTTGATTTTTGTCACCTAAATGTCATTTTAGGCCAAAATTGGTCCAAAAATTAAAACTACTTTATTTTAGACAAAATTTGGCAAAGTTAACAAAAAAAGTATGCCGAACATGATGGTGACATTAAAATTTTGATTTTTTGTCACCTAAATGCCGTTTAAGACCATAAACGTTTCAATCGCGCGACTTTTAACCATGAATGATAGGCTGTATTTTTGTTAGCAGAAATTGTAGAATTGGGTCGCATTGTGGATGTTTCATAGTTGTGCATTTTTAATAGCGAGATAGTTTATGCAGCGCCTGCATCTTGTTAATTTTTTAAAAAGATAAGATAAGTGTTCAAAAGCTTTATTTGACTAACTGGTAGAGTAAAGGTGTTTCCACCAAAGTTTTCAAAAGTGAATATAGGCAGAATTAAGGTCTCCCCAAATGCCTGGAAAGTAGTCTGCGAAAAATAAAATTTCCACAACAAACAATACGTAAGAGAAAAACGAAGACGCTCCACCATATATAAATAATGACGAGAACGAAATTCTTTTCGCTACGCTAATGACACGCCAACGTAGAGAAATATGATTTCGGAAACACTCCAAAAAAACGTAAATTCTCCGATTCCCTGCTTGTTATTTTTCTCCGCGCCATAAGTGCACAGGATTCTTTTTATCGAAGTTTGCTGTTTGTGACAGTTCTGGTAATATATTTTTTTAACTGCAGCTATTTCTTTTTTCGAACAATTAAGATCGTATATATTTTTTTTTAATTTGCTCTTTCTCACTGAGTGACTTTCTTATACCCCGTTTTTTTTTTTTTTTTTTTTTTTTTGGGGGGGGGGGGTTCGCAAATTTTAGGTGGGGCTTGTGGTCTTTCTTCTTCCTGCCAGTCAGTTTACCCCAGACTGACCCAACGAAAATTCAAATTTCGAGGAATTTTCCGTTCAAGAAGATCTCACAAATCAATTTTGAAAAATAACTGCGTAGTGCGTAACAAATATTATTGCCTATCTGAATAGCAAAATATGTCGTGTCTAACTTCGTAACAGAAATCACAATTTGATAGACAGCTTTTTGTAAACTTTATTCGCGAGGTTGTTTGCGTATATTATACGTGTTGTTTAGCTTCACAAGACAATCAATATAGGCTGTTCAGGCTATTTTTAACAACGTCGTTGTTTGCTTAGCTTATATGGTAACGTAAAAGAGCTATTATTGTGCTTTCCAACGAGGGGTCACTCACCCTTCTAACATTTTTCGTTCCAAAGTTATGAAGATTTGAAGATACCTAATTGGAGTAAAAAATTAGACAATTTCCTGCGCATTCCTCCATAATAAACACTGGCAATATTTTCGGCCCCAATAGGCGTTTTTTGGTGCTCTGAAAAAGGCAAAAATGATGGAATGATGCAGATCTATGCGCATGCGCAAAATTACATTACCAAATATGGTCATAAATTTTAGGAATATAACAGGAAATCGTCAATAAAACACACGCTAATGCATAACTAGGCTACTTAAAATACCACTTAGTTTAAAAATAAATTATGAGGTATCACGTGATCCTTCAAGAAGTACATTTTACGGACCAGATTCTTTGTAATTTCCAGACCAGGCACAAAATATGTCCAAAATAGCAAAAACGATCATATAAAAAATGCGAATATTATTAAAGAGACATAATAGTATGATCACTACTTGTATAAATGTATATTTTACAGACCAGATTTAGTGTAATTTACAGACTTGACAAAAAAAGTCCAAAATCGTGAAAAATCATTGACTACGTGTGTAAATATGAATAATTAGGATGGTTTAGGTCTCTCAGTTAAGGAAAATACAATTATGAGGTATCACGTGATCCTTCAAGAAGTACATTTTACAGATTTTATAGATTGTAGGTAGGTATGGATGGGCCTGGCTACTTGCCTAAATATTTACCCTAATAGGACATCTTTCCCAATTACTTAATTCCATTCGCTTGCTTGTGTACTGACTAGAATAAAGTTTCCCCTTGCTTTTTTGTACAGCATGCGTTTCCGAACAAACTCGTTAAAATTTAGAACAGTTGTACACGTTTCATATGATCAAAAAAAGACCTTAAATGTTAATCGAGATATTTAGTAGGCCTTTGCGTTTTAATTCTCAGTATTTAACCAGAATTTTAAATTTTGTTTAAGGATGAATTTCACGTTGCAAAAAATTAAATGCGTACGGTATGGATGGATGCGTTGTTTTATGAATGACAAGCATATGCCATAACCCATTGGGTAATTCATTACTCTGCAAGTAATAAAAGAGACACAGTTACATTAATACATGCAGTCATGCTGCCGAGCATGGTGATACATACTAACTTTTGTTAGCCCTTCCCTGGCCTCTTCCCAGGTTAACTTGTGTTATGTTATATAAGTACAACGTCGTCCGTAGCGAGGTTATAATAATACAACCTCGTCCCTGGCTATAATCGCTGTTGCGATGTCAGAAAAATACAACTAGTAACTTTTTAAACGTCCTGGATATTTACGTTACACTTTAATAAGGGACATTAAATTAACGTGAATTTTTTAAAAAATCTGGCTAAAAAGCGAAAATAGCCGTATACCAGTTGGCTGCAACAAAGTTTTCAAATAGGTGGCTACACCCTTTACTTTAATAAAAACTTTGGTGAAAGTCTAAAGCTTGTTAATTCAAGGAGACAACAGTTTCAATGAACATGTAATACTTAGCTAGGGTTTTTAACTCACAATTAATTTTGTAACAACAAGCTTTATGATGTGTTTTTATTTGAAGTGACATTGAATTTTGTGAATTCCACGTAAATTATGTCTATTGTTGTAGGACTATGAAAGTTATTGGTTCGAATCCAATCCATCTTTAAAAGGTGGTAGTTCAAATTGAAGAACAACATGGTGTGCAGTAATTAGTTTCATACTGCAACAAACAATAATCCAAATCAATTCAAAATTTATAATTCATACAGTAATACCCTTATTCTGTCTTTTTGTGTGCAAAATTGCGGTGTAATAGAATAAGCTCCATTAATCTCGCCCAAAATCTACAAAAAAACCGAAGGTTCAATTCGATATCCGCGGTATTTTAATTATTTTTAATTGCCATTGATAATAAGAACCGCCGTACGCTTTGTTACCCAGTCTTTTGTAACCACATCATCAAGTTCTATCCATGCCAGTACCGATAAGTAACGATATGGAGGAGATTCTTATTTATCTTTTGCTGCTTTTTTAAAATGGAAACAAATCAGAAATTTAAGCTCTTTCGAATTTTTCTACCGTGATTAATCAAAAGTTAAGGCTCTTTACATTGCTGTTTAATGGTTCGACAACGAAGATTTGAACAGTCAGATTTGAATAGTAAAGTTGTTGGGTTTTGACAAGGTTTAAAATGTTCTCCTTATGACTTTTTTGACTTCTAAGGGCTTTGTTTTTACAACACAAACCTGAGAAGCCGCCACTTACACTAGGCTGAGGCTGTAGCCAGGATACCCAGCTCAACCTTCCATAACATTTCATATCATACTTTATGGCTAGCCTAGTTATTTAAGCTTTCTTTGATAGAGAAAGAAAAAATTGATCATAAAGGCGGTATGAAGGGACAACGCTGGGTCTCCTGGCTAAATTTATGGCTAGACAGACTCGTTTTTCACAGAACTGTGCGTTTATCTGCACGATAGTCGTTTAGGGAAAGTAGCTAATGTTTATTTACAGGTAATCAAGATTCTAATATGAAAGTGGAAAATAATAAACTGCCGTCATTAGCTAGGAGGGGGAGGGGTGGGGGTGGGTTTTGGAGATGGCCAGCCAGTTAGGCGCGTACAAGAGTTATCTTACCTTCTTTCTTGCCTCCAGCGGTGAGTTAGGGGGGCCACCAATCCATACTGTGTATTTTACCGTGGTCACTCACAAACAGAGTTGTTTGCCATGGTATAGACAACCGCAAAAAACTAAATTGCTTAAAAAGGATAACTACCATAACACAGGAACTCACAGTATAGTACTAAACTTGCACAAAGTAAAAGGCTAAGAGTATAAAATATCAATTGTTTAATAACAGTCTATGAAGTGTTCTATAATGGAAGATCATTTGAGACTTAAGTAATCAGAATCAGATTGTTGGGAAAGGTTGCTGAATATTGTTCCATTATTTAAAAAAATGAACGCTGAGCGAATGTAGAGTGAAGGTGGTTGTATATCTACACTAGGTACACTAGGTAACTTGTGAGTGAAGTGCAGAACAAGTATATTTCGAGCTAAAAATGGTTCCTTCCTGATCAATATAGTAAATTTCAAAAGGAATAATTGAAACAAGAACGTGTTGAAATTTCAATAAACACATTGAAAATGTGTATGTACTTTTCATGAAACAATCACACAATGGTGCCATGGCGAAAATTTATTTCATGAAATTTAATTTCACTTTTCGAAAGTTTTCTTCAATTCAATTCAATCTTGCAAAGTTTCTATGATTAAAGTAGGTAAGATATATTCTATCATCTGAATATATCTTCTTGTTTCATGAAAAAGATCTAGAGTGGATCTCAACAAAGAATTATCCTGCTAGCAAAATGGAAAAGTTGCTCCGTGAAAAACTTAAAAATAACAACAGCAAGCGAAAAGGACAACGACACCTTATTTCATGGGCAGAAGCAATGCATATAAGGACAAACAAGAAACAAAGAAGGCAGATAATAAAAGGAGAATTGAATTACATAGTATGTAAATCTGTGGAGACGTTGATAAAAATTATAAATGTTGAAAATTATATTGTATGGTATAGTAAAACTTGCGAGCCAATACTGTTTATGTATAAAATAGAAGTAGAGGGTTTAAATTTTACAATTTTTAAAGTTTTTAAATTTTACAACGAAGGCTTGATGCTGAAATATTTTGCTCAATGTGTTTTTATTTCTAAATATATACAGTATTATGATATGGTTATTAGAATTAGGTAACATACTATATTTTTATCTCAAAATATAAGTCAATTTATTTGCAGATTTTTTTGGCTTGATATTCAAAAAAAATTTGTTTGTTATTCTGAATTTTGGATAGTGAAACATCCTCCAATACGTTTTTGTTGATACATGTTGTGTCATCATACTTTATTTTCTACTTTTTCAGATTTGAAGGAACACATTCAATTAGCATTGGATTTTTTGGGTAAAATGCCGCCATCACAAAACAGTTCTCAACTATCATGGGTAGACTTCATGAAATGTTATAACACCATTGCGGGGACATTGGTGTACCTCGTGTTGAGGAGAAGTCTGGCGAAGACAGTGACTTCGATTTCCCATGGATGGAAAATACAGGAATTGATGGTAAGTAGAATTGTTGTTACATTTCTTGACACTTCATATATCATGGTTTTACACTCATTGTGAAAACATTCGGATTGAGGTACTGTAGGGTTTAAAAAATAGTGGCAACAACGAAAATGAGCTGTTGAAAAGATGTGAAGAAGTCGGCATACTCAAAAAAGAAATGTCTAGCTACTGGCTTTTTTACAAAGATATTATGGAATAATTGGAAAATGAGATAGATGTCAATAGCTCCAACTTTTATGCGAATGAGGTATGGTGAATGCTTCTTTTGCCTAATTGTGCTAGTTTATATTTATTTTTTGGTTTTGTCAAATGTACAGGATTCTTCTTTATTGTGTGCTTCTGATTGGGATATCTTGACAACAGCTGTTGCAGTTTTAAAACTTAGGATTAGATATGGTTTCTCAAATGCTTCGCTATGACATTTTTTTATATTTCAGTGCTTACCAATGGCGAAAAGGTTAATCCTGAAGAGAGGCATGGACTTCGCGGAAAGGCAACTGTTGGAAGGGTGTCAGGAATTTGCGGGTGTTATTGCCATTAATCAAAACATATCTGCTATAGACAATGAAGATGATTTGATCGACAAAAACAGTGACAGTGAAAGCGATTTTTCCCTGTCCGGCTCAGACAGTGACCCGGAATAATGTAGCTTTTATCGTCTGTATTTATTATTTGAACCACCATAGCTCTTTTCCGGGATTACATATTTTTTTAAGA
Source organism: Hydractinia echinata (assembly GCA_030067915.1). Classification (NCBI taxonomy): domain Eukaryota; kingdom Metazoa; phylum Cnidaria; class Hydrozoa; order Anthoathecata; family Hydractiniidae; genus Hydractinia; species Hydractinia echinata. The sequence goes on along the minus strand of JASGCC010000140.1, from coordinate 348,238 downwards.
TTTCGTATCGTATCCGAAATCTTGTTTAAACGGGCTTTTTCCTCCTTCGGTTTCTCCTTCTCCTTCTCACTCATTCCACACAGTATGTTCTATTGTTTGTAATCAATTTATATTATCAACTTGTGTCAAGTCATTAAAGTATGTTTCTGAACTATAAAGGGAATAAAATAAATTGAATTTGTTCCGAAATCTTTTAGCCTGCAAGGACTTTTCATTCTACTTCAATCAAGAAGAGAAAAACTATTAGCTCTATACTATATTTCAACTATTTGTAGAATATATATTTTTCCCTTTTTAACAAGTAGTTAATTGCTTCTTAGAATAATACAAGACGTATAGTATACGTAAAACTAGCACACCTCATACGTGACACTGTATTATATATATTCATTTGTGGAAATAAATTGAAATCAATCACAATGGGCTATCAAACGGAAAGTGAATGTTTCAAAATATCATTCCCGGCATGCTATGTAATATATTAAAAAGGATGGCCACAAGCTTGATCATATTTGTTTTGAAGTAATCATATAAAAAACTTCCTATATTAACAAAAAGCAATATATAAAGAAGTAGCAATCTTCTTGGGAAACATTCTGTGATGCCACGGATGCTAATGGTTTTGACTTTCGTAGTGCATGAGCATATTTTTAGAAAAAAATAATTATTTGAGGAAACTACAAAGAAATTTTGAGTTACTGTCGGTACATTCATATACATTATGAGAACCATCATAAAACCATTCAATAAACCTGAAAGTATAACTCATTCATCAAGAAACTACAACTACAAACTACAATCGTTCAATATATATTAACAATTGTTTCACAAAAAACGGATTCTTCTATATTCGAAAGCATAACAGATTAATCCTTAACGAAGACGGCGTGATACATATTTGCCTAAAAGTCGTTCCGGTATATGTTAACAAGTTTTAATGTTGTGAAACAAAAAAAGGTTTCGTTCAACCAAGAGATAATCGGTATATAAAAAAGTATTCAGGTCTTAATTCATCGAAACAATACAAGTAGAGTTCGTATATGTGACAATACCTTAGACACATTTCATTTTCCGGCCAAAATTAAGCGAAACGACAGAAACATGGAGCGCTTAACTGATAATGCCATAGACAAGTGCCGACTTCGGTGATTTTTGTTCTGAAATTTCATTTTATTGTCAAAATTGAACGAAACAAGAGAAAAATGGAGCGTTTAACTGATACTATCATAGACAAGCGCCAAATTCGGTAACTTTTGTTCTGGAATTTTATTTTCCGGCCAAAATTGAATGCTACAAAAGCATTATCTAAATGGTTATGAAAGGCCCAATTCACCAAAACAACTGAACCTGTTATGTATAGATTGCTTCTAGAAACATGACCATTTTCCTGAATTTTTATCAATGGCCTAGCTCACCGAAACAACCAAATCTATTATGTACGGATTGCTTCTAGAAACAGGATCTTTCTCCTGAATGTTTATCAATGGCTCAATTTACCGAAATAACCGAATCTGTGATGTATCGATTGCTTCTAGAAACAGGAGATTTTTCCTGATTGTTTATCAATGGCTCAATTTACCGAAATAACCGAATCTGTGATGTATGGATTGCTTCTAGAAACAGGAGCTTTTTCCTGAATGCTTAACAATGGCCCAATCCACCGAAACAACTGAATCTGGGATGTATGGATTGCTTCTAGAAACAGGAGCTCTTTCCTGAATGTTTATCAAAGGTCTAATTTACTGAAACAACCGAATCTGTGATGTATGGATTGCTTCTAAAACAGGAGCTTTTTTCTAAATTTTTATCAAAAGTCTAATTTACGGAAACAACCGTATCTCTTACGTAATACTGATCACTCGCCTTCACTAATGGTATTTGGAACATACATTGCTTGTGATGTATTCTGTAAGGCTCAAACAAACTGATCATGTATGGATAAACACTTTTCGCTGCATTGGAGAGCCATGGTGTGCATTCTAGGTATTTCAAACTCGTTGGGTGAGCACAGTAGAACACAAGATGTGAAATTGAAAAGGAATATTTAAGCGGGTCTGCTAAGTTTGCTTCTTTGTATGTGATATTATGATCAAAACTAGCGAATCGCCCATTATTCCTTGTTTGCCTACTACTTACACTTGATTTACTGATGAAAAAGCTCTTTGTAGGATGTAAACATATCCAGATTTAGTTTCGTTTCACACAGTGTACGGATATCATGAATTGCGTTTGAACATTTAAACCACATTGGAAAGGCTTCATTTCCTATTTCCATGAAGTCTGTTGTAGTGTTTTTGCAAATGCCAAAAACTGTAGAGAAATTTTTAAAGTAACAATTTCTTCACCTGAAAAGTGTGAAGTATGGATGACATTGCAGACCGATTGTTCAAGTTCCAGCTTAAATGTACTGAAATTTCGACTGTTCTTTCGTAAAACAGAAACTAGACATTTAACAATCAAGATAAAACTTAATTTGCGCAGAGTAACTTGTGAGGAATTGACGAATGATGTATAAATACTAGCGTAATAGTGACCACTCGTATTCACTCATGGTATTTAGGACATACATTGCTTGTAATGTATTCTGTAAGGCTCAAACAAACTGATCATGTATGGATAAACACTTTTTTCTGTATTGGGGGGCCATGGTGTGCATTCTAGGTATTTCAAACTCGTTGGGTGAGCACAGTAGAACACAAGATGTGAAACTGAAAAGGAATATTTAAGCGGGTCTGCTAAATTGCTTCTTTGTATGTGATATTCTGATGAACACTGGCGAATCGCCCTTTATGCCTTGTTTATCTACCAACTACACTTTATTTGCTGATAAAAGGCTCTTTGTGGGAACATGTCCAGATTTTGTTTCGTTTTTATATAGTGCGATATCATTATGGCGATGGTAGTCTTTTGAACGCCGTTTTCGCCAGTTCACTTTGACTGAATAGTTAGAATATTTTTTGAAACTATTTGTATGAAGCTTTACTGCTGTAAGCCCCTGCGTTTTTTAACCATAGTCTTGGCTCTGTGAATAATTATTTTTTTTGTAAATAGAGTTTGTACAGTGATGAATTGTAATTGGCTTTTTAGTCACATTCTAAAAGTGGATGACTATGTTGCACAACACTAGAAAAAGACGCCGTACCACACTCTACTACAAAGAAATGCATCCGTACTTTGGTTTTATGCAAAGAAATACGCTTTACTACAGACAGGTACGCTTTACTATGCTCTACTACAGGCTACTACGCTCTACTACAGCCTACTACACTCTATTACAGAGTAATACGCTCTACTACTACGCGCTACTACAGGCTACTACACTCTACTACAGGCTACTACCCTCTACTACAAGCTACTACACTCTACTACACTCTACTACAGGCTACTACACTCTACTACAGAGAAATACGCTCTACTACAGAGAAATACGCTCTACTACAGAGAAATGTGCTCTACTACGCTCTACTACAGGCTACTACACTCTACTACAGGCTACTACACTCTACTACAGAGAAATACGCTCTACTACAAGCTACTACACTCTACTACGGAGAAATACGCTCTACTACAGAGAAATACGCTCTACTACGCTCTACTACAGGCTACTACACTCTACTACAAGCTACTACACTCCACTACAGGCTACTACACTCTACTACAAAGAAATACGCTCTACTACAGAGAAATACGCTCTACTACGCTCTACTACAGGCTACTACACTCTACTACAAGCTACTACACTCTACTACAGGCTACTACGCTCTACTACAGAGAAATACGCTCTACTACAGAGAAATACGTTCTACTACAAGCTACTACACTCTACTACAGGCTACTACACTCTACTACAGAGAAATACGCTTTACTACAGAGAAATACGCTCTACTACAAGCTACTACACTCTACTACAGGCTACTACACTATACTACAGAGAAATACGCTCTACTACAGAGAAATACTTTCTACTACGCTCTACTACACTCTACTACAGGCTACTACACTCTACTACAAGCTACTACAGGGAAATACGCTCTACTACAGAAAAATACGTTCTACTACAAGCTACTACACTCTACTACAGGCTACTACACTCTACTACAGAGAAATACGCTCTACTACAGAGAAATACGCTCTACTACGCTCTACTACAGGCTACTACACTCTACTACAAGCTACTACACTCTACTACAGGCTACTACGCTCTACTACAGAGAAATACGCTCTACTACAGAGAAATACGCTCTACTACGCTCTACTACAGGCTACTACACTCTACTACAAGCTACTACGCTCTACTACAGGCTACTACACTCTACTACAAGCTACTACACTCTACTACAGGCTACTACGCTCAGCTACAGAGAAATACGCTCTACTACAGAGAAATACGCTCTACTACGCTCTACTACAGGCTACTACACTCTACTACAAGCTACTACACTCTACTACAGGCTACTACACTCTACTACAGAGAAATACGCTCTACTACAGAGAAATACGCTCTACTACGCTCTACTACAGGCTACTACACTCTACTACAAGCTACTACACTCTACTACAGGCTACTACGCTCTACTACAGAGAAATACGCTCTACTACGCTCTACTACAGGCTACTACACTCTACTACAGGCTACTACACTCTACTACAGGCTACTACACTCTACTACAAAGAAATACGCTCTACTACGGCCTGCTACAGGAAATAACGTACTGCTACACATGGCTACGAAAAATTACGCTTTACTACATTGTACTACAAGGAAAGAAAGGGCTTGCTACACTCGACAACAGACATTGATGAGCCTCACGACAGTGTGCTACATGAAAATACGCTCCATGCTACACTGTTGTTTAGAGTCTAGGCTATTGTGTGCTAAAGCGGGGCATATGGAGAATAGGAAATCATTATCTCCACAAGGCTTGGGAACGTACATAGGTCTAACGCATGTTGAATACGTTATCTCCTTTATATTCAGGAAGTAATACGTGGACGACTTACCGCATTTCCACTGTCGGTCGCTTAAACCTGTTTCTCTATCCCTAGCTTTATTTCTCTTTATACAAGAATTTCAGGACCCTTCCTGGTATGATATTAGATTACAAGCTCTTGCTTTGCTGCCCTGGCAAAAAGATGCTGCTATTGGCAGGCAAAAATATGCTATTTAGGAGAGAGAGTGTATAGGTACTGTGTAGCTTAGTGCAGGACACAGAGGTTCGATTCCCCTTACCAGCGATTCAATATATGGGCGAGAGTGAATGTTACTCTTACTCCAGGTTAAACCCAGCCATGTGAGGGAAATGTGAGAGATAGTACCACTGTCTGTCAGTCTCTAATCGATATCCAAAACTGGATATGTTTTGATTGTTCGGGAAAAACTGGGTGAAACAGGATAAAACATAATCGGGGAAAAACGGGAAAATGGGCGGGTGTTTAGGGCGGTTTGATAATACAAATCTGTTGTACTTGATTTTCTAAAAGCGTACCTTGGAGCAAAAAAAGCGTACCTAATACGAATCCTACACTATGTTAAAGAAAAAACTCTTAGGTTTAAGAAAAGTATAGATAGTATACCTTCAAAACCGCGGAACCAATCTAATTTGTATGAAATATATACAAGTAAAATGACGACTTTTGAAAAATATTACGCTCCCTGTTAACCAACTTGAAACTTAATTTCTGTTTGATTGAAACAAGCTATAAACACGCGGAAAACTGGAAAAGAAGCGTTGCAAAATATCCCTTTTGGTGATATATTTTGTAACAATTTTTATCCAGTTTAACATATTATATTAGAGGAATTTGTCAGAAAAAGAAGGTAAATTATGATTTTTTCACGAAATTTGGACATATATATATCCACATTTGGATATAATTGACATATCCATTTTTGGATATCGATTAGACTGTCTGTGTGGGCAGTGCAGTGTTGTTGGCAAGGAGTTGTTGGCAGAGCGAGGACCCTAATTGTGTCTGCATAGCTCAAGATAAGCATTAAAATACTCTAGAGGACTCCCCATCTAAAAGCCATGGCCCCTCTAGGGGAAATAATAAAAATAAATAAAAATTGTTATTTGGACGACAAAAAGTCACTTTTTTCTGTGCACTTGCAATAGAACAAGCTGCAGAAAATGAGTATTAATTTTAGTAAATATTCAAAATAAACAGTGGGAATTAAACAAGCTGTTCCTACGACAGAATGTTAATAGATATAGATAGATGTGCATATTTTTCATGGTTAGCCTCTACAAATATTGAGGGATATACCCTGTTTATTATCTATATGTTTTTAATGATTTTATTGTTTGTGCATTGCCGTAGGGGGCATCTGAACTATACTCTAGAAAAACGAACGAAAAACGAAGTTACGAACAGATTTTAAGACAAATGTTCTCATAAGCTAATTGGGCTAATGAAAGTGGATTATCTGTTTTCTGTTGGAACATAGTGTATAAACAGTTATTAACCATGAATTAACCAAAATAAAACAAAAGTGTTTTCAGAAGTTTAATTGCTTTGGGTTCCAGAATAATAACACAAATTGATAGAAACAATGTATTTCTATTGGAATGAGTAGATATATACAACACATTCAGAATGCGTAGACTATTTATGGAAATGTTTTGGGGAATGGGTAGGAATGAAGGTGCCTCCTTCGTGCTTTGTCATATGCACAAATATATAATGCATGTCCTGAGCGTCAGGATATGCATTATAGGCGTCTTCATGCCCTTAGCGTCAGGTGCATGAGACAGATGAGATGCACTGAGCGTCAGATGCATCGACATGTCCTGAGCGTCAGACACATGCTAATTATGGTGTTTTCTTCCATACCCTGAGCGTCAGGTGTATGAGAGATGCCCTGAGCGTCAGGTGCATGTTTCCTATTCACATAATGACTACACTAGAGATGCCCTGAGCATCAGGTGCATCAACATGTCCTAAGCGTCAGGCACATGCTAATTACTGGTGTTTTTGTTCATACCCTGAGCGTCAGGTGTATGAGAGATGCCCTGAGCGTCAGGGGCTTCATCATGCCCTGAGCGTCAGGCGCATGTTTTTTATTCATATGATGACTACACTAGAGATGCCCTGAGCGTCAGGCGCATCGATATGTCCTGAACGTCAGGCACATGCTAATTACTGACAATTACAACACACCCACCAATTAAATTAGAGGCTACCTACAGACTCGTTGTTTCTACCTCTGGACTAAAACCCTGACATAACATGAGCCAAAAGAAATGCCAGGGAAACCCTGAGGCAGAAGCAATTTGTCTGGTTGTGTTGTGTTGCATGCTCCCATAACAGTTGTGATGCAGTTGTCTTTAGTTGCATTGGAGACGTCCATGATATTTTGATTTCGATTCGATTCCATTGCACCACGGTGATAAATTGAGTTGGGATCTCACATCCACCATTCGTAGGCGTGTTGATGACATAAATAAAGAAAAAAGAGGTGAATAAAATCAATATATAAAAAGGGTGGGAGGGTGGGTAACTGTAAGCTGTAAGGTACATCTGAAGAACTTTGCAGTATGGGGTGTTGGGTTCTTATATACAACCATTAATGATCAAGACCTGGGTAGGGTCCAGTTCTTTTACAGGCAAGTGAGACAAATATCCCTGGCAATCTTTAAGATCAGGTCTATAGGTAGAAACCACCCCCACTGTGCCAGGCTCTACATGACATCCTCAATGACTAAGGTAAACCTAATGTATACTAACCACAATGCTAAAGAACTGTAATTCTGTTACCACAATTAACATGAGCAAAACTTGCAGTTTAGCTCCATTTAAATTCTTTGACAGAAAAATTTTCAATAGTTTTTATATATATACCTGAGAACTAGCACTCACCAATGTCTGTTTGAATAATCACAGGTTATTTTTTTTACACCACAGTTTCTCACAGTTTTAAACCGATAATTTTTCATAAACTTTAACAATATTTGAAGCAAACTTTATTATCATGAAGTCCTCATCTTAGTTTATCATGCTATTTTTTATTCCCATTTACTATATTGTTCTCAAATTTGGGGTCAACCTAGCGCTTATGTCAAAAGGATTTATACACTTCAAAACTGGGCTATTCGTTTAATGTCTTTTGTCAACCAAAACACTTCTGCAACCATTCTTTATGCTTATCTTGGTATACTTAAATTTTCTGATATTGTACATACAGTGCCGATCGCGACTAACTATACACAAGTATACGAGTACGGGTACATTAAATGCTGAGTACAGTGCAAGACGAGTACGAGTAATCGGTGAGTATACTACTCCATACCCTCAAGTATAGCCTTTTGCGCATACGAGTACAATAAGTGAATTTGTGAGTACATGTGCGAGTATAAGATCAAAAACGGGAATCCTTGTAACATAATTTTTATCGATAGCTCACATTTGTCTGCTACCTTAGACATTGTGAAAACTTTTAATAATAATAATAATAATAATAAATATTTAAAGTGGCTAGCCCAGAAAATCACAAAAACCTATAGTTAGTGGATTGTTTCCACTGGGGGCCACTAGAACAAAAAAGAAACAAAAAATGATAAACCTTAGACTGCCTCAGCTCAATCAAACATAGTAATATTTATAATCTGTGAAAATTGAAAAGAAAAAGAATAAAAAACAAAAATTAAAAAGTTAAAAAGTGATCTCCATTAGAATTTGCCAAATACATTAGAGATGGAAGTCTTAAACGAAAGCAGACTTCCATCACAGGTCACTTGGTCTGGAAGATTATTCCACACTTTTGCAGCTCTAAATGGGAAGGCTTTTTTGCCAAATTCCGTGTTGACCAAGGGAAGTGTGAACCTGTTTTTTGAAGCTCCTCTTGTTTGATGATTATGACAGTTTTTTGTCAAAAGTAATTTTGAGCGCATGTAATCAGGAGCAATGTGATTCATGGCTTTGAAAACTAATATGGCATCGTTTTTGATGAGTAAATTATTCATTGAATATTCCCTCTCTTTCCCAAGAAAGGTACGGACACATTTTAATCGTTTTTCTAGTTTTCCCAATCTACCTTGGGTGGCACAAGCCCATGCCGAGGAGCAGTAGTTGAAATATGGCATGACAAGTGCATTAATTAAAAGGTTTTTTGTGTGAGGTGTTAAACAGGATGCAATGGTTCTAATTTTAGAATATTTAATTAGTATTTTTCTATTTATGCCATTAATGTGCTTTTCCCATTGCATTTTTTGATCAAATGTTACCCCAAGATATTTAACTTTTTCGCTCCTCTTCAAAGGAATACCCATATAATTGATAGTTTTGTTCTCAACTTTTTTTAACTGGCTGTGGTTGCCGAAAAAGATTGTTTCAGTTTTGTCCGTATTAATAGTCATTTTGTTATTATTCAGCCAGAGGTCGACTTGCGAAGGTTCTAACTCAACCTGAGAGACAAGGGTATCCAAGTTTTTATGAGACGAAATAATTATTGTATCATCTGCATATAGATGGTGGTAGTTTGAATTGATGACAGATTTTAAGTCATCAATATACAAAAGAAAGAGAAGGGGCCCCAACACAGATCCCTGCGGCACCCCAAAAGCGTCTTCATGAAGCAGATCTGATCCTGTGTCGTTTACAAGAGTCAGCTGCATTCGGCCCGTTAAGTAGGACTCGAACCAGTCAAAGGCAGCATCTCTGATGCCAAAACACCATAGTTTTTTTAACAAAATTTTATGATCAACAGTGTCAAAAGCTTTTTTAAGGTCAATGAGCACAGCACAAACAAAGTTATGTTGGTCGAGCTCAGTAAGAATAAAATCAGAGACATCGACTACTGCAGTTTCTGTGGAAAAGAGTTTTCGAAATCCGGACTGTCTGTCATTCAGGAAGTTGTGCTCAGAAATAAAATGAGACATTTGCTCATGCACTAACTTTTCAAAAATTTTCATAGGAATTGGCAAAATGGAGATAGGCCGATAATTAGTAGGATCTGTTTTATTGCCACTTTTAAAAATAGGCGAGACCCTTTTAGTCTTCCAACATTTAGGTACATAACCAGTAAATAAAGATTTGTTGAAAAGACTTGATAAATAAATACTTAAAACTGACGAACCTGCTTTTAGCAGTCGTGAACCAATTCCGTCCAAGCCTGTAGCTTTATTAAGTTTTAGTGAACTAATTATTTTCTCGACACTTTTGGTCTCAATACGAGCCCACCGAAAATCGTGTCTGCTAACAGGTGGATTAACATTAGTAGTGTCAGAAGAAAATTTAGAGGCTAGTTTGGCACCAACACTGACAAAAAATGAATTGAATGTGTTGGAAATTTCTTTTGGGTGAGAAGTTTCTGTACCATCGTTTTGGACTACTCGTTTTATCGAGGTAGTATTGCCTGACTTATCAGGAACCAGTTTTTTTAGGGTTTTCCAAAGTTGTTTTGGCCGTTTTTGAAAGTCCTGCAAAACGTCATTATAGTACTCGTTTTTGAGTCGATTTTTGAGACATATTACCTGGTTCCTTTTTTGTTTGAAAGCTTCCCAGTCTATGATGGATTTTGTTTTTGATGCTTTCCGTTTCAAGAAGTCTCTTTCTTTGATGGCTATTATTAATTCATCAGTGACCCATGCCTCAACACGGCCAGAAAATCTATGTGTTTTAAAAGGGGCATGTTTGTCAGCCACTGTTTTAACATTTTTATTCAGTTTCTCACATGCTTCATCAAGGTCATCAAGGTCATCATAATTATTAAAATATGACCAGTCTAAATTCCTGAGGTCCTTCAGAAAAGCCTCTTCACTGAAGTTCTTGTAGCTACGAACCTTGCATGTTTTAGGTTCAAATTTTGGCCTTTTGAATTTTCTGATCACATAAACTAAATTGTGATCACTGATGCCTAAATCCATGACACCAGTTTTAGAAATACAAGAACTGTTAGAAAGTATCAAGTCTATAAGAGTGCTACTATTTTCAGTAACACGTGTTGGCTCCGTAATATGTTGTTTTAGGAAAAGAGTGGAGCATAATTCCTTTATTTTGGAGGAAAGAGCATATTTTGAAAGCATGTTACAGTTAAAATCTCCCAAGATAAAAACTTCTTTTTCTTTTGGGAGCTTGTTAAAACACTGTTTAAAATGAGTACACAGGTTTTCAGTACTCTGCAAATCACTACCTCCAGGTGGCCTGTAAACCCCACACACGTAAATAGGTTTAGTTTTTTTCAGGCACACTTTCACCCATAGTGATTCAACATTTTCGAAGTAAAGGTGTTTCAAAGGTGGCTATCCAAGTTTTCATTAACAAAAATCAGAACACCCCCACCTCGTCTATTCCGATCATTCCTATAACAAACATAGCCATCAATTTTAACGTCATTGTCAGTGATGGTGTCATCAATTTTGGTTTCACAGATGGAGAATACATCAAGTTTTGTTTGATGTAGCAGAAGTTTAACATAGTCTAGTTTGGATGACAGACCATTAATGTTGAGATGGGCCATTTTTAAGCCCTTCCCATTTCTGATTGCCTCAAAATCAAAGTTTTCATCAATAGTAATATTGATGTTGTCCGGAATTTCGTCACCAAATGACTCCTCATTAGCAAAGGGCAAATTACGAGAAAGACAGGGACTGCAAACGAAAAACAGTTTATCTTCAGGAGTCTTCATAAATTGTTGATATTTTTTATCAGAAATGCGCTCACATTTTTTATGAGCCCATAATCCACACTTGTCACAAGAAAGTGCTTTGTGTGTTTTTGCCACAGGTTTTAGGCATGAAGAACAGGGATACTTAACAGGACCTGGGTTGAGGCAGATGTCCCCTGACAAGAGGATTAAAAAATAGAAATACTTGTGCCTGCTTGGCTTAAGTTTTGATAAAGCCATTAATTTTAATTGGAGAGTGAGCTGGCTTTCAGAAACTCTATTGCAGGCATCAAGTGAAGAGATAGAAAAGAAACTCCTATCTAGTCGACTCATTTCGTTGTTGTTGGGTGAGCTACTTTTGAACGAAGGTTTTGTATTGCTCAAAAATACAACGAACACAAATATCAGTTTTAGCGTAAATGTGGGGTTTCCTACCTGAGTAAAGTTATTTTTAAGTCGTAGGGAGATCATTCTACGGTTATGTGCTCTTCCAAAACTATGTTTGAAGGATCTGAGGCAAGCCCATTTCCTTAGGATGTTACACAGAAGGAGCAGCAGGAACCCACAACACAGCAAAGCTACCATATTAGATGATAGATGGATAAAAAAACTGACTGGGATAAAAACAATTTATTATCAAAAACAATAATTTAAAAACTAACAAAACAACAAATTAAGGAAATGAAAAGATATAAATGAAGTAAAGAAGGCAGTACAATATATAATAAATCAAAAAGGACTTAGCTGTCAAAGCAGGAGCTCTTCAAGCTTTGGTCTTCTTTTTTCTTTCTTCGACTTAGCGCGCCAAGACTGGAGCGTTTTAGATACGTCCGACCTCAACAAGAGCTAAGCACGGATTGACTTGATTTTACTTCATATTCGCGTCATAAGAAAGAACATTTTATTTTACATTAATTTTTTTTTTTATGTTGCAACAAATTCTTCTTAGTTCACATAAAAATGTATATATACTGTTCTGTAATGGCTTTTTATAACTTTACATTCAATTTCTCACTGACGAGGAAACCCTTTGCTAATTAATTACATCTGCTATCTAAATGCTTTTTTCTCCTAGCTAAATGTTTTTTGCTATATTCAAACTCCATTTTTTTTTCTTCGCAAGCACAAATTAAACAATGAACTCTGGAGACTAAAATTAAGCCAATCGCATTTAATTTTATTGTTTTCTAAGTAACCAAATGTGAAAACGTGCCTGACAGGGAGTCTTAGACCCAGTGATAATGATGTGCACCAAATTTTGAGTAACAGGCCCTCCTTATTACTTTAAAACGGGTTGTCACGAAATTCACCTATCAGTATTTCGCCATTTTGAAAGTTCGAAGGAGCATTTCAGCACTAATTTTTTTTCTATGAAGCGTTATGTTCATATATAAACATTTTTTTTTAAAAAAAATAACGTATATCAAGGATATGCGTCTTCACCTGTGTTATCTACGGTATTCAAAAGGTGTGAATAGCAAATTGATGGATTTTAAAAGTGTAATGTTTCGGACGGTTGGCTTTCATAATTTTATTCAAAATGCGAAACATGTATGTAACAAATATCTTAAGAAATGTATATTTTTTTTTCTAGGGGAAATTTTTTTCTAAAAACAGCCTTGATAAATATCTATTCCAGATACCAGATGAACCACAACTGGTAGGATACACCACGTTAAGACGGGCTGATTCAAACTTGATTATACATATGCACACATTGGTGTAAACTGGATATTCAATCCAATGGAGGCACACAACTACTAATCCTGAAGACTTTCTTCGAAAGCCTACAACAAGGTACAACAAGGTAGGAAACTAATCTAACATGTTCATTGGAGCTCCACCAGGTTGATAGATATGCTCCTGTTGCTTAGAAATTTCATTTAATTTTTTAAACACTCCTTCGAATTGTTCTTTTAGGTATGAGGAGTTATCATTGCTCTGTGGTGGAGAAAAAAATAGTGGTGGCTCGTCACCAGTGGTTGGCGTTGAAACAGATGGGTTGCCACAAGAAACAATCGTCGCTCTCTAAATGAAAAGTTACAGCCTCAACTCATTTTGTCTTAAGACATAATTTTTTACCTGGTACAAGACACAATGGACCATCACAAACCTGTTTCTTTATGTTTTTAACTTTTGGGTTTTTATTGGCTCTTCATCCTCGTCTTCTTCACCGTCTTTTTGTTCAGTTGCCGCTGGGGCAATTTTTTTGAAATCGTCCTCTTCGTCAATTTCTTCTTCAGTTGTACTGAAGGCCTGGTACCGATAAAAATTATACCTTATTAAGCATGGCTACACAGTTTTTTATAAGAAAAAACTATATATGAACATTGGCTTCATACACGTTTTTTTTTTATAAGAACTAAGTTTATAAGAACGTTGTGACTGAGATTTAGCCAAAAATTAAGAACATGTTAAGAACGTGCTCAGCCTAAATTTCCTCATTGATTATAAAAACAAAATAACTTCAGTATAGAATAACTAAGAAACAATTTTTTCCGAATATTCCTCTTTCATTCTTAGTTAAGATAACTTAAAAGAAAAAAAAACGTACATCTGTATCTTCGTTGTCAATTTTGTGTTTGTTTTCTTTAAGCCACTGTGCTTCCTTTCGTGAAAGATCAGACCAGTCATATAAAAAGTAAATAAAAAAATAGTAGAAGTCCAATACCAAGCGCCGCATTAAGACTACAAAAAATGAGATATCATGCTCAACTGAGCTTTAACTTACTGCCAAGAAAAAGTATTTCTCCTTTTAACTGACTCATTTCTGAATTTTCTTCGTTTCTCCAATTTACCAATACCATATCGACTGCTTTGTAAATCTTATTTTCGTGGTTTACTAAATCTGTTTGTTTTACTCTTGCTACCATCTTGTCGTCAAAAAAATATATTGACGCGTATCTATAACTTTTAATTCCTGTTGCACTGTAAAAGGAAGCCATCTAGTTCGTTCAAATGAAGATAGTAAAATGTTTAAATAAGAAAGGATTCGATACATATATATTAAAATACTAAAAGTCTAAAAGTTATACTTACAAATATCAATAATTACAAAAATAATAGATAAACAACATTTCAATAAAAAACCTGTTGTTTAAATTATAACTTCAAAATTTTTGAGCATTGGAAGAAGAAAAAATATTGAATGGGCGGGATGGAAAGTAATTATCACCCTGACACACGTGCTCTATATAAAGCAAAAATACTGGTATTTAATAAGTCACTGGTTGTTATTGAATATGGAAAGAAAAGAAAGAAAGAAAAAATATTGAATCAATGGAAAGTAAAATTAACTAACTGTGACCACCATGAAAGTCATTTCTGCTGTTAAAAAGAAATATTAAATAATTCCCCAGTATGGGTGTATTCCGTTATGCTATGCATATTAGCAATGAATGATGGTTCGCCGCTGGTCAGATCATTTTCGTTGCAGGATTTACGGCCTAATCACGGGATAACTGAAATAGTTAAAATCCTAAAAAGAGAAGGTTGTATTGTAACCAGGTATGTATTTTACTGTGAAGAGATTCAGCAGAACACACTTGCACCATTTATTACTGAAACATTTCCAGATGGGCACCGATTTATGCAAGATAACGATCCTAAACACACAAGTAATCGAGCAAAGGAAACGTTTCAACGATTAGGAATAAATTGGTGGAAAACTCCGCCAGAATCGCCGGATATGAATCCTATTGAAAATTTGTGGCATGAATTAAAAGAGACATTAAAAAACGATGTTAAGCCTCGAACGAAAGAAGACTTAGAGGCAGGAATAAAATAATTTTAGGCTGGCGTGACAGCAGAAAAATGTCAGCGTTATATCGGCCATTTAAAAAAAGTTGTACCCAGAGTTGTTGAACGGAACGGAAGAGCAACTGGATTCAATTGAATTTTGTATTTCTTAAAAATACTTTTTTACAAAAATGTTTAAAAATTTACGTATTTAATTTTTTTTAAACCCAATGGTAATAATGTAACTTACAAGTCTTTTAAAACACACAATCATGTGAAACTTGTCGATACGGAGTTCCCCTGAACTTAAGAAATCAGTGTTCTTTGTTTTAAAAATAACAACGAGACATCGTCCAAATTCATTTAAAAAAAATATCGAAACAAAGAATAACGTAAACACCGAAACACATTTTTAAAAAATATCGGAAAGTTTCTTGTTTAATTATACCGTTTGCCTATCGTGCACGCTAGCGAGTACTGTGTGAGTACAGTAGCAAAAATGTGCGAATATTTTCTCATACGCGCAGGATACTCGTCACATACTCGTGGAATACCCACAGAAGAAATTACCTGTACCCGCAATACTCGTGTATAGTTACTCGCGATCGGCACTGTATGAATAATATTCTTTTTCTTCACAAGTCATATCAAAAACCACTTCCTGAAGCTATTTCCTTCACATATGTTATTGACTTCACTCACCCCCCAGCACCTCACAAGCACAATTTAATGGTCTTCTGGAAGTAACCTACTCACGTACCAATCAATTTGGTACTAAATCAAATCGTAATCAAGCTATTTTGTCATGGAACTCCTTCCAAACACTTATGCCACACATTAAGTTCTTTGATGTCTAATATTGTATGCTTAAAGAAAGCCTCCAAAAACACATTCTTGCATCCTACTATATATAGATAATATATAATGCTGATATGTCCTTTTAGGTAGCTACCATTGCATATAATCATTATCTTGTATGTTTGTTTTTAGAGTATATAATTAAATAGACATGTATCAAGATGAGTATAGAAACAAAAACCTATCCCTTTCGTAGAGGGAGAAGTCCTTCAAGATACAATGCATCTCCAATGACCAGACGTAAACTGAAAGCGAAAGAAGAAGAAGATCAAGCTGAATTAGATTCCATAGAAGTTGCTACATATAACGATAATCCAAAACATTTGTATGGTAAAGAAATGCTTTCTTTCTCTGTTTCATGTATTTTGAACCTGTTTCACCAGTTTTTTGATGCTTTACACTTAGAGTTCAAGAATAAAGTGTCAATTCTAGCTGATGATTGTGTATTTTAGGATTTATTATTCCTAATTATAAATTAAGAAGTTGATAACCCTAAACCACATGGATTGAGTCTTGTATTGTGGTTAGTATGAAAGTCCACCTAAAAACACCTATAGCTCCACATTATTTTTGATGCATATACAATGAGACTTTACTTCTCTTATAGGATTAGACAAAATTGACACAGCTTTAGCTGGTATGTATTTATTTCATCTACAACCCGTGTGGTTCTTGTTGACACTGCAGGGCAGCCGTCTCATGCTCTTTCTAAAACATGCGGACCCTTTTCATAACAACCTAACCTTTAGGTGTTATAGCCCGAGGTCGGTCCAACTGTTTTTGCTAGATTTTTTACTGTAAATGTATATGTTAGCTTAAATAAAATAGCTTAAAGGAGTTTTTTCTAAAAGTACATATTGCGATCACAAATCTTTTTAAGTGACTTTTAAAGTGTTTATAAACAAAGAATTTAACCTCTATCATTTTATAAGTTTGTGCATGTAATTTAACTGATTTTAACTTATTTCCTTTTTTAATGATAGAAAACCTGAAATGTATACCATCTGCAAAGAAAAACTCCTGGAGTTTGGCAAATGGCCATTCAATGAATGACAATGAAGGTAAAAAGATAGATCATTATGCCAGGCCTAAAGAGTGTTTTTCTTGTTGTTTCTAATAAAAGAGAATGCTGCTATATATAATAGTGCAATTTTCAGAAGAGAGAAAATACCAAATCCACATTTTTATCTAATAATGACGCACATTATTGAAATTCTAGGTGGTCTGATCCATTTGTGAGTTTGGATATACATTTCTTGCTTATTGAGTTAGGCAAGCAAGAGCAGATTAATCTTTTGTTTTGCATCTTTTATTACATTCTGGCTGTGTGTAAATTAGAAAAAATCTCTGCTAAGGACACATGAGATATATTTCTATTGCCTTGTTTCACAACAGGCTAATTCCCATATAGTTTTTTCGACAGGCTAACGATAGCTGATATATTTTATTGCTTGGTTGGCAATATTTTCATTTTGGTAATTTTTTAATTAAAGGATTGATAGAAGCTATACCTTGGTTGCCATGACTCCTCAGAACTCCTCACTTCTCCTTAATTTTGAAAAAATCTTCTCAATACGCCTTTAAATCTCCTCCAAAAGTAGACATTTTAAAACTTTCTTCTCAATTCTCTTCGGTTACCAAAACATTGCAAATCTTTTCTAAACATTTCTCCTCAAATCTCTAAAACTTGTCCCATATTTTACATGAAATACACAGAAGTACGTCATGAGTACAGCAATAATTTGTTCTTCTCTCATGGCATCACCTTTAAATGTTCTCAGATATTCTCAATCTTTGAAAATATTAAAATGTCATTAAATGTACATATTTTGTTTCATGAAAATACTTTCAATACTGTCACTTTCTCATTAAAAGTCCTCAAATCTCCCTAAATTTGACAAAAAAAACTGTATATCCTGTAGATTAAAACATCTAAGCCTCTTACATTGTAGCACTTACCCTGACCATTGCCAAATTTACAGGATGGCTAATTTCTTGAATTTTTTTGAATTTTTTTTGCTGTTATAAATGTTTTAAAAAAGATACTTTTATGCTTGTCTGTTCTTGAATTCCGAATTTTCGACACTTCTTAGGTTTACGTAAAAATAGCTGAAAAATACCATAACAATTAAATTTGATATGTGCCCATTGGAAAATGTGGAAATATTGTAGAATTTTTGCTCTAGAATAGTCAAAATGACAAAAAATCACCACTAGTTTCAGTAATACAGAACAAAATATTCATATGGTCTTTATGTATAAATAAAAAACCATACATGTTTGTTTTCCCATGCAAAAAACAACCAACCATAACTAAATATTTTCTGCTTATTGTTTATTTGTAGATCATGATATTGCTCGTAGAAAAAGGTAAAAATTGCCATTTGGTCATTTACTGTTTATTTTTAATTATTGAAATTCATTCATAATGATTGAAATTCATATTTATTTATTTCTTTGTCTATGTCAGTACTTTTATTATTATTTATTTATTTTAGACATGCTATACAGTTTATTATTTATCTTCTACTGGTTGCTCTTATCTGTGAGGGTATGTACAATAAAGAAAATTTCTTGTTGTTAAACTTGCCGGCAAGAAAAAGATATTGGTTGTTGTTTCACAAGACTGCAAAAATATTCTTCGTCTTTGCGTTTAAACAAAATAATATTTATTGATTGTTTTATTTTTATTTTAGTTGTGATTTGGTTGGATCGAAGTTTTTTAAACGTTGTAAGTGGGTTTTGTTATTTTTGTTCTACTTTTGGTTATTTAAAGTTATCATGTCTTCTGAATGTTTTTGTTTTGAATTAGAGTAATTCATCATGCTCCAAAAGTTCTGAGACTAACACAGACAATATTCTACAAATGAAGAGGTAGACCTTAATTTGTTATAAATAATAATAAGGAATTGGTATAGCTTCTCCAGACTCAACTATTAGTGCCTTTGTTTATTACATTACAAGACCCAGCAGATTTTAATAACCATAATATATGTTTCAAATAACTTGCTCTAGAATTTTGTGCTAACTTTAGTTTACAAAAATCTTTGATGGAACAATCCACACTTATCACAAGTCTGAACAAACAAATAAACATTTTGGGACAAAACTGCTCCTGTAAAGAGCAGCTGAACTTGTTAGAGAAAGAGGATTTAGAGCATAAAACATCACTAGGGCAGCTACAAAAACAGGTATGTGTTCTTAATCACTAAACAAGAAATACCATTGATAGTTTGTTTAAAATAAGTGTTCAAGACCATTTCTCTGTCTGTAGTTCAACTTTCATCCTTTATGATGTTTTTATGAAGAATTACGCCTGTATTGTTTTCTAGTAGCTTGTGTTTTCGTTTTTATTCCTTCTTATTCTTAATGTACTTTGTACAGTTTATTACATACAAACCTTTAAAATTAGCCTAGACTGATTGATTGCTGATGTAATTGCTGTCTGGCTTTGTTCCCGAAACACAAAACTGCCACCATGGTGTCAATATTTATTAGCTTTCCATATTGTTCCTAAATATTTTTTTCTGACACAAAGCCTTTCAAATAACGCAATGATATTTAAGCTGTTAACACACTTTTCTTTCAATGGGTACCTTTATACTGTATTTCCTTTTTTAGCTCCTGAAGGGTGGGCTGATTTAATTTTTGTGGTTTTAGATGTGGGCGGGGGCGTTATAAAAGGGAGAACTAAGTCGACAGTAACCTTTATACATTTTATACTTAAGTATTTTCATATTAGTTGTTATTCATATCTGTTTAAACTTTGAAAATCAACAGACAAGTATGTTATAGGGACAGTTATTTATGATTCTTTAAATTTACACTTGTCGAATATCACTATACTTTTTAAGGTTTTGGCAACTGTTAATGTCATGCAGTCAATCAACGATAGGATGGAGTATATTCAAAATTTAACAGATGAACGTAAGTTTTAATGCGTTGTTCTTTATGTACTTTATGTTATTGTTATGATGTTTTAAGTGCGTTTATAATTTAATGTTAGAACGACTAAATGACAATGTACGTGAGAAGAAGGAGAAAAGCAGCTTATGTAGAGGGGAGGTAAGCAGTTTAAATGACAATAAGTTGATACACTGAAACTTTTTGCAGACTTTTTTGCAATTTAAGAAAAGAAGTATTTCACAGACATAATATTTATGTACATGTAAATGCTCTTAAGGTGGCAGTAACCCTTTTAAAATTATAGGAAAAAATAAATTCACATTAGTTTCTAAAAGGAACTATATATTTTTCTTTTATAGCATTCTTGTCACGATTTATAGCTCGATTTATAGCGATTTATAGCACGATTTATCTTTCTCATTAAACTCTAAACGTCGTAAATAATAAGTGTAAACTTATACAGAAATGATTAGGTAAAAGAGAATTGTTAATAACTACAAAGATGGCGCATAACATAGAAATTTATGACAATCTTTATAGCATTACATTGCGCAAGCTCCAACTTCTGATAGCATTTTCATTTTTCTTTAAAATTTTATGACATATCTGGTAAATCACGCAGTTATGAAAAGGTGTGCAGAGATATTTTTACTCTGGATATTTTTATTTAACAGTATTAGATGAAGCAAAGAATGCTACCAAAGAATCTTTCAAAAACTAAAAATGTCTATTGTTAGAATAATATGAATACAAAACTCTCCACATCCTTTCAATGTAATTAAACCAAAGTTATTTTAAAACAGCAGCAATTGAAAACTCATGAGGTAGTAAAAATTTGGAGCTAGTAAAAGCCGATTTTTTTCTTATTCATGATACATTTTTAACTGGGGGATAAACATATGTTTCACTAACTCACTATAGGCTGCATTTACAAAATATTATATTTATCTTGTACTGGATTTTTTTAGGAATGCAAGTTACTTTCTCATAATATATTTTCAAGCATTCAATCCTCACTTGAAGTTTACCATGCTGACTTTCTTGGAATACCTGATTTTGCACTCGAATCAGCAGGTAAACAGTTTATTGTTGTAACTGAAATAATTGGAAACAATTATTTTCTATGTAATTTTGTGCAAGGTATGCAGTGTTTAACGGTTCACATTTCAGAAGGAAAATAATTTTAATAAGAAGAGATTTTTATTTAATGGGTAAAACCTTGTTGTGAAATATACCAAAGTCAGCTATTTGTGAAAAACACCTTATTTGCGAAAATTCTTTTAGCAAAGTCATAGGTATAAAAAAAATCAAAATTCCTGCAAGAATAATTCTTAAACGAGGGTTATCTTTTCATGTGTTTAGGTGGTTCGATACTCTCATCTTACTATTCCGACACATGTGAAGTTGGTGCACCAATAATAAAAGTGTTTGGTATGTCCTTATGGAAAGACCCACGTTCACCACGATCTATTATCAATCCTGAAAACCTACCTGGCAACTGTTGGTCTATGAAAGGGACTCATGGTTTTATTGTTATTAAGGTCCGTCTGTTTAATTTTCCATGTATTCCAAAGTTGTTATTTTGTGCTTTAACTGCGTTTTTTTACGACAAAATTTAAAATGTTTTTGATATATATTTTGTGGCATGAGTGTCTCAATTAAACAATATTTTTTTTGTTTTTTGTAGCTTGCTACGTCTATCGTCCCAACCTTGGTTACTCTTGAACATTTGGATAAAAGATTAGATCAATACTCAAAAGAATCTTATGAAAGTGCCCCTAAAGAATTCGAAGTTTATGTATGATATTACGTTTTACTTTTACTTTTAAACTATTACTTGTTTTTTATTAGGATCATGTGTGGTTTAATATTTGTAATTCAGTAAGATTTTATGGTGAAAGTAAAAGTTAAAAAAAAGGCAGATGGTATTTTAAAACATTGCAGCTTATAGCGTCATATTATTGATTGTTTATAGTTTCGCATAATTAAAATTTTTATTTCAGGCATGGCTAGATGCTAAAGGGCATAAAAAACTCAAACTTGGTTCCTACACATATTTAAGGGAACGTAATGCGGTACAGACTTTTAAACTTCAGGTAAACTATGTGATTCCAAATTCTCATATTATCAACCGCAACAATTCAATTAAATTTCTGATATACATAACATTCTTGCTTTTAGAATGTATCTACCAAACCAGTTGATTTTATTGAGTTACGAATTCTCAGCAACCATGGCAACAAAGATTGTACATGTATCTATCGTTTTCGTGTGCATGGTCAGTCACATTTATGGCAAAAATATGAAAGTGCTGAGGAAAAAAAAGAGGAAGAAAAAGAAGAAGAAAAAGAAGAAAGAAAATAAATAATTTTGAATTTCGTTTCAAAGGAAAAACCTTTTAAATAAATAAATTAATAGGAGTGTAATTAAAAACTGAAATTTGTTACTTATTTACTTATTTATTTTTGACATTTGTTGGCATGGCAACACCATGTTACCATGAGTTATATTTTGTTACATGTTGTTACTGTGTTTAATACTCAAAAAAAATATTTTTTAAAAAATTATTTTCATATATTTAATAGTTAAAACGGAGCATGTTGATTATTTAAAAACAAGAGAACAAAAAAATATTTAATTTTTCGTATAGGTAGGGGTTATAAATCTTATTTATTATACAATGTTTATCATGCTTCAAAGTTTACTCAGTTTAATTACCAAGTGCACTTCATTGGCCTAAAGCTTTTTAACAATTTTTTTCTGACTGAACAAACCTTAAAAATAACTTCGGTTTATCAACAAAAGGTTTTTGCAGGTTGTACAAAAATACAAAATTTTTACAAGCTTGAGTTTTTATAACACCTTTTTCTGCATAACCATTTTTGTAAAATCTTAAACCCACATGAGAATTGTTTCATATAGGCGGATTTCCATTAACTTATTATTGAGCACAGCTCCTAGTGTTAAGAATCTGGTCATATTTTTTTTCACACTGCAACACCTACAGCTTTTAAATTTGAGACGAGTCAACTACTAGGCTTTTGCAGACAGATTTTTTTTTAAAAACCTAAAAATTTAGAAAATTTATTTAATGTAATAATTTAAACGTTTCGGGTTGCAACATCTTTATTTTGTCAGCTTTCGATTTGAGTCAAGTCATCTTCCAAACTTTTGCGGACAGACTTTTTTAACAAGCAATAAAAAAGTACAAAACTGGCATATTTAATGTAATAGTTTAATCGCTTGGAGCTGCGGTCGTGAAAGCTTTAGCAGAGAATAGCCTTAGGTGATTTTGACATTCTTGTTCTTTCATATCTGGGTCATTTTTTATGCACATTGTATTCTTAAGTGTTCTTATGAATTCTGATGTTGGGTAAAAGGACGGAATCTTTGAATGTTTTTAAAACAATTTTATAAATATTTAAAAATACTTGTTATTGTAGTATTTAATGTTTCAATAGTTTATATTTTTAGGATATTTGAAAATAAAAAAAAGTTGGATTTTGAAATAAAATGTAGTTGTATTTTTAAATAGTTTTTGTATTTTTTTTGTTTTAAAAGTTTTCAATGTTGTTTTTTAAATTTTGTTATTTCCCATCAATCTATTTATTTTATTGCACTACAAAGGACTTAAATTTCTTCTAAACATTTGTTATCTCAAGGTCCATTGTCACAGATTTTTCATTTCACTGTAAAAGAAATACAGCGTTGGAAATGATACCTGATTTTCAGATTTCGATAAATCAATGTGAATTTTTCGAGTGTTTCCACTTGTTCAATATGCAAAAAATGAAAATTATGTGTAAATATATATGAATACTTAAAAATAATGTGTTTTTGTTGACTTTAATTCGCATAGATTGAAAGCATGTCTAGAAAAGCCTCTGAAAGCATTTGGTGGTGTGGATTTTTTTAATATGGTTTAAACTTTTAGGTATTAAAAATGAAAGAAGGTCAAATAAAATAAATAGATTAGCAATGGAAGATATTTCTCTCAAGAAAAGAGAAATCGAAGCTAAGTCGGAGGAGGTATTAGAATATGTTACTTGTTTATATGTGAAAAGAATTTAACTATACACGAGGATTGAATCTTATACTAGCCTACCGTAATGCTTTGAATAAGCACCTAGAAGCATTCTAATAGCCTTTTAAGTGTTTATTAAAAACATTACAGTGTTTTCTGTGTCATAAAGAAGGTGATATCTTTGTTTACAGATATTCAACATTTTCTTGCATTTACTCTGTGTTTATCTAATTCGAACTAAAATTATTTAAATGATCTTTTTACAGGAGAAGGCTAGCATACAATGGCTGAAGGATAGTCTTTCTAAAAGTAATAATTTGGCAAATAATATGGTAATATACTTTTATTTGTTTTGTTCTGTTTTTAAGGAAATAATATTTTTCAACAGCAAGCATGAGTTATATCTGGACTATAACAGTCAATATGTAAATTGTGTGTTTTGTTATTAATTTTTTAGTTAATGTTTGTAACTTTCTTATAGCTTAATATTCTAACATCGTTTGAAGATCGGTTATGCAAGCTAGAAGACACCATATTACCTGTTCACAAAGAAACAACAGATCTTCAGAGACGTCAAGACAGTATCTTTTTCTGAAACTATAAGTCAATTGCAACCACAGGTTAAAGGATTTGTTTAACAGAGCTGTATATGTGAGAAGTAGGTTGCGGTTTTCTTAAACTTTTGGAAAAGAAAGAGAATGTTATATCTGTAGTGACATTTTCACTGTTTTTTTTTCTACCTCTTATTCCCCATTGCTGGTGTTATTTTAGTTGTGTTTGTCTTGACATATGCCTTAACGCAACATTCAGATGTTGAGAAATCATTGCATTTATTGGATGATGTGTTGAGTTATCACAGTGTATCGTCAAATCTAAAACCACTTATTGAAGAAGGGTAATACACTTTAATTTATTAGATTTTTTTTTAAAGGTTTTTACTCCCTTTTGATCTTGTAAACAACCTTGCCTAAAAGGTGCATATTAGCTGAAAGATGATCACTATTAATAGTTTGAAATAAACATAGGAAACTTGGGAAAATATAAAGTGAAACTTGGAAAAATATAAAATCCACTGTAAAAACAAAATTGTAAAGTTGTTTATTGTAAATGTTTCCAAGCACTTAGAATCAGCATTATCTATAAAAAACTTTGTAGTGATAATGAAGATGATGAGTACATCCAGGATTCATAAAGCACCTACTTTTTTTCGTTAGACCAAGTGGAAAACTGAACGAGTATTTAGGAAGCATGGAAAAGATAGATCAAGCTATTCGATTCTTCAAAAAGAACAGTCCTGACAGTATCGAACTTTCCGTATTAGTATGTATTTTCATATCTCTTTAATAATGGCCATATTTTGCCTGCCTGTTGAAGATGGTTATGCACTTGACATTACAGCACAGTGTCAGTGCATTAGACTGATGGATATACATTATACAAGATTAGTGAAGCTATTGTATTGCACTTTATAATTTGAGGCATTATAACTTTGAAACAGATGGGAATAACTGATATCAACTCTTGCCTGGATAACTAGGGGTCACCAAAATTTAGTCAATTCCTGAAAAGTGGTCCAATCCGCCTGTTTCAGAATCAACAGGTTCATGACATCATCAAAAATCCTTTAAGTCCTACTCCCTAATTTTTTATCAAACGCAAGTGATCCTATACATTTTAGTCAGTGTTTCAAGCTCTAAAATTCTGAAAAATTGCCATTTCAGAATATCTCCTGTGGATTATTCATAGAGGCTACTAAATAGTTAAGCCCTGAGTTAGTCACAAATCTGTTTACAAAGTTGACCATAAAGAAAATTAAAATTCTAAGTTCAACATTTAGATAAAACTTTTTTATTTTGAAAAATTTAGACAAAATCCAATTATAATGTCCAAAACGAACTTACTTTTCCCTATGGAAATGAGAAACTTTAAGGATTATGCATGAACGTAAACATTACTTGTAGTGAAATTCATTTTCTTTTGTCAACAGGAAATATATATATTCTGTGTTCGTTATCTGAACTACAAAGTGCATCTACCAAAAATGTGATTTGTTTGTATGTGATGTGGAACGTAGTTATCTTAATAATTTTAGGAATCTTTAAATGAAACAGCAAGAGATTCACTTGAAAAAGAATTTCTGATGCTGTTAAAGAGAAATAGCAAGCCTGTACCTGTTGTAACGATTCAAGATATACTAAATGCCATGGTTGAAAACTCAGGTTTGAATTTCTAGAAGCACCTGTAGATTAATTTTATTACTATGCCAACAGGTGAACAAGAATGCATGAAATACTGCCAGGCGAATTAACATGTAGTCTCTATAATAATATAATAATAGCCAAATTTTGTCTGTCAAGAAAAACGTCTTTACAAACAAAATAGCAAATGTAATATAATTTTATTGACTGTATTTTATTCCTGTTTTTTGGAAAAAGCACACAACCGTCCTGCTGTTAAGTGTTTTTTTAATGAGAAGACCTAGCTTTATATCCTTCTTTTTATCTCTTTTTTAATTATTCGTGTTTTTTAAATCAATTGATCTCTTGACTGTTTTAAAATCATCCAGTTAAATTAAATTAAATTTCTGTTTTTCTTTTTTCAGATAATAATAGTGAATTATATGCTGAAGACGACCCAATACAACATTTTTCAGGTAGAAACAGGTTTTAAATCATTGGGAAACCTTTCTTATTAATATTTGCAACAATAGTAAATTGTCTCCACAATTTCAAATTATATCTGCTATTCCTGGAATTTTTAATAGTCACGACAGACTAAGGCAAGACAGAAGCATTGTTACCTTACGTTAATTAATTTTCCCAAAGATTAATTTATCTGGGAGAAGATTCCAAAAAAAGTCAATTCAGGAAAATACATTATTAGAAATGATGCAACGATCCCTAAAATTAACTTTGCAAAACTTTTCGAAAAACGAATTTGTCCTTCTATAGTTTTTCTCGGAAGTTAGTAATTGATAAAAATAATCGACAGCCTTGGTATGAGCAATTTCAATTAAAGCTTGATTTGTCTTGATAATTAGGCCTGAAATAAATTTGAATTGCAAAAAATTACTAGATTAGTGAAAGTAATTCTTCACAAAAACACCGCTAGAGGGGGGGGGGGGGGCTGCAAAGGTTCCAGCTGATAGAACATCCCAATAAGAGTTACAGAACACCCTCCATGAATGGTCTGCCGAAGTTGGTGTTTACAAACATTTTTACTTTTAGAGAAAGTAATGAATGAGTTGGCAACTATTGCAACCTGGTTAACAGAGCATAAAAAGGGTGTCGGTAAGTAAGATCAAACAATAAAAATAAAAAATGAATTTTATAAAAAATGGCACTATGCGCTTGAAAGAAAAATTAATATATTTTTCTTTCAAGTTTTAAAGCAAATTTTTCAATATTTTTCTGTTTACAAAAGACATTAAAAATATGCATTTCATTTTGTTCACACAAAGATTACACACACATTTATTTTCTAGATTTTATGAGCATGTATTCGCAGTATCGTTCCACAATGTTGTTACAATCACTGCAAGGGTGTGTATAATTTTTTTGGAGTACCCAAATATTAATATTGATCATATGAATATGAATATGAAATATATATTGAATATGAATATAAAAATGTGAATGTGTTAACGTGTTAAATCCTTTATTTTAGTATTAAACGTGAAGGATTTAAATTTAATTTTGAGGTAAGTATTCTCCTAAAGTCAGGTTTGTAATAAAAAGTTTAAAAAATTCTGAATCTATGCCACTGTGTTAAAAAACAATGTACCTTGGGGGACGTAATATTAATGGATAAACTTTTGTACTTTTTGTAGTAATTTATTTTAGCAGGGAAAATCAAGTTTTTTGTGGACATTCTTTACAATACAAAGTAAACATATTTGGGATTTCTTCATCCATTAAGCACAATTTAGAACAGAAAGGGTCCATTATACCAACATTGTGATTGATTAGCTTCGTTAAATCGTTTTTTTGTATTTTATGTACAGTGAAAAGCATGTCTTAAAAACCATAAAAAATAATTTTTGTGGATCGGCAATATTTGGAAGTTTTACAGGAATTATTTTTGTTAAGTGGATATTTCACTAAATTTAATTTCATAAATTGGACTGAAATCCATGAAATTTTAAAAAAAAATTTGACAATTAATTCCCTTAAGGTATGGTGGGCTGTAATTTGAATAAGTTTTATGATGAGTTAATAGCAGTCACATCAAAGTTTGGAGACACTGAACTTGTCATGGTGGGCGGCGACTTTAATGGTCATGTTGGGAAGTCATCTGAAGGTTATAGAGGTGTGCATGGAGGCTATGGATTTGGGAGCAGAAATAAGGAAGGGGAGAGATTGCTTGAGTTTGGAATGGCAACAGACATGGTGGTTTGCAACACATCATTCAGTAAGAGACCGAGTAGGCTGATAACATATGAGTCAGGTGGTTGTAAGACACAGATAGATTACTTCCTGGTTAGAAAGTCAGACAAGAAAGTGGTGAAGGACGTGAAAGTTATGTCGGGGGAAGAGTGTGTTTCCCAGCATAGGTTGCTGGTTTGTGATATTATCTTGAAGAGTGTTAAAGAAGCCAAGGGAAAGTACAGGCCCCGTCGAAAAGTCTGGAAGCTGAAGGAAGAGATTGTAGCAAGACAATTTAGTGCAAAAGTTCAGCAGTTAGCCCACAATGGTCAATGTGATAGTGACAATGTTGAAAGTACTTGGACTACTTTGAAGAATTGTCTTCTAGAAGCTTCTGATGATACCTGTGGGTGGACGAAAGGACCAGCTAGACATAGACAGACCTGGTGGTGGAATAATGAGGTTGACCAGTGTATAAAGGAAAAGAGGAAACTTTGGAAAGAGTGGAAGTCAGGTGGTAGTAAAAATAATTACTTAGAAGCTAAGCGTCGTGCTCGTACAGCAGTGTATAAGGCAAAATCAGAAGCAGAGAGAAACAGATTTGCAGATGTGTTAAGAAGGGAAGACCAGCGCAATGAGGTATTCAAGATAGCAAAGCAAATGAAGAAGACTAATCAAGATGTTGTAGGTGAGAAGTGTATACGTAATGATGAAGGTGTTTTGGCTAGCACAGAGGAGGAGAAAAGGGTAGCTTGGAAGAATTATTATCAGAGGTTGCTTAACACTGAGTTTGATTGGGATGAGGATAATTTGTCTGATGATGATGTTGTGGAAGGGCCAGCTATGCAGATCAAGACAGAATGGGTAGTGGAGGCTATTAGGAAATTGAAGATTGGCAAGGCTGCAGGAGTATCAGGTATTGTTGCAGAGATGGTAAAAGCATCTGGATATATTGGAGTTGAGCTTATTACAAGTCTTGCTAACCAGATTATAAAGGATGGTGCTATTCCGAGTGAGTGGCAGTCGAGTGTAATAGTGAATTGTTTCAAGGGCAAGGGTGATGCATTAGAAAGGGGTAACTATAGAGGTTTGAAGTTGGTTGATCAAGTAATGAAAGTTATTGAAAGAGTGATTGATAAGTTACTTAGAGAAAGGATTGATATAGATAAGATGCAATTTGGTTTTGTTCCAGGGCGTGGCACTACAGATGCAATATTTTTACTCAGACAGCTTCAGGAAAAGTATTTAGGAAAGAGAAAGAATCTCTATTTTGCCTTTGTAGATTTAGAGAAAGCTTTTGATAGAGTGCCACGTAAAGTTATTTGGTGGGCTATGAGAAAATTAGGTGTGGATGAGTGGCTAGTTACGATGGTACAGTCTATGTACAGCAATGCTAGAAGTCGTGTCAGGATTAACGATTCACTTAGTGATGAATTTAGTGTAAATGTTGGTGTACATCAGGGTTCTGTACTTAGTCCTTTGTTGTTTGTTCTAGTCTTAGAAGCGCTGTCGATGGAGTTCAGAACAGGTTGTCCATGGGAGTTATTGTATGCAGATGATTTGGTTCTCATAGCAGAGTCGATGGAAGAATTAGTTGAAAAGTTCGAGAAGTGGAAGAAAGGACTAGAAGAGAAAGGGCTAAAGGTAAACACAGCAAAGTCTAAAGTCATGATTAGTAGCATTGCAGCCAAGTGTGACCTTGTAGTTGGAAAGTGGCCTTGTGGAGTTTGCAGGAAAGGGGTTGGTAGTAACTCAATTTTTTGTCAGACTTGCAAGCATTGGGTACATAAGAAGTGCAGTAGTATTAGTGGAAGGTTAAGAGCTGACATTCAGTTTGTATGCAAGCGTTGCAAAGGTGAGATTATAGAGAATGAAGTATTTCCAGCTTTAATGATGTACAACAGTGGCTCGTTAGAGATAGTTGAGAACTTCTGTTACTTAGGTGATATGTTGGGCAGTGAAGGGGGTGTTGGAAGAAGTGTTACTTGCAGGATAGGTTCTGCTTGGAAAAAGTTCAGAGAGTTACTTCCTTTGTTGACTAGCAGAGTCCTGTCAATTGAGGTAAAAGGTAGGTTGTATGAGGCCTGTGTAAGAAGTGTTATGTTGTACGGTAGTGAGACGTGAAGCAGGAAGATCTTGACCGTTTAGAAAGGAATGATATGAGAATGGTTAGGTGGATGTGTAACGCCAGTCTGAGAGACAGAAAGAGTTCAGATGAGCTAAGAAGCAGGCTAAGTCTCCGTAGAATTAAAGATGTTGTCCAGATAAGAAGATTGAATTGGCTGGGGCACTTGGAAAGAATGGAGGAGGATAATTGGGTAAGAAAGTGTAGAGACTTGATAGTTCCTGGGGCAAAGCCCAGAGGCAGACCGAGAAAGACTTGGCAGGAGGTTATAAGGACAGACTTGATACAGAGGAAGTTGAGTTTAGATCTAACACAGTCTAGATCAGATTGGAAGAGGGTCATTAATATACCCCGTCCAACCCATGCTAGCATGGAAAACGGACGTTAAGCCGAGAATGATGATGATGATGATGAAGAAGTGTATCTATAGGCGGAGTAAAAATTCCTCCATTGATTACTTTATGAAGCATGTGTTGATGAAAGTGAACCAGACAGAAACGATAGTCTTGTTACTAAAACATTGTTGACAAATTTTTCATGTAAAATTAGTCTATTTTACTGCTTTTGCTGTTGTTGATGTGTTTTTTATGGGGTTTTTTTTTTGCTTAATTTTTTTTTAAATTTGTTTTTTAGGGAATCGTTGGAAAAAAGAAAGGTACTTCATCTTTCACTTTATCAGTATTAAACTTATTGAGTATTAAAATTATTGAGTAGATCTTCATGATGAATCATTATGATTCTATGTTCATTTTGTAGCTCCCATGAAGCGACAGGTTACAGACATGTACATGAAGAAAAAACTGTAAGAAATCGTGTTTTTATTGATTTATGTGGATACGTTTATGTGGAAAATTGATAAATACATAAGAAATAAATAAATAAATAAATTAACTTTGAAATTGAAGGAGATTAAAAATAAAATGATTTCTTGTAATTTTGGTTAAAAATGATAAAAAATAAGATCAAGAATTAAATGCGTTAAATTAGTTGCTTTATGGGTAGTTTTAAAGTCTTTGAAATTTGCTTATTGATACTGAAATGCTCGAAAGTTGATTCTCTTCCAGCTGTAATGAGTACATACAAAAATTAATATGATTGAAATAATTTTTCGCTATATATAATTCAGCTGCATTTACACCCTTTAAGCATTATATGTTATGTTTAAAAATTGTCTATGGTGTTGAAATAAATAGAGTTGACTTCTTTAACATGCTGTAATCCTATGTAAGATCATAGAAATTGTACCAAACTATTTTTTTACAGGGGACCAAGGAAGTCAACAAAGCAGGAAAGTATGCTCTTATATTTTTTTTAAAACAAGTTTTCTGTGTTATTAATTTTTTGGGAGGATTTTGTATTAGTGACCAATGAATTTATTTTTAGCATATTATGGACATAAAAAACAACCATCATCATATGAACAAGTTTTAGATGAAGACGAGTAAGTAATACATTTTACAATTGTTTTTTAAATAATTAGTGAAGACTCTTAGCTGTGAGGCCATATAGCTTTGGGATGGGTGGAAATAACTGACAACTTCTGCCACACTGGTAACTAGGGACCACCTGAGACCGAAATTGGTCCAATTCATTAAAGCTGGGTGAATCTACCTGCTTCTGAACTGACCTGTTGGTGGCTTCATCCAAAAAGTTTTAAACCTTTTAATCGCATAATTCATACATTATTTTTATCAGCAATTCTGCATTTTTTTAAGCAAGATGGGCCCTGACAATCTTCTGTTTCATATTTTACTTTAAATTCACTAGACAGGTTCTAAGCAAACTAATAGTTTTTGAAGTTACTAGTTTGTGATCTTTTATTCCACATTTTGCACAATTCTCAGATTTATTTACAAACTGAAATTCTGTAATCTTTTCGTCTACAAACAATTTCTGTAAAAAATATTTTTTTATATAGTCACTATTGACGTCTTGAAAATTTCTAATATCTGCTATCTTCTTCGTAAGTGCTTTTTGTACAGAATTGAGGCTAGTTTCAAATACAAATTGGACAGGATGACTTATAAACAAACAGTTATTAGGGGAGAGGACATAAAAGCCAAAGGATTCTGTGACAAAAGGAATATCAGAATAAATTTTTAGCACCACAATCATGGACATAACATAAGGAAATTGAACGGCTAATTTCAAATTTAGTCACCACAAGTGATTACATTGGTTGTTGCAATATTAGAGCCACGCATTTTGATTTCTCAATGTTCACGACTTAGGGCTGCGGGTTTTAGGTTATTTGATTAAATCCATTCTCTTTAAACATGCCCTTATAATCAGGACCTCCATGGGCCCTAACCTGGATTATATCGTTAAGCAGGTGTGCTGGCCAATTTTACTAGCAAATTTCAAACGCTCTCTACCTGACCTGTGTGAACAAAAGTAACGACTAACGGCTAAGAACTCACAATTTGCCCCTTTTGGCCATGTTTAAAAGATGACTAAGAAACTGCCTTTGTTTCATTAAATTTTAATTACTAGTTTTATATGTGGTTGTTACGTGTTTAGGGTGGGAAGTGTGCCTTTCTGTGGCATAATTTCTGCAATTAAAATAAGTAAAAATGAGATGATGAAATTAATGGGTTCTTTTTGTTTTTTTGAGGTTGCTATATTTGAATATTTCCAATTTGTTTTAGAAATTCTGAAGCATCCACGTTTATAACTTGTACTGGTGCTTTGCTTAAGCTCATACAGGTACCAACTTAATATATAGTTTAAATTTTGATCATCAATTTCTGTATAAACGTATTTTATGTTAAAACAGAAGTTTATGTTTTTACATGTCACCTTTTTGGTGTGAATGTTATCGAAAATAGATAGAATCACGAAAAAGAGTTATTTAAACAGGGATTATACTCTTTTTACTATGAGAAACTTTTTTTTGTGGGTCCAGTTTGATGTTTCTTCAAGTAATTTTTTGGAAATATGTAAAGCCTGATTTCTTACCTCTAAATTTTAACTCTAAAACAATTTTTAGCAGTTGAAGTTGGAAGTACATACCAACACCTTGTTTTTTTAAACCATGTACTTAAGAAGTAGTGTATTGCAGAAGAATTCTTTTAGTCTCTTTATTTTTTTATTTTAGAGTGAGAATCAATTAATGCAGTTCATTATACCAGAAGAACGTCAAATCCCAATATTTAGTCAGTTAGTTGCAGAAACTCTTACAGCGTATTTTACAGATGCTGAGGTAAGCGTATTTCACAACCAACGTAAACTAAAAGAACCTTGCAGGTTTCATTTAAAATGTAATTTTATGTATTTTGAAATGCTTTGTGATAAATGTCCAATATTCTATTCCCAAAAAACCCTTAAGACAATTGCGTGTGTACAGATACCAAAAGCTTTATTTTTTAAGAACAAGCCTGAGACTTATAAATTCTTTAATAGCCTTTATAATACCTGTGTGTATTCTTATATGCTTCTTTTTGCCTGACAATTTTTTCCAACTTTAACAAAGGTTATATTTTGTTTTTTTTATACAGGTATAACTTTTGTATTTTTGTGGCATCTAGTGAAGGCACCTGTTATATAGATAAAAATAATAATAGCATTGTGTATAACTAAGTAATAACTAAAAATCAAAAGTTTACAATCTTCAAAATTTGTAGTGAAGGCTTTCTGTAATTCAATAATTTAAAAATTTATTTGCAGGCTTTATGTGCAAGTGCAAAGAGGGTTCAAAATAAATTGGACCATTCTTCTATACAAATGATACTTCCAGTGCTAAAGTATCTGTATGTCGTAAAACCTGATTTTAACACGCTACTAAAGGTATGGATAAATTAATTTGATATTCTTGATTTTCAATTTATTTTATTT
This sequence comes from Hydractinia echinata, assembly GCA_030067915.1. NCBI lineage: Eukaryota > Metazoa > Cnidaria > Hydrozoa > Anthoathecata > Hydractiniidae > Hydractinia > Hydractinia echinata. The sequence goes on along the minus strand of JASGCC010000140.1, from coordinate 313,784 downwards.
CTGACTCGATTGGTTTTTATAAAGTATTTCGTGTTTGAGATTATGTTTCTATAAAAATAGGTGACAGATTAAATTCCCAGCAAAAATTTTGTCATCATCCCCCAAATTAAATAGAAAAAACATGATGATTTTAGGCAATTTTTTTTATTTTGTTTATTTGAATATTGACGATGGACCACTGTTGTTGTTGCTTCATTTATAAAGAATAAACAATGTTTTGTTAGAAAGAGGTCCAATTTTTCTTTTTCGTTATTTGCTAAATTAAATTCCACTAATCTCCCCACATTTTCTTTCTACTGTAGCTGTTTTAATTTTTTAAAGGTGATGAATGTTGATACCAGAAAGATATTTTTAAATGTTATATCATTGTTTGAAGAAACTGTAAGTTTTTAATATTGTGTTTTGAAATTACAGTTTTTTAATGATCACTTTATTTTTTTTTAAATTAATCTACCACGATTTGAACTCCTTAGACTAGAACTAATCGAATTGAAGTATTGCACACTTTTTCCCATCTATGTTTAGCTTGGGTTCCATTAAAAAGTTTATTTGTCATGCAACAGTTCTTGTGCTCTCCAATCTCTAAAACATTCAATGTGCAATATACCGTGCGTCCTTTTATTGCACAACAGTTGCTTAACACTTTTAATGTTTTTGGAAACCAAAGTTTAATAAAGTTGAAGAAATAGCTTCGTTCTTCGAGTTTGGAATAAAAATTGTGACTGTTTTATACAAGTTCACATGATTTTCTAAGATATACTCTTACTAATGGAATATCACCCCATAACATTGTAAAGGTTTTGGTATGCGCAAAATTATATGCCAAAAAAATTGTAAACTTTTAAGCGTAATATTAATCCACTTGAAGCCTGCCATAGTGTATTGATAGTCAATATTAATTAATAATTAAGGTTGAGCCTACAGCAAGTGTATTGATAACAACCATTTGAATTTCAGGGCCGAAACATTCTTCATGACTTCCAGGAAAAGTTGCAGGTAAATATTGTAGAAATTGTTTATGTGCAACATTACTGTTAAGAATCGATGAAACAATGCAAACGTTTGAGAAGTAATCCTGAAGCAATATAAATTTACAGTATATAAATAAGTAACTGACAAATTTTTAATTTGACATTGTGTAATTTTCAAGAGGCTGGCGGATACTTGTAATGAGAATTGATTGAATTTTTTGCACATGGTGTGTGCCAGGTCGAAGTAAATGAAGGAAAATACGGGATTTACATACCTCAAAAATAAGGAAAATCACAGAAATTTGTTGAAATCTCTAGAAAAACAGGTGAAAAAAAGGTTCTATGTGTCAACTTATATTATAGGCCGGAAATTAATAAGTGAATCTGATTTCAGAAATATTTCCAAGTTTAGTTAGTTGTGAAGCAAAAAGGGCATTAAAGGAAAAGGGTATAAAACCAGGGAAATCCAAACGAAAATTCTAACAAATAACCGATTGAAATCCGACCTAAAATTCCAGAATTTTGGATATTGATCGAAATTCCATGATTTCGTAAGCACTGAACACTACTATTGTTGTTTCTAGGAATCTGATAAACATGTGAACATGCCAAAAGATGGTACAGTTCATCAAATTACAAGCAATGTACGTATGTATAACATAATAAAAAGTCTGTGATCAATACTTGTGATCTTGTTCAGTATTTGTTCTTTTTTCTTGATTTTAAGGTTGCTTTAAGTTTTTTTTTATAGAAGAGATTTTTTTTTTCCTCATGTTCATAATTTCACTTCACAAAAATTCCCTGTGTTTATTTTGTGTTGTGTTTACATGAACACATTAATTATTTTACTTGAATTATTTTGGATGCAACAGGCTGCAGTATGGGAGGATGTGCTGTATTTATTACATCTTTGTTATGTCCAGGTTACTATATTTCTTGAAGAGCTGATTCAATACTTGGATACAACTGCAGCAATTCTTTCAAGTTCTGGTAAGTAAACTCTCTCAATTGCTTTACAAGGAAATTGTTAACTTTCATTGCATGAGATCTTAAATCTTGTTTTATGGAAAGGTGATTTTTTATACTGATTGGTCAAATTTTCTTGCGATAAATGTCTGTCCATTACTTTTTTTGGGGCCCTTCTTTTTTATATTTTTTGCATTTAAGATTTTGTAATATATATTTATTCAATTATTATAATCTATTTTAATGTCACAAACCCGGCGCCTCCCAATTTCCTATTTTTTTAAGTTAGGTTGAAATGCTATTTGTGTTGCAGCCATTACTTTCACCATGAAAATAGAAAACATTCGTAAACACAAAAATCGATTCTTACAAATTAATTTCACTTTGTGAATTATGTGGAAATACCCACATATTTTGTCTTTTTGAACTGCAAAATTTGCAATGTTTATACAAAATTCAGCCTCAACAATTTGTAAAACAAAAGTAGCTTACATAATTTAACCCTGTTAACACCCATTGATTCATGTTTTTGTGGTGTGAGGTGTGATCTCTAGGTTTAATATATAAAATTTGGTGTTTTTTCCTAATTTCCCAATTTATTACACAAGTTTGTTTATCAACACATGAAGTGAAATTGAAACAAGAAGCCCTGCGGCTTAAAGATTTCCACCATTAGCAATAATCTGAAAAAGTACTGAACTTTGAAGAGGACTGAGTAATATGGGGGAACAAAATCATTGAATATTCTAAAATTTTAAAATTCAATTTTTGATTACTATTGTAACTGTAAATCATAGCTCACTTAACTTACATAAACTTTCTCTATAAGAGCAATTTTAAAAGAAAAATAATAAACCTGAAAATTGATGAACAATAAAAACAAAATAAGTATTGTTCATTGGATAATAAAACAATTTGTTGCACTGTTAGGATTCTTATTGGCTTAAAACTCATTTTAGCCTCGTTCTTAGAAAAAATTCTGTCAAAACGAGGATTTATGCTTTAGTCTGGATAAGTTTTAGGCGTCCAGGCTCTGGGCTGTCTCTATCTATCTCTCTATCTCCCCAGGCGATTTTAAAGATTCCGCCTTCGCTGGCGGAAATCAATTATTAATCAACTTTAGTTTTATACAAAGATAAGCGCAAGCAAAGATATAAGCAAGCAACACAAAAGAATTATGACTTATCCGTTGCGTTGCGAGACACACAAAGGAAAACTACAATAGCTTCTTTGTTCCAAGATCAAAATCCAAGTTGCTTATAAAAAGTTTTAGCATTCTACACATTAGGCTGGGGTGTGCTTAGCATATGTTTATCTTTTAAGTTGGAAGCATAAGATTTTTTTTGAGTGTGTAAAATAAATTTTGTTTTTGGTTCTTTAGATTCAAAATCTCCAACAGAAGATATAAATTCCAAAGAAATAGTATCCACTTATATATGTAAGTGATTTTGAAACTTTTATGACTGTATTTTGAGAGTATGAGTTTTTGTTTCTTCATGAAGTTTTTTTCTACTATTTTTTCCACATATCGCAGAAAGAAAAGTAATAATTTCATTATCTTTGTCTGTATTTTGGATGTATTAACTTGAATTTCCACTCAACAGCAAAACCGAACGGAACGAGAAAAATACTTAAATTTGATTGGATATCTGCTAATTATTCTTTTGTTTTTATAATTTTTTCTGTTCCTGTCCGCAGAAAAGTTGAAATAATTTCAACTTTAAGTTTGGATCGGAATGAATTGGTATGAAAGATTTCATCAACCAATCAGTTTCCAGAAATCGCAATTGTCAAAAATGCTAGATTTTGCGCAAAATGAGCAAAAACTGCTCCTAAAATATGGTTTTGAGGACATTTAGGATTGGATCATTAGCTTAATCTGATTATTTGCACAATTTTTTTATTCCAACCAATATACGGATTTATTCCAAAAAATATACGGATTTTCGAACTTTTCTAAGGATTGGATTATTAGTTATTTCTGATGTTTTAAATATAGGTAGGTCCATTGAAGTGTCGCTTGTTTAAGCAGGGTTTCCACTCTGTAAGAAATTTTGAAAATATAGGAAAAATGTCAGGAAATTTTGGTCTTTTATGAAATGTCAGAAACGTTTCCTATTATGAAATGTCAGAAACGTTTCCTATAGTCTCAACACTTTTTATTTTTAGCAACGATATTATCAGGGTTGAGTAGCAATTTGAACATCAAGGCGAAATTTTATGACACATCCGCACTTCGATACATTTTCCTACTCAACAATTTTAACTATATTGTTAAAAGCTTGCACAAGTAAGTATAAACTCGATTATAACGTATTACTAGTCGTTAGCCCGTGGAAGATTCAACTGGAGATCGCCTTTTGTACATATTCGTGCAATCTAGCCCGCTTGTTAACACGAAGTAACAAAATTTACTTAGGATTATCACTGATTATCCCCCGGCTTTTATGTTGACTCACGGACGGGCGGGCGAACGGACGGACAGCGAGTCCCTTCCTTGATATATCCCATTTCGTGTTTCTGTAACACGGCCTAATGTTGCGTTACAAACAGACAGACGGACTGCGGATATTATTAATTTGGATATACAGTGTTGTTACATTGGTAAGCTGAATAACGCAGTTTGATAATGATGTAACTCGGAAATACTTCTGACTTCGGCCAATATTTTCTGGTAGTGTCCTCAAAAACAGTTGGTGTGTATTAAGGAAAGAAATTCTTTGCGTAAAGACATTGTTGTGAAAGTTCTGAAAAGAGAGACAGAAAATCAAAAACAATCGAAAATATAAAAGATGTTGAGTGGGACACTTGAAACTTGTCTTCATCTGTCCTTGGGAAATATTTAAAATGTAAAATTTATGAGGTTATGTGTACAATCGCAAAAATTACTCACCAAAATTTGTTCCGCCAAAAAAATCATCTTAGACGCAAAAAAAGCTCCGCAAAGGTTTCTTTACCTAAAATTTTTTCGATTGGGTTAGGGTTAACTTAAATAACTTAAAGACTGAGGTGATGAGACAAGCAAAGATGAGATGAGGGGTTAGAGAACAATAAAGTTGTGTACAAGGGAGGAATGTTGCACTGAAATCCAACAATTAAGTACAATGGGGAAGGGTGTTGAAAAAAGAGAACGTACGTACTCAAATAAAAAATGTCCTGTTAATGTTTTACTAATATTTTCTGTTTGTAAACTTTTCTGTAGGATTGATATTATGACCATGCTTCAAGAACATGGTCATCCCAATCTTGGAAATGATTACGATGATGAGATCAAGGATGCATTGAAGAAATATGAGAAAAGGTGGGCTCACATTTTTCTGTCTTTAACAAATCTCCATATGTTACTTAAATTGACTTAGTTGTACACAGCAGACAATTTTTTCCACATACTTACAGGCATATATGCAGCATTTTTCCAGATCTGATATCATTTTTCAGCTGCTTGAAATGGCACGACTAGTGTCTTTCAGTATTTCATTTAATTCATTATTTTATGCTCTTTTGAGAAAGCCATCTGATAGGCGGTTAAGGAATTCAAACAGAATAAGTACCTGCAAAATTAAAATCACTTTAAACCCCAATATCTCTTTAACCGTTCGTCAAAAGTACATGATTCTATATAATATCTGGATCAGCGATTCAAGCTCTACGCAATAGAAACGGCCAAATACTTTTTTGGAAATTTTTTTTGTGTATTGACGGGTCATTGCTTACGTCATCAAAATTCAAATAACGAATAAAGTATATTTTTATCGACTAGTAGTTATATATTTATATATTGTATTTTTTAGTTGGACACGTGTGAGTCAACATTTAGAAATGGATCCAGGTGATAAAGTACTGGAAGCAGCAGGAAAAGGACACGTGAGTGCTTTTTAGTTTGTCCCTCGCAAACATTGTTTTTAAAGGCCGGAATGTTTTCGTTTCTAAGCAACAGATTCAACCCCACCTTTCCATGAGAAAGGGAGAAAAAAATTTAAATCCCGATTTAATATACATACTGAAAAGTTTAGATAATAACAACGTTAAGATTTTGTGGGTACATTCACGCTAAACTCAAAAAGTTTGTATCGTATAAAAAACGTGTATGAAAAATACATAATTTTGGCGTCGATATCCCAAGTATATAGCTAGATTAAATATGTTTATTTGGCAATTATCCTATCCTCTTCTTTTTGTTAAAATTGTCGAAGAACATTGTTTTGTCAATTGGGAAGTAGTTTTTGAGTTTAATTACATCTTTGTTTTCATACGATATCAGTCGCTATGGAGTTGGTATTTCCTGTTCACCATTTTGTTAACAACTTGTATTCATTGGAAGTCAACGAATTCTAATAGACCATTTTCCAATTGCGGTAGCCATTACAGATTTTTTTACGCAAGTGAAGCGAGTTGAACCTTAGTATCCGCGTTTTCAGTAGTTTTTTGATGGTGGCCGCAGTTAAAAATGGTATACGCTATGTCTCGTATAATATCAGTTCACAATTTGGGCTCCTGGCCCATATTGGTAGTATCTTCACCGTATTCCTGCGGGGCTATTTTTTCAGGCTCTTTCAAATGGAATCAAACTTGCCACACTTATAATACGTCATAAAAGGAACAAAATGGCAACAACAGATTTTTGCTTCCGTCAGCAACTTTTCTTTGACGTCGACGGAAGCTTGAAATCCGTCCAAAATACCACTATCTGCGTAAAATTAAATTACTTTAGTTCTAGAACGAATTTGAACATTCTGTCTAAAGTTTCCGGTAGCTAAATAAAATAATTGTATTTAGTCACACTAATGTGACAAACAGAACATATCGTCTCAACGATAAGAATCTAAATTGTTCTGAAATGAATAATACTTAAATCTTCTTGCTAAAGATAGCCTTGTGGTAGAGCGTTTGCTTCCAGTGCGGCAGGTCTTGGATTCAAACCCCGGCTGAGTCATGCCAGAGGCTATAAAAGTGTGAATCTCTCCTTTCTGCTAAGGGCTCAGCATGAGAATAGGATTGATATTCTAGGCGGTTGTCTAGTTGAACGATTGCTGTGCATGCACGACTTTCGTAGCTCAAATAGGAGCTTTAAATGCACTAGGACCCCCTTCGCGGGACCCTCGTTAATAGCAGTACCAATAGGAACTGAAGAGGCCATCCTGGGTAAATAATTTCAATAATAATAAACTGTATTTTTTTTCTGTTTTAGTTAAAAGACAAACACAAGCAAGCAATAAAAGATAAATTTAAGGTATGTCCACGCAAACCTGAACTTAATTATGATCGTTATAGAATTAATTTCTTTCCTTCCTTTAAATTAATTTCTTTCCTTCCTTTTTTTTATTAAACAACTGATCAAATAGATTGCATATCGCAACCTTCAAAATGTTGCTTCAACATTTGTTGTTTTTTGTGTGTTAGTGATTTTCCACTGTTAGTATTCGACTTAGCTAGCTAGCCATCAAGGTCCTAGCATTTGTCCTTTGTATGTGCATATTTAAGCTGACAGTGGACCCCCTAATGCTCCGCTAGATTTCTGTGTAAAGTGCTGTTTCTGTTTGATTGATTTATTTATATATTTTTACATAGGGTTTCAACACAGAACTTGAAGATATTCAGCAACTTCATCGCCAGTTTACTGTTCCTGACATGATGTTAAAGAAGAGAATATTCGATATAATTTGCGGTCTCATCGTTCCGAAATATTCAGACTTTCTAGCAAGGTAATTTCAGCTTCAAAATTTGTACTACGGTTCTTGTTACTACAGTGTGGTGGTATTATGAAATGCTGTGTGGAGCAACATTTTATGATGTGTGATGAACCATTACTGGGAAAAAAGAGGATATGAATTTTTAGGTTTTTTTCTTTATTTTAGATATCGTGATGTACACTTCACGAAGAATGTGGAAAAATATGTCAAATATGATCTGGATAAAGTTCGTTCCTTGATTGCCAGTGTTTATGATGTTGATGAAAAACAACTTGTAAATAGCTAAATGTGTAATGGTTGATACGTGGGAGAAAAAAAAAACTCCCAACGTGCGTTAGCGTCGCTTAAGGTTAACTAGCTTCGCAAGAATGCTGAAGAAAGCGACTTTAGTTGAAGAGAGTTTGGCTATTTTACAATAATTTTTTTTATTTCTTATTCTAACGAAATATCCTATTGGTAACAAAAAAAATTGCTAAAAAATGAACAAATTTCGGCTGAATAACTGATATTTTGTACCATGGAAAAAATAATGTTTTTCCTTCCTCCGTGCAAAATATTTTACCGATTTTTTGATAGTGACTTTTTTTTGTTAAATTTTGTTGCTATTTTGTGGTCACATATCAATTGGGAATATGAAATAACAATTAAAATTTATATCATAGAATTTATTTTCACATATTTTCTTTTATACATACTTGCTTCTTTTTTGAAAATTTTGTAAATATAAAACATTTCAACAATGGTCAGTTGAGGTTGTATCACTTTCAAATATAAATAAACTATAGAGAAAGAAATTAGTCGCTAACCAACGGATGTAAAGTGATCCTAAAAATAATCTTTAGTAAATAAAATTGACTGTTGACTAGCTTTCCCTTTGTTGATCAGAATTTTTACTAATGCCATCACCATCACATCCATTAGGTGTCGTTAACCGGTTAAATTACATTCTAGGGAGGAAATTCCACACATAAACTTGCTGTGGGAATCTTTTACGTGTACTGCAACTTATAAAAATATCGACTCTTCGTTGCTATTAAAAAATGCAGTGAACGATTCTGACGACGTGCCGTCTCCTCGGACTAAACTGCGACTAGAAAGGAAGGAAACAACGAATTTAAAGAGCTCGTTATTGTTTAATTGTAAGTTACATGGATGGGTGGGTAAAATAGCTGAATGTCTAAAATTAGGAGGGTATAATAATGGTGCATTATTCCATGTTATTACGTGATTGAAATCTCGCGTAATAGGAACGATAAATAAGATCAAGTTAGTGAAAGACCTTGTTGTTTTTACGTTTTAAATGTGTGGTTAAAGTTAGTGTTGAAATAGAGAAGTCTTAATAGCGCAGATGCTTTTTTATGTTTTTATAAGTAACCCAGTGCTAAGCGTCTAGAGTCAAAAAGAGCCACAAATAAGCAACCTTTATGCCTCACACCCCTCCCTTGAATGCTTTACGCTCACTTAGCAACCTTTCCAGTCGGACTCAAAATAGGAGTTACTTTAAAAAACATGTAAAAATACTAATTTTTCAGAAAGACTATTTCGCTTTTTTGTCCATTTCGCGAAATTTGTCTGCGAAATATTTTAGGTCCGTTGATTCCCGAAAATAAATTTCAGTGTTTTTTGACGGGCTCAATTCGCGAAAATTTAAATACAAAAGCTAAAATTCTGAAAGAAGTTATTTTGTTAAGGATAATTCCCACGGAATCGCGAAAATTAGTTAATTCCCTAGGTATGAAAAAGCTTTAAGTAAGCTGAAACGCACCCTAAAGCATCGCCTTCTTTTGATGATGTGGTCTGAGTATTAAACATATCGGTTAAAAATCCACTATCCCCATCTCTCGTAGATACTTTTGCTGTTTCAACAATCTTTGTTGACTCGCATGGAGGAATGATTTCTTTGTCCTTAGAGCTCTGTGTAAAAAAATGCAACACAATTAGGAAAAATCTGCTGAACAAATTGATTTTGCACGCCGGCAGGTTACATTTAGTCACGGCTACAGGACCTTTTTTGAAGAAGCAGAGCGAGGGTATGATTTATGAAAGACGAGGACACGTCACATAGACGTCATCTGTACTTACCATAGGAGTTTCGTTTGCAAAACAGAGGTAACTTTCTGTCTCTGTGTTTTGATCTAACTTGCTGTCTTGTTTCCGAATCGCCAGAGCTAAAGTAGGAAGTTATGAATAAGTTAGTGTATACCTTCAATGGAAAATACAATTTAAACATAGTCACAAGTCTTGTGACTATGATTTAAATGAACGTTATGATCAAACGGAATAACTTGTTGACACATGGGTGCAAATGTATATTTACTGTTTTTAAGCTAATTTAGTCCTTTTATCGAAAAACGTTTTTTCAAGCTATTTTTTGAGCTATTTTGTCGGTCCCGCGCATGTTTAACAATCGAACTTGAACTCCAGAAAGTGTTGGAGAAGTAGGGGTCATTCGCACGCCACTTATAGTCTGAACCACATTCGAATATCAACTACAAATGCAAATATTACATCGTGATGTGTAAATATCAAAATAATACACTATGTAGCTACGCATACCGGTCAGGTCAGTTTTCTTTTTTCCATGCAAACTAACCCACAACTGTTTAACTTTGGCTTTTACTTGCGCCTTAGACAAAAAGGGATACTTAACGCATAACCGATTCATATTTCGGTTATGGAATGAGGAATACTTATCTCTCTCTGAAATTTTATTAAAATGCAAGTTAGATGATGTTTTGCCCATATCAGGTAGTTCCTCGTGCTCGCACAGGTATTGTTTACATATCAACAAAATAGTTTTCCCGCGATATTAAAATTTTGGGGGTTAACATTTATTAAATTATAGAAAAACACAAACAAATATTACCCATAAAATTAGGCAACTCCAATCTAACGTAGTACCATTATGCAGTGGTAGTTGAAGCTAATTCATAAATGATATTTGTACTAAACTTATATCATTTTTTAATTATATGCTAGAGGAAAAATACACAAACATTCCCCCGTATTACACAGCAGCTTCACGTGTTTTTAGATGACTTGCAGCACGTGGCCAGCTTTTCATTCAATTCATTGGCTATCTTATGATTTTTCCGCCAGCTAAACCAATCACAATCACTGTTTTTTTTACTACGAAGCTCTTGTGTGCTTCATGTTGATCTAGTTTATAATTCAAGGCAGGCTTCCCATGTCGGAGATAACAGTTCTCCGTAATATAATTACTCAATTATCTGCGCTATTTTAAAAAAAGTGCAAAACCAGCATTTTGCTCGCCGTAATTTAAAGCCACAACTTTTAATGTTTTTATTTGTTCGAAATTCGCTGGATACGTTAACACAACCTTGTCGTACTACCATTGAAGAACTTTCACTATCACCTATGAAATATAAAATGGATGGCTTGAGGGAGCAAGTTATGATTAATCAGTTTGTTATGGTTGCTGGATGTGCAAGGGAACAGGCAAAACAATTGCTCCAGGCTACTCAATGGCAATTCGAAGTAGGGAAATTAATGTTAGCTGACTATACTCAAAGCTCAGCGCACGTGTCTTTCAAAAATTTGTCATATTTTTTCTGTTTACCCATTGTTAATAGCTCTAAAATTAAAGTTGGTTCTTTACTATTTTCGTAGGCTGCTCTTAGTGTATATTTTCAAGAAGTGGCTGTTCCACATAATAATCAACATTCAGTAAGTAAAAATTGTTTGTTTTTTTCTTGAGTTTGCACGTTGATGTCGTTGTTGTATCGCAAAGCCATGCTGCAGTGTTTACATCACGTGAATGTTATCATCACGTGACTTTTCCTACTTAACCACACCAAATTATCCGCGTGATTCGTAGCTCGGAAGTCTAAAACTCTGGAAATAAAAGGAAATGAATGCACCTTTATTGAAAACTGTTTATAACGAAGCGTAAGCAAATTTTCACAAATATTGCTGTTTTCTAAAACTTGTAAACATTTATTACTAGATGGCTGCTCCAACAAATACCCCTGCAACACCACCAAACTTTCCAGATGCATTATTAGCTTTTTCGAAGCTGCAAACCTCTGAAACGAACTCAGCTAAAAGGGTAAACACAAATAATAACACACAGCCTTGTGAAACTACTATTCGTAGCTGATTTTTAAGACTAAAAAAATGTTGCGGATCCATACCTACTTTAAGGTTATGTGTTGTGTTAATTATTGACCCTGTTATGCTGCAACAGAGATGTGATTCTGGTGTTAAATGATTCGGAGAAAATAGAAAATGCTAGCTAGCTAGCCATATATAAATAAAAAGAAACCAGTTGAGTTCTGGTATATATTTGATCTTTTTTAAATAGACATTATAAATGTAAAAGAATATACAGATGTATGTTTGTACATAGCTACATAATTTTTCTCTGACAGCTAGTGCAGTGTTTGTCACTCATCACATGTAAATATCTGTCTTTGATAATCCAAGATAAAGGGTACTTTAAATTGTAAGGGATATGTTGAACCTTAAATAAAATTATTTTTAGTATAGCTACAGGATGTTTTGCAAAGTGACCAGTTAATATAAAGTATGTCATGCGTTGGAAAACCTTGTCTTTGCCTGTAGCCTATTTTAAAAGTAATATAGCTACCCTATCGATGAATTTTGACAAAGTGACTGGTTAATTTTTGCACACAACCCTCAGTTTACACATTGTTTTTTTATAAAAAACAAGCAACTGGCCAACTAGTAAAAGTTTCTTAATTTTTGGAAGGCAAATAGTTTCTTATAAAGTGGTTTCTTATAATAAAAAGAGCTTGTAATATAGTGGACTAATAGCTGTCCCAGGAATCAAAAGGTTAATAAGATAATCCTTTAATTTTGAGTTGTCAATGACCATGTATATGTTTAAACTAAAGTAAGTCAACACGAAAGAGAGTTGCTTCCTAGAGTATGCCATTTTTGATTGATTTGTATTCTCATATGCACTCCATGTGGTACATGTCAATATATAATTAGGTTTTTTTAATTGTAGTTGTTGTTTAAATTTTTAATATTTGTTCTATTCTACGTTTTAGTATATATTTTATGAATGTTCTGAACTTGGGCCATAATTATATCATTTTCTAGCTTTTCGTCTATATAAATTGAGGCAAGAATTCACAAAGGTGTGCCAGTATGCGTTTTTTATCAAGTATTTTATCTTTAATTTTATCCCCAACCAGTGGTGTTCCACTCAGATGTTTTGGTATATATGCTCAAAAGCATTTATTTTTTAATCATAAAAAAACAACACAAGCAAACAATTTTATATTGTAAGTTGATATTGGGAAACATCAAGATGAGACTGTGTTAGGTTAGGGTGAACTTCTATGTTAGATACCAAGGTTACGCAGAGAAACACTTTATACTTACCTAGTGCCCAACCGGTATCCACAAAACTCTTTAGCTGTTGAGCTAAGGTGGAATAAAATGTTCTAATTTTGGGAATCATGAAGTTTTACGTTGTTCTAACGTTTGCTTTAATAATATGTGCTTATTTTTTTATTTTGATGCTTATTTTACATTTGCCTTAATGTGCTAAATTTTTCAGCATTCTGGGTTTTTTTCAAGATCTTGTGAGGAGAAAATATCTCCTTCACCTTTGTTTCTTTGTATCCTTGTATGGTGCTTTTTTACAACCTGCATGCAGATTTTTTAAATCATTATTATGCTCTTACAATTTGCTGGTGTATTTGGCCCAAGCTACTTTATATATTAAATATTTTCATAATTTGTTTTATGCCATTTCTCTTTGTATGAGAAAGTCATTTACTTTTACTCAATCGCTTGTGTTTCCATATAAACATTATTTTATATATGGTTACATGTTATCTTGTAATTTGCATGATAAGTCGTTGTGGTTATTCAAATCATTGGTTAGTAATTTATTTAGTAAAATTTTTCTTTCCTATACTTTCAACGATTTCTTTCTGCTTCTTGTCATTTAGTAAAATTTTCTAATAAAGCATGATTTATGATCTTATGGAGTTTTTCTTTACCCATATTTTTGTACCAATTTTTCCCAAAACCGCACTTCGTGTTAAATATGGCACCAAGTTCCACATACTTTTCCTTTTTTGGCAAATTTTGGCCGAAAAATTTAGCATGTGTTAAATTCGTGGTTTTAATGGCACCAACATGCCTTTTTCTACCTTGTGTTATTATTTGTGAAAAACAAGAGGTTTAGCATGTAACAAATGTGGTCTAAATTCCATTATCAGGCGCCAACAAATCAGGTTCGATATGAGCCTACATTCACAACCACTTTCCACAGTTTTTTAGACTAGTGCAAGGGTCCCGTACATTTGACATTTTCTATCAAAATTTAAAGCCAAGAGGTCAACTTTGCCTTTTAGCAACAGGCTGCATATCGGCTATTTGACTTAGAAATAGAAATAGTATAGAAATAGCCCATATAACTACTTCTTGGGACGGACTTTGTAACCTTGTCTCAATATGTTTTGTGGGGGATTGTTGGCGCACAAGTTTTGGAAAATCAATTTGGCGGCATCACAACTAGTCGCCTTAGAAGTATCCAAATAGTCAACCTCAATTGCGTTACATCGGTTCACCATCCCATGGATTACCTCCATGACCATCCTTAACTGCGCTGTCAAGGATTATGTTGCCACGTTGCAGGGGCATTAGTATGGCCTATGTTTTATGTCATTCTTATTTTTGTCTAGAGTTTTATTCTATTTTCGTTCGGTAAATTACGCATCAGATGCCTGACAGGCGACGCGACTCTGATAAATCCGAATTACTTAAAACACAAGGCTGACATAAGACGAGAAACCGCCATAGCAAGTTCAAAGTAGCACCCGTTCTTGCAATTTTTTTGGCATCGCAAATGTCCTAAAAGTTGCATTTTGCCTAGCAACAGGTAACCATGGCAACAAAACGAATACATCTTTGTCTCGATTTTGCGATACTGTTGTATGTTGTCTTATAATGATAAAAACGTTTGTAAAAAAAAGCGGAGTTTACCCCTTGAATCGAACGTGTACCCCAAAAACGTCTACCTCTCGTGATTCACCACGATCGTGCTAAAGTTATGAATGGAAAAAGGAAGGTTTCCACCTGTTATGCTAGATCCAAGACGATAATGGAGACATTTGAAGCATCTACTTGTCAGCTGGTGTGTATGCTGCTAAAAGCGCATTCTCTGACCATCGACAAACAAAGAGTGCATATATCCTGTGTATATGCTTAAATGATTAAAGGAGGTGGATTATGGCCTTGTGTAACGTCACTTTGTAACCAACTATTTTTATAACAAATCAGTACCACATTCATATGCTATTTACAATGCGGTTCAGATTTTCCTGTACTGTTTTTCCACCATAATAAGGGCAAGTTCATAGTTACTGAACCACATCTTTGATGGTTCTTGACATCAAGTTTAACGGCCTTACTAGGTATCGGTTACTACACGCTCTTTCTTTCATACGGATGTGCTTTATAAGAATATCATGTTGGTTATTCAGGTTAAGAACAATAGCAAAATAAAAATAACAGCAAACCTGGTTAGAATTTTGGTACACGGAGACTGCAAAAATGAAACAAGAAGCCCTGCGGCTTAAAGATTTCCGCCATTAGCAATAATCTGAAAAAAGATATAAAATCGTGACATACTTGTCACGATTTTATAGCTATAATACATTATCTTTCACCAAAAATATCCAGCCTCAACAATTCCTCTTTAAATTAAAATTCATTGATAATTAATTAGTCCTGCTGAATATAGCTTTAGTCTACGTGCTTACAAAATTGTACAGAAGGAAATGACGTAATTATATAA
This sequence comes from Hydractinia echinata, assembly GCA_030067915.1. Lineage (NCBI taxonomy): Eukaryota > Metazoa > Cnidaria > Hydrozoa > Anthoathecata > Hydractiniidae > Hydractinia > Hydractinia echinata. Next base: position 298,356 of record JASGCC010000140.1, on the reverse strand, counting down.
CATCAAAGATGGCGCATTATAAGACGATCTTCATTATGCTACACTGCACGAGCTTTAACTTTCGATTATAAACTTTAAAATAAAGTAATGTTCATTGGATAATAAAACAATTTGTTGCACTGTTATGATTCTTATTGGCTTAAAACTCATTTTAGCCTCGTTCTCAGAAAAACATCTGTCAAAACGAGGATTTAAGCTTTAGCCTGGATAAGTTTTAGGCGTCCAGGCTCTGGGCTGTCTCTATCTATCTATCTATCTATCTATCTATCTATCTATCTATCTATCTATCTATCTATCTATCTATCTATCTATCTATCTATCTATCTATCTATCTATCTATCTATCTATCTATCTATCTATCTATCTATCTATCTATCTATCTATCTATCTATCTATCTATCTATCTATCTATCTATCTATCTATCTATCTATCTATCTATCTATCTATCTATCTATCTATCTATCTATCTATCTATCTATCTATCTATCTATCTATCTATCTATCTATCTATCTATCTATCTATCTATCTATCTATCTATCTATCTATCTTCCCAGGCGATATTAAAGATTCCGCCTTCGCCGGCGGAAATCAAAAAGCATGAAAATAGGATGATATTAGGCGGTTGTTAAGTCAAACGATTTGCTGTGCTTGTACGCCTTATTTAGCTAAAATTGGAGCTTCTGTAGCTTAATTGATCATAGATGATTGCACTAGGACCCGCCTCGCGGGAACGTTACAACGTCGATCCCCGGACCTGTTGTCTCTTTTCGCATATCGAACGGCGAGACATAGCGCAGCCCTGATGAGATACGAAACGTCCTGGGAACGAGGTTGAGGAACCTTATTGATAATAGCACCAATAGCAATTATCAAAGTATTAGTAACCCCGTCCCATATTAAAGACACCAGGAATCTACCAATTTTTTTTAGAACACTTACTCCGTAATTACCAGGTTAGAGGGTCACAATGGAACACAAAACAGTCACAATGGAAACACAAGTATCGAAAAAACCAAACGCTAAACCTAAAACCCTAAAAACGAGAATACTGCGAAATTTAGATTAAAGAAAATAATAGGAATTGAAAAATTATTTTCTAATTTTTCCAGCTAAGTAATTATCAAATGTATATGCTTTGTAGTTTGTTCGGCTAAAAATAAAAACAGATTTTCGCGGGAATTTAATTTCAGGGATTTTGACCTAATCCGCGGAATTAAGTTGAACAAGGTCTGTCAGAGACCCATTCAGCGACATCGATCCGATGGTGGAAAATGATTGCGATATGTAGACCAAAAATGCACGTGTGATTTCAGGAGCCTCAAAATATATGTAAGCGAATGTGAATGTGACGAGGAAATTGAAAATGATTCTGATTGCGAGGAGTGCGGACGATAAAAACAAGCAAGGTGACCAGAGGAATGCATTTGACTTTTTGACGAGGAGGAAGATTTGTACACTTATATTTTACTGTGATATGATGGCAGCAAATAGATGTATTGAAAATCCATAAAAAAATCATCTCTACCCGGGTTTGTTTGGTTTTAAACAAAACCCCAATGTAGAGGTTTCGCTATTTGAGAAACATTATGCACCTTTTTTTTTCTTCCTAACACTTTTTCTAAAAATATCACGTGTCCTTCTCGCTACAACATTTGTTGTTGTGTAACGCAATATGTTTCAGCGAGAGCAAAAAGAAGACACTGCATTGTTTTGTTTACAAATTTTATTTCCTTGCTTGCTAGGACTGCATTTGGTACTATTTATGAAAATCAAATTTGAAATTTATCTGAACAAATTTGACTCAGGAAAATAACTCCTCGCGAAAAAAGTTAATTCACAAAATACGATTTTTTTGGCCTCGCGAAATTTAGTCCACGCGAAAATTAATCCTTATATCTAATGGTAGAACTCGCAGCAAAAAATTACGGAGTTTCATACCGCGCAGGTCTGGGCACTAGAGAAACGCTTGTAGGGACAAATTTTTAGCTTGTTTATGTTGCATTCGATTACCCCTATTGGTTTCCCGATCAGTTGCTCATAAACTTTATACCGTATGGGCGCAGTTGAGGCATAAATTGCTAATTTTAGTATTATTTCTTCCTTATATTTATACAACATTTAACTTATCTAAAACATGGTTATATGGTTCTGCTCGTCATCCCTTTGCTATAATAACTTTCGAACACAAAATTCAAATGGGGAAAAGCTTATATTTTACAGATTGCCAAGGACCAAGCATTTACAAATGGAGTACCAAAAGATTCTCAAAACTGCTGGAGTTAATTGGAAAAATGACACATATGTTGTGAACATTGGAGTGCTGGTTATAAAATTAATGAAACTCTTCCTGATGTTACAGTACCCCAGTCACAAATTCCCATTATTGAGCAAAAATATAATAGAGCAAAAGAAAGACTTGAAAAAACCCAAAGTGCAGCAAATAAAATGAAAGTTAAGGAGCTAAAAAAAAATTGTAATTAATCCAAACACTTCGTACACCATCTTGTGGAAAGAGAAAACCTCCTGCTAAAAGAATATCTTCTACGCCAGTACATAAGCTCTTGTATTGTACCTGCTGCGGACAGACCACGTTCCATAAGCCATTGTACACAGTCTTTCTTTTCCATTATTACAAAAACAATACGTATAAGTGTTAAACAGCAAATAACTATAATATAATAACTTGGAAGTGTGTACCAACGCTAGCTAAATGTTACACTTTGCGGGAGTTCTGAAAATTTGTCCCTACAAGCCACTTCGCTCGGGCCCAGACTTGCGCGGTATGAAACTCCGTAATGGCAAAACGGTCGATGTGCTACATCGACCGTTTTTTAAGTTCGGATAAAGAACAATTACGGCAACATTTTCGATCACGTTCAATTAAAAGTTTTAAGTCTCTTCCGCGATTTAAATTCCCTTTGAGCTTCAATGAAACGCATTTACAGCAACGAAAATGAAGCGTGCAAATTGATTGAAGAAATTTTGAAGCCATACATCAACAAAGTCATGAAAAACTGCCAATCGATCAAAAGGTCATGGTCATAATGGATGTATTTACAGGGCAGATGACATCGCATGTTTTGGATCTTTATAAGGAGCAAAACATTGAAATTACCTGCGTTTCTTCTAATATGACCCCCTCTTACTTCAACCTCTGGATTTAACCGTCAATAGATATGCAAAAAAATATATTCGTAGAAAGTTTAATGATTGGTATGCAACTTAAATCTGACTGCAGTTAGATGAAGGTAGTATGCTTGAAGATACTACCGTCCCTTTGCTCCTTTTTCACCTAAAGCCTACTTATGCTCAGTGGATGGTAGATTTTTATAATCATATGACGTAAAAAAGTGGCGAGAATTCTATCAGAAAAGATTGGAGATTTTTCGCTGTTTGTCATAAAATTAACCAAGAACTAATTTTGTCAGTTTCAAATATTGTCGAAAGGCGAAATTAAGTCGCCGCAAAAATTTATGACAATAAAGTAGGTCTCCAGCTTTTTCAGCCCTGTTAAATTTGTTTTTTATAGGCGGTTTTTCCGCAAGTGCTAGTCATTTCGGCGCTGCAAGTGTTTTTACCATTGGTATGAAAAAACCTCAGAAACTTTGATTGGACTCAAGATGGGACGATGGGAGCGGACTTCACAAGTTTCATATTTTTTCGGTTTAATATGGTAAAATAGTATATCACGTGCCTACATCACGTGCCTACACAACCTATTAATTACAAATTTCGAATTTTTGCGCGCGCAACTTTTGTTTTCGCCGTATCAAAATAGGGGGGTTATTACTTAGTTTTTAGCTGACACGACACCCGAAAATCGCGTAACCCTTCTGTGCAACAAGGCGTGGCGATGCACATCGAACAACAACGAGCAAGGTTACTTTAAGAGAAGGATATATGCCAATGTTTTATACAAAAAAACACGCCGATATGATACGCCAAAATATCAATGTTGTATTTGTAAAAAAGTGGGTAAAAAAAAATAAAAAATCGGTAAAAAATAAAAGTCGGCAAAAAATTTAGTCATTTTGACATAATTTAGTCACTTTTTGTCGGTTAATTTCGTATTAATTTCAAATGTTTTTGTCAAAAACGCAACCTGTGACAATTTACTTCTGCGAGGTACACGAAACTCGCAGAAGTTTCTTCCCTAAAGCAATATAGAAAAACAACATGATTTGTTAAAATAATTCTACGAATCTATAAATTACAAAAATTCATTGGCGAAAATAAAAATGCAAAAAAAAAAACTATATATATATATTATATAAAATAAAAAAGTATAAACAGAAAATACGTAAAATAAGAAATCCTTGCGCTGGCTCATGATCTTGAACGTTTAATATTTTGCGTAAATTGAATTTTGTAAATTTTGTAAATTTGTGCTAAATTCGCAAAATTAAACTCATGCAAAAGTTTAGAAAGGTTTCCTTATTAAAAAATTAATTCTTATTACGAAAAATACAAACCGCTCGCATTTCGCTTGAAAATCTCTTGAGAAAAATAAATTCAAGAAAAATGCTCTAAATTGCCTTTACAAAATTTTATCTCCCTAAAAGCTTATTTCCATTTGACTGCATCTCCGCTATTGTGCCATGGCTAGCAAGTTTTTGTTAGCTTGTTCGCACTTTGAAAAAATGATAGCTTTTGTTCAGATTTTATATAGCGGAAAATGCAGACAAATGAAAACGGGCCTTAAGGAGTTGCTGTCACTAAGCAACCGAAAAACAACAGGCTCACACTCTTATGGACAATATAAAATACATTACTACGAAAAATATCAAAATTTCTATCAAAAGTATATTCAAGTGTAAAATAAAATTGAAACAAAATAAAACAGATTATATATATACACGAAACAGTATTAGCAAAAATTATGGAGCGAGTTAAACATCTAGGAGAAGAAACCGGGTGAAAATCGGAGTTAGCGTGGTCACACACAATTCCGAATAGCTTTTAAAAGCAGAGCAAAAAACGGATAAAGAAACGGGTGCTGGTTTGCAAGATGTGTTGAACTTCAAATTTAAAATTAAAGTTAGATTACTCTCCCCTTAGTGTTACAGTGGAATCCCTCTAAAGCGGACACCATTGGTGCAAAAAAAAGTGTCCGCTTTAGAGGGATGTCCGCTTTATAGGAAGTTGACCAAAAAATTAGTTTTAGACCTAATTTTGACCAAAAAAGCTTTTTTTGTAGTACTGGCGGGTATCATGGGGTGACTTGCAACACTAGGGTAGACGGCAACATCAATAGATTTAGCTTATCGAGCAAAGAACCCAAGTTGGCTGTGTAAAGTAAGTTTAGCAGCTCAAATTTGTCGGTGTTGCAACCAACCTTTAAGTGTTGCTAAGGTTATAAACTAAGAAACCAAGTTATATTACGAAGATATATATGACAAGTTTGCTGTAGCTGTTACAGATGACGATAAAGTAGTTGGGCACGTCCCTAAAAACCTTAGCAAACTATTCAACAAATTCATGTCGCTTCCTAACTGTACCATCGGATGTAAAGTGACTGGGAAGCGAGTGAACCGTGGTGCTGGCTACGGACTAGAAATTCCTGCCCAGTACCAATTAATTGGTGTTGAAAAGGCAGTTGAGTGGGCCGAGAAAAATATAAGGAAAGTGTTGGACTCGGTAAATAACAAAACTCAAAGATGTACTAAGTAAAATGGTTTAAATTTTAAGAAAAAGTGACATTTCATCTCGTTATTTTTCCATTGTCCGCTTTATAGGGAGTGTTTATAAGGGAAACTGTCATTTGGTGCAAAGATTTTTGTCCGCTTTATAGAGTGTCCGCTTTATAATCGTCCGCTTTATAGAGATTTTTTTATGAGAGTTTGACCTAAATTCTGCCGGTGCAAAAATTTTTGTCCGCTTTAGAGGGCTGTCCGCTTTATAGGGTGTCCGCTTTAGGGGGATTCCACTGTATAAATAAAACAATTTTAAGAGATTCAAACTAGTAGTTTCTCGTATGTTTAATGTGAATTCATCCTGATTTTTCCCCGCGTGGAACTTGATATATACCCCCTGATTCATCATCAAGCGAATCGCTTGGTACACGAACATACCCGTCTGCGTCTGTCGAACGATGGTATTCTCCAGGGATTATATCCCCGACTTTGTTATATCCCTCGATTTCTTGTTCAGCGTCAACTTGACGTGAAGGTGAATCGTATACCGGTTGATTCTCAGCATTGCTATCATTTCGAGTTAGTTTCAAGATAACATTACCCCCCGGTGTAACAGGCGAGTAACCTTTCCGACTGTCTTTAAAATTCGTTTGTGATGGCGTCATCGGGGCGGATCGTGCCGGTTTTAACGGTACCTTTTTTGGTGAAGGCTGAATGGCAGATATGGGGGATTTGGGTGAATCATAAAAATTATCCTCCGTCACCGGAGAAGCTGCTGGTTGCCTGACATCGGATGAAACATTAGTACAACTACTCCCCGTATTTCGACTCAAATGACTATAATCAGATTGGTCGGAAACAACGTGCTTTTGATTGAACAGATGATCGTATTCAGTTTTCGCCATTATTTTCGCACTCTGACTTCGGTTGGGAGATAACGGCGTATCGTACGTGTTTTCGTCGCTGGGTGTGGATTTGGTTTTTGAAAGCGGCATTTTCGTGAGAGGCTTGGCCAACGGGCTACCTAAATCATTTGGTCTGACACGAGGAGGAGGGTTTGGACGCGGCTTTGGACTGGGCGCTGCTTGTGTGTCACCACGTTGAGGCTCCTCATTAGAAGCAGACATATCCATATACAATTCATCGCTCTCCTCCACAGGTGAAATAGAACTATTTACTTGCTTTGACTTGTCAATACGTGTGGATATCGCAGGTTCCGAATTTCTATGTTTTACCAACCTGTCATGGGCAAATAATTTATGATAATCGCCGCTATCAGTAGGCTGATTGGTCGGCGATTTCTGACTTGTTGAGTGAATGTGGCTGTATTCGTTGTTATCAGGCGGAGGAGGGGGCGGAACTGTTGGAGCTTTATCTGAAGGTCTCCGTACGATGGAAGCAGACGGTTGTATAGGAGGAGCAAGAGGCTTCCTGCTCTCAAGAGCTGATGGTAGTGCCTTGAGTGGGATTGGATCACTGACACCTTTCGCCTTACTACGATCTTTGATAGCTTTGTCGAGCACATCAAATAACTCTGCTGGGTTGACAGTATCAAACTTAAATTCTCCTTCCCCCGTTTGAGATTTTCTGCCGACTTCTAACACAAAAGCACCATTGTGTGACTTATATCTACGTATGGTGGAGAATTTCCATGTAAGACTCTGTGCTCCAGTCGAAATCAAAGAAACGGAAGACTCGCTTATCTGTAGTTGAGACGAACCATGAATATCGCGAATGAAGGAATAAGCGTTTGGTGGACTTTGTATCAAAACGACGTTAAAGGTTTTTACTACCAAGCCATCGTGGAGGAGATCGACCCACTTCTGTCGCTCGCCTTCCGACGAGGCATAAAGTTCATAAGTCTTCTCCACAGTAGTGAGCTCGAAGCGAAATTTCTTTTTTGAACCATCAACAATATGCACGTTGTAACCGGCGAATAAATTGATCACGCCTTTCGGTTCTTGCCGCTTCCAGTTACTGTCTTTAAAAAACTCCAATGTTTTGCTACCAGCGCTCGTGTGTTTTTTATAAACAAAGTAAGCTTTTTTCCACTCCTTTTTCGTATCCGAGACATGAATACATCTTTCAAGAAGACCTTCGTGAAGAACTTCCATTGTAAATAACAACCAATCAATATGACCGTGATGATTTGACCTACCAATCGCAAGCGAGCTGATTTAACCTACCAATCAATATGACCGTGATGATTTGACCTACCAATCGCAAGCGAGTTGATTTAATGTACCAATCAATGCAATTGAGAAGGCTCAACCTACCAATAGAAATGTATTGTATTAGAACGAATAAGAAAACAAATACATCTAGCTATTCTTACAGCAAAACTATAAACTAGGCAAAAAAAAGATAAATCGCGAGATTAAAGTCGCAAAACCTTGTTTAAAAAAATGCAGATTTAAGTTTCGCAAACTTAAATCTGCATTTTTTTCCGCACAATATTTTCTTCCACCTTCATTAAGGTAAGTGGTATTCTTATATTGAGTTATTGTCAGATTTGTGGCAAAACATATAAAAAAATTGCATTGTAAGGTAACGGTTGCATTGAATTAAGAACTACTTCATTTACAAGAGATCGAAAAAAAAAAACACTTACCTGTTTGTGCTACCATCATGCTCTATGTTACCATGGTTGCATGTTCTATATATTATTTCTCTAAATCATAAAATAAAACAAAAGTAAACTGACCGCCACAAAAAAAAAAGGTTTTGTTCGCAGGTTCAAGAAATATAAAATTTTATGTACATTATGGCGCCCAACCAAAAATAATACGAAGTGAAAAATGTTAATTTTCTTGTATAAATATTCTGAAGATATCTGAGAAATACGTTAAAAAAATTACTGTAATCAATATTTTTAAAAATACCATTGCATTCATGCACTTGCGCAGGAGAGAAAACTTGTGTTCTTGGAAGAGACACTATTATTTCTAAAATCAAGTTCTTCCAGAAGCACCAAGTAGGAGAGTCAAAAAACTGAAAGCTATGAGGGAGTGCAGTGTTTTTGATACCTTGGAAGATTTTAGCAACTTGAGATTTGATGTTCAATTACAAGTCGAAATTGAAGAACATAATAACAAAAAAGGAGAGAATATTGAAGGGTTGTAAGAGAACATTTAAAAACAAAATGTCGGACTTTAATTCTATTCATAAAAAATTCTTGACCTTCTAACATGTCACATTAGAAAATAAAAATCACAGCAGATCAGGAACTTCTATCAAATTTTTATAGCCTTTTTTTCAAAGCTTTTCAGGTTCTGCGGCTGCTCTGATATTTAACACACATGGAGAGCATCACAGCACTAACTTGTAGTAAAAGCAAATATTATGATCACTTTAACAACGAAACAAGAGTGTGAGGTTAGTAAAAAATATTCATTTTTATACTTTACTTAAAAGGGCAGTTATTACTTCAATAAGGGGCGGTGTTTACTTCGCGACAGGGCGTTAATTGATGGCGCGCTAAATTAACCATAAATAGCATAACAAAAAAGTGTGATGTGTTTACAATCTGAGTTAATGGATGCAACTAGAGGCATAAAAGTTGAACGTAACAAAATACACACTCAAGCATGTATAGTTAAATAACATTGTGTTGATTACATTTTAAACTAGAAAATGACTATGCAAATTAAAAGCTATAATTCTAGTCCACGTCGTCTGAAATAATATCCATAGCAATGTCGGGAGCTTCACTTGTGTTACCACCTCCTAATAACGAATCCATAAGATCACCTGAAAAAAAAATTAACACATGGTAAACAAAAATATACATTGCAGTAAGTACTACAAACATTAGCAACCTTAAGCCAATTTGCAGAAAGCATGTCTGTTAGCACGAAGACGCCAGGTAAAAAAAATTATCTAGATATATTTCTCAAGAAATCAAGGTTCCAGTAAAACGGTTAATAATTGTGGGTTCAAAATGCATTTTATTATTCCATTCAGACACTGGGTGCAAAATGCTTCAATTTTAAAACCTCAAAAAATATCATAACTATAAAACAAACCAAAAAAACGTCAAGCATGTATAGAAGAATTAAAGAAAAACGAATATGTTGATTGTTTTCTCCAAGTAAGACTTTCATTGAATGAATTTATTTGGAAAAATAACATTTAATAGAAAACAGCATATTTAATACCTATCATTCCTTGTATACCAGATTTGTCTTTTTTCGGTGGTGGCAAACCAAAAAATAGCTGTCCAATTTTGTCCAGATACTACAAACGAGTAAAAAACACAAGAGTCACAAAAACAAAGCATGTAATAGAATGTTTAATTTCGGTCTGTTTTAACTCGAGTATCTACTTTTGTTATTATCATTTTATCATATTTCAAATTAAAAACTATATTTAGAAAAGTTGTTCGAGCGAAAAATCCAATTTGCAGGCCATTTTTGGAATTCTATCTTAAACAGCATAGATAAAAACAAAATAAAATTCTCCTCCGCAGTGCTCAAAAAAGACAAGCTGATACACTCACCAGTGGATATGTTGGATCTCGGTTAATTGACAGTTGGTATTGTTCGCATAGTATTGTATATTGTTCTAGGCTACCACTTAAAGAGAAAATATAATTTTCTTTAATCGTCAGCAGTAAACAATGCTAAACTTCGAGTAACACGTTCAATACTATAGCTGCCATAGGTTAAGGGCTATTAAATAACTTTCAAGGCAAATGGACTAGCACTTAAAACTGTTAATACGTTTCAGTCACCAAAAAAAAATTACATACAAGCATCAAATAGTATTAAAACCTTATCGTTGCCTTATAAACAATCTAAGGTAGATACAATCATTCTATATCAGAAAGTGTAATAAGTGCCATTAGTATCAGACAAAGCATCAGCACAATCCTAGCTGATCAGTTTGACAGAATACTGAATTTTAGATTGGCAAATTAGTTTCATATATGACTAAACAAACATAGCTGAACATCTATGTAAAAATTTCAATTCTTACTTTTCAACAATTAACAAAAGGAATGCTATGAAGTTCAGTAGTGGCTGTTTATATGGTCGTGTTTTTCGTTGTATTCCAGGATGCTTCAAAGTGTAGCCTGTAAATATTGTATTCGCTGTCAGGATATTTTGAAGACATAGGTATCTAAAAAGAGAAGGTGATGCTTTTTATAGTTTCTTAACAATATAAGCCAATTTACTTTCAGTTTAAATGTGAAACCATACAAAAAGAAAATTGACTGTGAGTATATAACAAACTTTCATTATTAAAACATTGACAAAGTTAATTAAATAATGTATTATTGAATTAAAAGTCATTCTTTGGAACTTAAGTTATTAATAAATAGGATATAATGAGTTGTGTAGTTCTAAGAAATGAAAACAAACAAAAAATATTTTCCCTCTTTGAGAGAAATAAAAATGCCAAAGCATCCAATTTAAAATGGTAAATGGGATGAACATATAACTGAAACTTCTGACAGTAAACAAACAAATATAACAAAAGCCAGAGTCATGAAAAATCTTATATGTAAACAAAAAGTAAGCTGTCCACATACATTACAACACATTATGAAATAGATCAAATCAGCACACACATTTTGGATGGGTATCCACAACTTAGTTTACCACAAATCAACTTACTGAAGAACAGCTTGTGTGACAAACAAATCGATTTCACCAGGGAAGCCCGCCACAACATGATATTCGATTAGAAATGCTGCGCACTGTGAGCCTTCAGATGTGTATATAAAATGTTGCCGTGCACATTGGTAGTTTTTCTCTAAATGTAAATAAGATTCTAGAATTTTCTGAAATCTTCCCCACATAATTCAGTGTCACTATATACGTCATTGCTTATAAATTTTAGAGAAATGCATGCATCCTTTAAGTAAGTGAGTGTTTACTAAACTTTGAGGTTTCAGGTTAGGCGAAGAGAATTATAATTCCAGGGAGAGGGTGGGGTTTTGGGGTGGCGGAGTTGAGGTGATTGGGGTGGTGGAGGTGGAGGTGACTAAAGGTGCTTACATGGCAAAAAAACTTCACCTAAAACGAAATTTCGGTGAAAGTTTCTGCAAAAATTAACTTTCAAATTAAATAATGTTGATTATTTTAACGAATGAAGTTTTTTTCTAAGGGGGGGGGGGCAATTATTAAAAGGTGGGGCACTTGATCAAGACACTGTGGTATTTTGAAAATACATAAAAAGCTTGCATGCAAAAAAATATAACCTCATAACATACCTTCCCAATACTTCTTTGCAACAGTAAGATGAATATTTGGATGCCCATGTTTATGTTGTGGCACAGTCCAGCTATGGAAAAAATATACATATTCAGGGTTTTTCAGGAGAGGCTTGGCACACGCCTAAATCGTTTCAGGCGTGTGATTATTCGCACGCCTGAAAAATAAATATTGAGTTTTAAAAATCAACTTATAAAATCCATTTTGTAGCGTGCGATGGCAGCCCTCAAAATAATTTTTGGAGACTCGTCAAACAAAATGTCCGCCACATTTCCAGTCTGGTCGGACATGTCCGTAGCTCGTTTCGAACTTTTGTCGGACAAAACGTCCGATAGATTTCCGTCTTGGTCAGACACTTTTAAATCTCAGAATTATTGAATAGTTCTGGTCCTTTTAATCCACGAGCAAGCCTATTCATAGCCAACCTTACCATCCTAGCTAATTCACCGACTCCTGCCACATTTCCAGTCTGGTCGGACATGTCCGTAGCTCGTTTCGAACTTTTGTCGGACAAAACGTCCGATAGATTTCCGTCTTGGTCGGACACTTTTAAATCTCAGAATTATTGAATAGTTCTGGTCCTTTTAATCCACGAGCAAGCCTATTCATAGCCAACCTTACCATCCTAGCTAATTCACCGACTCCTGACTTAGTTAAAGAACTATGTAGACATAAATCTCTTTTGCCTTCATTGTTGGTAACCAGGTCTTACACAAGAAATCCAGCCATGCGGTTCTTAACTAATGCGGAGGTGAACGCTGACGAAGCACGGATAAAGCAAGTCTGCAAAACTGCACTTACAGGCGGAACATACATTTTATCATGGATTTAATTGTAGATAATTTCTTCATTTGATAAAACAATTGAAAACCATAGTAGGTCCCAATTTAATTGAGTTTTTTCTTTATGCCGCAAGTGTTATTTTTATTCAAACAATTTTAAAAACGAAACCTAAGCGAAATTTTTGCCTATTTGCTTGTGATGACCTGAAAAATAAACAATAAATTTATGAAAATGACAGTATAGACATGCATACTATTTCGGACATGTAGAAAAGGAAGTTAAAATTGAGAGAGTTGCTATACGTAGACGCTCGATCATTGTGTTTGGGGTTCACGATTCAAAACGTACCCCACTTTTCTACCACAAAATGAATGCGCAACAAAGATTAACCTTGGAGCCCGTATCGCACGCGTAACATCCTTTGCACGTGCGTTTTACATCACATGCGTTACTTGATTTGCACGTGCGAATCATCGCACACCTACTCAAATATTCCTGAAAAAGTCTGATATTCATCTATTGGTTTTGACGAATAAGTGAAAATATGTTGAATTAGAAACCATTGATAGGGGGCCAGGGGAGGCCTTGTTAAAACAAACAAAACAAAACAGTTGAGACAATAAAATTTGAATTTTGTGTGCCTGCTCTCAAAGGGAAAAGGTTTCTGTTCATTTTCTTTTAAATGTTTCTTCAGCAGCAGTACACAAATAACTGGCTTCTACCTTGTGGTAGAGCATTTGGATTTTTTATTATTAACGTTAAATATACAAAAAAAGATGTAATAAAGAAATTTAATCTTATAAGCATCATGGTACAGATATTTGTCAAATCATTTTTCATGACAAAAATATTCAGTTAAATGCAGTGTGCATAATTCACCTTACTATTTGAACCCTTTTAGAAATTGTGTTGAATATAATGATATTTTTGTACTATCAACGTGTGTACTTTTGTGTGTTATTTGTTATTAGAGGAAACGAATATGACATCAGAACACTTATGTTGGCAAATACAAATTAAGAAAACTGTACAAAAAAATCACAATGATACCTTTTATCGACATCATAATAAAGTAGAAATCAAAGTCGAGACATGTCACTTAACTTCCTATGTCTATTATCATTTATCTGTTTACTTTTGAAACGTCTATTCATTTGAATAATCACAAGAATAAAGTAGAAAACGAAACTGTCAAAGAGGAAACACAATAATGCAATATTTTTTAAACACTACAGTATAAAATTTTATAACTACAGAACATAACCAACTTGATTTTGTACAAGACTTTTAAATACATGTTTGGATTTAAGAATTAAATATATCTTTAATCAGCTTTACTGTGAAAACATTAGGTAGGAGAAAAACAAACATAGCAAGAGAAAAACGTTTGCAAAACCTACACATTGAAAGCAAATCTTTGTGTGAAATAAGGTAAACCCACTCAATAAATAATAACTCACAATGCACGGAACTGAAAATATAAACACTGACTACATAGATATCCAAGTTTTATCAAGTCTTAGTGGTGCTAAATAATTCCACTGATGATAATAAAATGTGGTAGAAAAAAATTGCCTGATGAAAACATTGAACTATCCATTGCAATCAAAAATATTTGACAAAATTGTACCACATAACATCAATCTTGTCAAGACCTGCAAGATTTCCTACTTATAATTGTCAATATTAAGCATGAACCTACTTCACACAGGGATTTTCAAAAACAAGCACAAACAAATATTGTATCTAGAGAAGAAATACACACATACTTCAATGATTCTTGTATAAAGTCTTTTCTTGTTTGTGAGGGTTTTGAACAAGATATAATTTTCATTAATTTATCTAAAAAATAACATTTTTCAAATGTAAACAGGTACAACTAGAATTTTTCACATTTTCGGAAGGAAAATTTTCAAAAATAACCAGCCACTCTTACAAGTTGAGTAAACTCGAAATAGTCCAAATGTTACGCTTAACTTCTTCCAATTTATAACACTTGCTTGTTTTTAAAAGCTTGTTCCTTTTTTTATCACGTTATAAAACTTCAAATGAAAAGACATGAAAAGACTGTCCTGGTCTGAACTTTTTAATGCAGAACAAGTGTATATGTTCCCAGCTGACATTACGATTTAAAAAATGGACAATATTTCAATAACTAACTTACCAACAGGTTCAGAAGTAATCTTTTGTTTTGATTCCCTATATAACGACACCAACAGCCGTGCAAGCTCAAAAGCACTCTCAATCTAGAAGATATAAAATTTTAGGTTTGCTGTACAATTCCTAAGTTTATTATTTCAAATTTTGTTATTTGTATTGAACATGCTCACATAATTAAAAACGGTGCAGTTTCTAAAAATCATTCCAAAATGAAAGAATTTGTGGCACCTTTTCTTTATCACAGAGTCATACATTATGCAGGATAAATTTTTGAGGTATTTATTTTTGCAATATTGGCAACAATAAGTCTCTCAAAAAACTTTTTAGGACCCAATTCACAAAAATAAATCCTGCAAAATAAAAAAACATCTGATACAACTAAGGATAAAATGTTTAAATGGTGCTATAAAATGTTCTATAGATGTGTATGGTGCTACCAACAAATGCACATTGAATGTATGTGTCAAGATCTGCTGATGCATGAAGCATGATCGAAGTGTAAACTTGAGGTAGCCAGGTCGATCAATAAGGGGAGAGCGATCACTCTTGCTCATGCAAAGACTTGCCCAATTCTGAGAAATGAGAAGCTAGCTGAGCGATTAATTGCTCCCCCAATTCTACAAAATTTTTGTCTGGCTGAGCAATATCAATTCATTTCACACGGAAATGTTATCTTTCTTATTATTTGCAGTAAAAAATAACCAATACCGTATTTCCTCTAACAAACGCCGCCCTCTGATTAACGCCGCCCTCTATTAAACGCCGCACTTCTAGCTAGGTAGTTGAAATAAACGCCGCCCTCTAATTAACGCCGCTCTCTATTAAAACGCCGCATCATGGATGCAGCGTTTTATTAGAAAAATAAACCAAACAATGAAAACGGAGTTTATAATAGCAACAGAAGGTATAGATGAAGATCAATCATCTAGTAATCCCTTCGAAATAACAGTCAGACATTAGCGAAAGCTACGAAAGCTTTCATGTCTCGGATGGCGACAGCGATATTGATGTTTTGTAAATCATTTTTTAACATTTGTTTTTCTATTATTGATATTTTATTTAAGAAAAAGAACATTCTTTAAACGTGTTTTTTTTGTATCTCTAAGTTTTACCTTTTGTAAGAAACGCTGCCCTCTGATTAACGACGCCTTCTAATAAACGCTGCACCCACAATCTTCATTTTGCAATAAACGCTGCGGCGTTTATTAGAGGAAATACGGTATTATAAAAAAGACAAGATAAAATAGATAAAAAATATTTTGTAATAAAATATGCGTTTATAAACTTATTCTATTTCTTCAGATTGCTCGCCCAGTCTAAATTATTGTAACCTTGCGCAAGCAATTTATTGCTCTGGTGTTACTTTCTTATTGATAGGCTTGGGTAACTTTCCTTCCTTTTAAAGCTGGAAATAATTTATTTTGGCTGACAACAGTAACAAGAGACAAAAGTTATTTAAGGATGTTTTCAATTCTGCAGAAGGCTCTAATGTAAAAATCAAACAATTTGAATGGCTACCTTGCATCTCAAAATAAACAAAATTTTTGGTCAAAAATTCAACCATTCAGGTAAATACTCAAAAGTAATGGAAAACAGCTCTAAATGCAATTCGCAGAGTAATACCTGTACTTACCTGTTCATGTTGGAGCAATGTAAGAATACTTTCATAAAGGATTGTTTCTGCTACATCATACTGTTTTAACGATTTGTATCTGAAACCAAAAACACCAAAATACAGATAATGCAACGAATCGCCTATGAAAGTACATATACATAAATCGTTCTTATCAAATCTTTCAACCTCAGTATTAGGAATGTTTAGAATATTTGTATATACCTAAAGTAGATTTAGCATTGCCTTTGTAAGAGTTGTAAGAATATTACATTAGATTAGTCGATAAGCCAGTTGGAAAATCCACTTAGGCAAAAGAACAATGGTAAAGACAGTAAGGTTTAGGTATTTTGATGACATCAGCAGTGCATATCTGAAAAATTGTTTTTAGAAATTTGTTAATCCATGCATCTGTTCTAAAGAGCTTGAAATTTTTAAACAAAATAACGTATAGGATCATATTTTTGACAAACACCGATGGAGATATAAAGGTTTAAAAATTCCGACGTAAGACTAGTCAAAATACAAATTTTTTTTGTGTACTGCCTTCATTGTATAGATCTTGAAACGCTGATCAAGAAAATTTATAGGATCATGTACTTTGGACAAATGGTGACTTATTGTTGATGCCTTGATTCAATACAATGGGTTATGCAATGTTTATTAATGTATATATTTTTAGAAAGCTGATATGATTTTCCAATGTATAGAAAATCATATCCGCTTTCTAAAAATATATACATAAATATATCAAAATAAAGTTTGGTAAAGCATTTTAAAATATCACACCTTTTTGTATACTCAAGCATTAACATCAGAAGCTTAATATAACTTAATGAAGTCATTACAATGCATTTATAACGTTTAGGCCAAATAAATTGGAAACAGGGTAGTGACATCAGTTATTTTTCATCGCACAGGTAACTTAGGACTAAATTTCCTCAAACCTGAGTCAACCAACGTTTCAGAATGGATGGCTTGATGACGTCCTTAAACCCCTATCTCTTCAACTGTTCGTCAAATACACACGATTCTATAAATTTTCTTGATCTGCAATTAAAGGAGAATTGAGGTCAAAAAACAACCTTAGCTTTATCTTCCTGAATGTATTAGTGCACATAAAAATTCTTAAATGTTTATATATAGCCGTAAATTGGCAGTTTTTCAAGGTCACATGATTAAAAATGTGACGTCACTAATGCGAGATAGTTTCAAGCCGCATATTTAAATATTCATTCAGCGATGGCGTCCTCAGACAGTGACATAGTTTCTTTATGCTGTTTTGATGATATTTGCGAAGATAGCTCTGATAGTAATAAAGATTATTTGTGTGGATATGTTGGAGAACCTGAATATAGCAAAAAATAACTGAAGAAAAGAAAGTTTTCTTCTAGCAGTGACGATAGCGACGATGAAGACAAGTTTAATTAAGTAGGACAGAAAATCTGTATTGGTGCGATTATGCCGACATTTATAGAATGTAAATGCTGCAAAGAATATGAAACTTTACTTGGTGATAAAATTGATTCTGGATGCATAACAAAACATTGTGACTTTGACACATTATGCTGCAATATATCCGTTCTGGAAACTTCTTTCAACAGACACCATCGATATAAAAAAATACATCGCAGTAAAAAAAATGAATGCAAGGTAGTTTTACTCATGACATAACGCTTTTTAAGTAATAATGTACATGCATGTTTTTATCGTTTTCGAATATAAAAACAAAATCATCAGCGGAACCATGCACAATTCTTCAAATATAGAAATAGAAGACCTGGTTCTCATCAACTGTTTGAAAGTATGTTATTACTGTCAACAGTGCTACGCCTTTTATTTAGGATTTATAGATTCATTGCCTATAGCTAATATTTTTGCCTGGGTCCATCATTATGAAAGACTTGGACGTGGGAAAAAGATTGTCATTCCTTCGTGCGTCATTAGTAGAATCCGCAAGGAATTTCCATAACCCACAGATAGTTATACAGGTTTCAAAGAATTTATGGATGAAGAATTGTAATAGTTCGGTTTCTTATCATAAAAACGTGTAAAGATGTATGTAAATATATATAAGAAAATAAATAACTTTACTAAGTGCCTGTTACAAATTTACTAAACATTTGTTTCTTTGTAATTATTGTAGAAGTCTCTGGTCTTTCACTAGCAGCAATATTCTTTGGACTTTTCAAACCAAAATCAGTATCACTAGCCTTTCTTTCAACCAGAACACCCGAAGTCTTCAAATTTATAACCTTGTGTAATAAACTGTCGACAAATGACTACAACATTTTTCTTTCACTTCTTTCGCCACCCACTCTTTAGATTGCTTCGCAATTTGAAACTTCCATTTTTTTTCACCTAGCATCCAAATGCCTTGATTCAGAAGATATATTAAAAATATACAAATAAAAAATACAAATGTTAGGTGAAAGACAAATACACTAAGTATAACAATATTTCTGCGTTTCAGACATCATTTTGTCGTGCTGCACTCTTTCAATATAAACATTCGAATTTGTGTTTTGTGCGTTCAGCCGCTCTCGCACTTGTGACGTCATCACCAAATGACTTTGTAACCTCATATCTCCCTCAAAGATTTTATAATTTTTTGGGAACATTTTTATTTTTATGGTATGAATGAAATTATAACAAAAAATCAAAAAAGTCAATTTTGACCTCAATTCTCCTTTAAAGCTCTACAAAATAGAGGCAATGAGTAAACAAATTTCTCCAAAACAATATTTTTTTTATTGAAAGATCATTGCTGACATCATCATAATTCAAATTATAGGATCATTGTTCTTCTGCCTAAGTGCATTTTTCCACAGGCTTATTGACTAGTTAATAAATATAACTCTATGCATAGTTGACAGAGTGGTCAAAACGCCCTATTTTTAAAACAACCCTTCTATTATTAGGAACTCGAACCCTTCTTTTTTTGGAAGTTTGTGGCGCCGCAGTTTAGTGCTTATAACTCTCGCACTTTGTGCGGAAGACCAGGTTTTGATTCCCCTTGACACCGATTCAATAGGCTAGTAAATGTTACCATAGCCCTGGGTTAACCCAAGCCATGTGAGGGAAATTAAGGAGATGGTGCAGGGAGTTGTCTGGCAGAGCACGGAACCAAATGGGGTCTGCGTAGCTCAAAATGAGCATTAAATAGGACTCCACATCGAAGCAATGACTCTCCTAGAAATAATAGACAGGGTATATCCCTCAATATTTGTGAGGCTAGCCATGTAAAATATGCACATCTATCAATCTATCTATCTAGACCCCCCTATTATTTCGAGGTGAAGCTACTATCTTAATCCTGTAATGGATATGTAATGCAAACACCCTATATTTGAACTCATATCCAAATTTTCTGGAATATAGAGCAACCCCACCCTTTTTACAACAACCCTCCAATTTTGCTCAACCCCAACATTTTTACTAGGATATTTTCACCCTCCCCTCCAATTTTTACAAAACTTCTTTAAAAAAAACTTCTTCTCCAACAATGCCATGTATACGCTAACTTGATCAAGATCCAACTTCAGTTATGTAATGGCAAAAGAAGACTAGACTCAAATCTATAGATGATTTGCCAATGTTAGTGGAATTTTATATGTGTGTAATACGTATAAAATTTAGGGGTAAATTTTGTGCGGAATTATCTATTTATTCAGCAGTATAAGGCACTGGCAGATCAAATTTCAACCTTATTCCATGTTTAGAATGTGACAAAGAGGGTGTTGGCTTGGTTTGTCGAGAAGTTTCTGAGCTTTGGAGGCCCTTGAAATATTATTTGTAGTAAAAAAGGCGTTCACAAGACCAAAACCACCATAAGAAAACATTGTTTCATACTTATATCACCAATAGTAGTACAAACACATGCTCCTGGACATGTGGAAGAAGTGGTTGTTGAATTTTTTGTCCCCGGTTAAAACATTTATCTTCAGCTCTTTAGTCAATTCAAGGACTCCACTAGAGCAGAAAATTCAGCTGTATAAAAATCTACCTTAATTCTGCAGTATCTTTGTGGTTACATTTTTATTTTGCTTGGTGGAGCTATTGATATTTTTTTAATGTTGGATACAAGTGGGAAACGTTTTAACTTGTGAACCCCAAACACGAGAACCAAGCGTCTGAACTAGCAATTATATCAGTTAAGGCGGACGTCACAAATATTTCGTGTTAGAGTCACCCGACCGACTCTATTTTTGGATCGAAATTTTTGATACATTGAGTCGGAAAAGCTAGAATGACAAAAAAATATTATACGCTTTTTCTCTCCCCACAGCGATTACCCACCATTATTATAGATAGATAGATGTGCATATTTTACATGGCTAGCCTCACAAATATCGAGGGATATACCCTGTCTATTATTTCCAGGAGGGGCCATGGCTTAGATGGAGAGTCCTAGAGTATTTAATGCTTATTTTAAGCTACGCAGACCCAATTAGGGCCCGCGCTCTATGAGACAACTCCCAGCAACATCCAACGGCCCACACAGTGTGCCATCTCCCCAATTTCCCTCACATGGCTTGGGTTAACCCGGGGCTATGATAACATTCACTCGCCCATGTTGAATCGCCGTCAAGAGGAATCGAACCCCCGGTCTCCCGCACAGAGTACGAGAGCTATAACCACTAATCTACGGCGCCACATATACGCATATATATTATTGTGCTTTGCTTTAAAACGCGAAAAGGGTCCTGAGAACTAGTTGAAAACGACGCGGGGAAACTCCATTTAAACGAGGTGCCCAAGTTATCATTAAGGATACGGTAGACCCTTTTGACACATGTTCAGTTTATTCAAAATATCTCCTTAACATGTCCCTTTTTTAAAAACATTTTTATATATATATTATAAAACATTGATAAATTCCCTACGAGTAAGAAAATAAATTCGTGAAAAAAAACTGGAATGGAGAAAAAAAATTCCAAAAAAAAAAACGCCCTCCCTTGGTAAAGCTTTGGTAACTCCCGTCCATCAAATTTTTTTTTTCGTTTAAAAATACATCGTTGTATTGCTCTTATTCAGCTCTACAATATCTTACTACATCTTTTCAAAAAAATTATTCGTTCTCAAGTTATAATGCATTTTGTCTAAAATACTACATAAATCCACTAATTTACCTCGTTTGATGAATCATTCGGCGATAACTCGATAATTATTCAAATTTCGAAATAAAAAAAACAAGAATTTGTAGCCAGACGTGTAACTGTTTCGCTAGTTTTCAACGAAATGGAGGGGAGTTACCAACGCAAACAGGCAATGTATCGACCAAATTTCTTGTTTCCAGAAAAAAAGGCTTAAACATTTCTTCTGATACCTGTGCAAAAGTTTAGCATTGGAATTTTAACCTTGTTAATAATTAATGAGTCGAAACATTTTCGGTATAAAATTAAAGTAAGTTGAAAATTTGTATTGATAAATGTGAAACATGGCTTCTAAACGTATATACAAATAAAAACGATGATAATAGAAAAATAAATATTAAAAAAGCAGTATGTAAAAGAAAAAGTATAACAGTATAACTTCACAGTATTTAAAAAAATGCAGAATAATTTATAGCTTGCTAATAATAGTGTGCATGGTGAATTATATTTCTAATGCTTTAAAGTCTTTAATTTTAATAGGGTGTTTAAAAGAAAATTAAACTTTTGACTCATATTCGGGGTAAGGTCAAAGATAATGTTATAAAGAAATACATTTTCCCTGTTTTATCCCACCCAAATAACACTCTTATATTATATTTTTTCTAAAACTTAATGGAAACTTAGCATAGAAGTTACATCCGTGAAAAAAAATTGAAAAATTTCAACTCTAAGGGGCTACTAGCCCGGGTTCCTGACGCTCTCGGCATTATGGGGACTATACGGTACAGGGCCGCAAAAAGTAGAAAGAATCCAAAGTACAAGTCAAGCAGGAGAGCGTCAGGTGGACCCTCCTTGAATTTGAATTCACAATCTGAATTCACCTCGCTGATTGGCTAAAACGAAAGCTTTTTAATCAACCTAGACCCCAACGTTAGTTAACTTTATTTGTTTAAGTTGTCGTGAATTAAGTAATAAGTTGTTCAACCGGTGCCGTCTAATTTACATATGAATAGACGGCAGCTGTTGGGGATGGTTTCCATGATCATCAGCTGTTAGGGTGGTTTGTTTTTGCTTTTTAATAAATAATTCTGCTTATTGTCATTTCTTTCATTCTTGTGTCATATTCTGTACTTCATAATTCCATTTTATTGCTCATAAAATGTTCATAAACACCCTACATCCTAAATGGCTCTTGCTAAATTGAGCAGGACGTAGTGTACAACTGAAATAAGAAAAAGTACTGATAATAAACACCAGGCTTTTCCACAAGCTTTCTTTTTTACGTTCTTTGTGACCTCACATGCTCACATGTACTATGAAAAAACAACAAGAGTTTCTTCAAAGAAATACACCTATAGCATGTCCACAGCATTAAAAACAAAGTGCTCAACAAACAGAGCGGACGAAGTAGCGCAGTTAAAAAAGTGTTTTGAAAAGAAAAGATACAGAGGAGATTTCTCAAAAAAAGAGAGAAAAAAACGACACAAGCACACTCCTTGAGGTAAATCTGTATAATCGCATGATGTTGCGGTGTATTCATATGCTTGCTCTCGAAGCTTTGGTTCGTTAAACATGTGAATAACATTGCATTTGGTATAAAATTTCATTTCAAGCGCTGGAAGGCCTTTTTAGGGTAAAAGCTTCTTCGTTTTCTGATCACTGCTTCTATTACCCCTACCATTTTTAAAGTAACATTTAAATTCGCATAATTATGAGTAATTACGAAATTATGCGGGAAAATTTCGAAAATTCAAAGTTCGTTTTTTTTAACTGTCAAAAATTGAAATCAGGGTCCACCTGACTCTTTTTTCTTCCCTCACTTAAAAACTGCAGAAGAGGAATTAGTAGAAAAAAAAGTCAGGTAGGCCGGGCTAAGGGGCTACTTAAATATGGTCAGATGGTTGGATACAATTTTTGGAATTTTTGAGTTATCATTCGCAGACCGACTCTATTTTTGGTGCTTAAATGACTCTAACACCAGATATTTGTGACGTCGGCCTAACCAATCACAGTCCAGTACACAGATTAGGGTATACAGCTAAGAGGGTGCCGATAAGCCGCAAACTCCCGCATATATACGGGCGAGTTCGGGCGATTTTTCGAATTAAATTGACGGTTGTCCGCCGAAACCGCCCGCACTTTCCCGAACATGCCCGAACTCGCCCGGAACATTCCCGAAATGCAACACCTTGTAACATAAACATGGCGGACGACAGTTAAAAGAATGTGTTTGAAGAGAAAGGAGTTAATAAAGTTTATATATAAGTTATTTATCAAGTAAATCTTATCAAAAATCATAAAAAACAGTTCTTTTAAGAACTTCGCTATCACATAGTTAGTTCATTTTAATTTTTATACTTTTTAAATAATTCTTCAAGAGTCATTTGTGGTGAATCTTTTTTTTTTTGGGCATTGTTCGGGACTATGCGGGGTTTTTTGGGCAAATACCTGAATTTTTTTCAAAACGCCGAACTCCCCCGAAAACGCCCGCACTTTTTACGGCGTATGCGGCTTATCGGCACCCTCGTATACAGCTCCTAGGTCATCATCATCATCATTCTCGGCTTAACGTCCGTTTTCCATGCTAGCATGGGTTGGACGGGGTATATTAATGACCCTCTTCCAATCTGATCTAGACTGTGTTAGATCTAAACTCAACTTCCTCTGTATCAAGTCTGTCCTTATAACCTCCTGCCAAGTCTTTCTCGGTCTGCCTCTGGGCTTTGCCCCAGGAACTATCAAGTCTCTACACTTTCTTACCCAATTATCCTCCTCCATTCTTTCCAAGTGCCCCAGCCAATTCAATCTTCTTATCTGGACAACATCTTTAATTCTACGGAGACTTAGCCTGCTTCTTAGCTCATCTGAACTCTTTCTGTCTCTCAGACTGGCGTTACACATCCACCTAACCATTCTCATATCATTCCTTTCTAAACGGTCAAGATCTTCCTGCTTCACTGCCCATGTCTCACTACCGTACAACATAACACTTCTTACACAGGCCTCATACAACCTACCTTTTACCTCAATTGACAGGACTCTGCTAGTCAACAAAGGAAGTAACTCTCTGAACTTTTTCCAAGCAGAACCTATCCTGCAAGTAACACTTCTTCCAACACCCCCTTCACTGCCCAACATATCACCTAAGTAACAGAAGTTCTCAACTATCTCTAACGAGCCACTGTTGTACATCATTAAAGCTGGAAATACTTCATTCTCTATAATCTCACCTTTGCAACGCTTGCATACAAACTGAATGTCAGCTCTTAACCTTCCACTAATACTACTGCACTTCTTATGTACCCAATGCTTGCAAGTCTGACAAAAAATTGAGTTACTACCAACCCCTTTCCTGCAAACTCCACAAGGCCACTTTCCAACTACAAGGTCACACTTGGCTGCAATGCTACTAATCATGACTTTAGACTTTGCTGTGTTTACCTTTAGCCCTTTCTCTTCTAGTCCTTTCTTCCACTTCTCGAACTTTTCAACTAATTCTTCCATCGACTCTGCTATGAGAACCAAATCATCTGCATACAATAACTCCCATGGACAACCTGTTCTGAACTCCATCGACAGCGCTTCTAAGACTAGAACAAACAACAAAGGACTAAGTACAGAACCCTGATGTACACCAACATTTACACTAAATTCATCACTAAGTGAATCGTTAATCCTGACACGACTTCTAGCATTGCTGTACATAGACTGTACCATCGTAACTAGCCACTCATCCACACCTAATTTTCTCATAGCCCACCAAATAACTTTACGTGGCACTCTATCAAAAGCTTTCTCTAAATCTACAAAGGCAAAATAGAGATTCTTTCTCTTTCCTAAATACTTTTCCTGAAGCTGTCTGAGTAAAAATATTGCATCTGTAGTGCCACGCCCTGGAACAAAACCAAATTGCATCTTATCTATATCAATCCTTTCTCTAAGTAACTTATCAATCACTCTTTCAATAACTTTCATTACTTGATCAACCAACTTCAAACCTCTATAGTTACCCCTTTCTAATGCATCACCCTTGCCCTTGAAACAATTCACTATTACACTCGACTGCCACTCACTCGGAATAGCACCATCCTTTATAATCTGGTTAGCAAGACTTGTAATAAGCTCAACTCCAATATATCCAGATGCTTTTACCATCTCTGCAACAATACCTGATACTCCTGCAGCCTTGCCAATCTTCAATTTCCTAATAGCCTCATAGGTGTTTGTAGCCTAATAGCCTCATAGGTGTTTGTTCTTTATATTTCTTGCCTGTGTATATGCGTATATGCGTGCACTGTTCTTTGTTCTTGATGCAAAATCAAAACATCTACACGCCCACACTATACTATGCAACTACTATACTATACTATGCAACTACTCATAGCTAGCTAAGTAAAATGGACTTTCATACACAAATAGTTAGCTAGCTAGCTAGCTAGCTATATAATAAAAATTAAAAAAAATAATGAAATTTTTAATGCATGTGCTCAAACACATAGGGCAGTAGACAAGAAACTGTGATATAATTTCTCTTAGTTAGCTAGCTAAGGACAAAACACATTATAAATGACGTTTTAACAAAAACTTCATGCCATTAGAACGACTTGTCAGAAGCAAATAATGTTACATAAATATTCCTCACCTGACACAACTAAAGATGTGTTAAATTTTTTTACGAAAGAATATACTATTTTGCTGATTTACGACTGTGTTTTGTTTTAAAAGCCCACTTTTTTGTAAACAAAGTCTGTAGATTCTTGACAAAATTACTAAATTTGTTATTGCATACTTATTACATAAAACAACAAAACACTTACCTATAAAATAGAGTTTTTGACATTTGACTAGCCTCGTAGAATTTTCCATTGTCAACAGAATTCTTAAATTTTTGTTGAATTTTTTCTAATTTTGCTTTGCTCGTCGTCCTCATCGGTGCCGGGGTCGCCATTTTGATTACATAATTTTTAGCACCACTGGCAATTTGTGTAAACCTGGTCATATTCAATGTTTATTACTTTTAACTTTTAATTAAACTTTGCAATGTAAGCTTAGCCATAATTTTCTGGATTTATAAGTGTTCATACTTTTGGAGCTAATTACTATTCTGTCATTAATTACTAAAATATTACATTATATTTTTTCTATCGAATAAATCCCAATCTCTTCCCCAGGCTTTTTTGCATTTTGACGTATGGCCTATAAACAGTCGGAACTCTGAACATGCATTGCGAAACTCCTTATTCTTCAGATTGTACAAAATCGTTCTTTCGCAGAGAAACATCATCTGAACACACGTAAGTTGTAGTATTGCATTTTAATCATAATTTATCTTCGCAATCATTGTAAAGGCCTTTTAAAATAGTAAAGAACTTACTTCATTTTAGGAGTAAATATTTTTTTATTTTATATGACGTGCTGTTTTTGAATAAAACGTAACATGTGTTCCACGAGTTTGTATCTAACAGGCTTGCTTCAGAGCTTCTTACAACCGACGGAAAAACGTAATGATTTGATAGCTTTGTTTTTACCATAGGGTGTAGGGAGCTCTGAACGTTCTTGTAAAATGTCTGATGATGCATTTAACACTGCTGCCGAGGAAGTGAAAAAAATAACTCAAAGACCAACGGACGAGGAAATGCTGAAAACATACTCGTTATACAAGCAAGCTACAATAGGCGACTGTAATACAGCTCGTCCAGGAATGCTCGATTTTACTGGCAAAGCAAAATGGGATGCGTGGGATGCCAGAAAAGGCACTTCTCAAGAATCTGCAAAGGCAGATTACATAACACATGTTGAGGAACTAAAATCTAAATATAGTTAATCTGGACAATTTATCTGATAGATGCACATTTTAACACTCATTTGATTACTACACCAACTAATCATAATATATCAGCTATATTTTTACATATGGTCTACATAGACTTCTACATTTTATTATTTCAGTTCACTAATTTTGTATCAATGTTTTCAAATATGACGTTATGTTTCTTTTACATCTTATTATTTTGCTCAAAGTTTCATTTTTACAAGGGTACTGATCAGCTTTCCACAGTTTTGTTGAAAAGATTTTTGAATTCATAGGAAAAAAGAGTTTTCTTGACTTGTTTTGGTTGATATTACTGAACTCCTTATAATAATAATAATAATAATAATAACGGTTATATTTCAGCTCCATAATTGTACAAAATGGCTCTTCTGAAATAATATATGATATTCGTATGTGCATAAAGGGTAATATAAAAAAACAACAAAAAAAAAACAGTTCATAATTAGTATATTTATCAAAAGTATTAGGAAGAGAATTATAGAAGAGGTCGAGTAGTGGTTTGATGGATAATTTTGTGAAACATACTAGCTATATATTCTAAAACGAGTTGTTGAAAATGCGAAACAAAAACAAATCTGGTGGATTAGGAATGATTAATATCAAGAAAATAGTGACTTGGGAAAATGAGAGATTCTGATAAAGTAGAAGCGTAGTCGAAAATCTTATTGATTGTGCAGATCTTATAAAATATAGTCATATAAATGACTAACATATTTAAACTAAAATTCATGTTTTTTACAGTTTGCATTAAAAACCAGTAAGTACTAAAACAGTAGGCTAAGAGGAAATAATTTAACAAACATGTATCTTGTAGTATGGACAGTAGAAATCCTTGTGTTATGTACCCGGAAAAAAAGTCAAAGTTTATATTTATGAATTCTCAAATATTTTTTAGGGGTGGCACTTAAGTAGGGCTGGTTCTAAATTTTATATTAAAATGAACATTGATTTAAAGCCAGAAAATGACTAAGTATGTAACTGTTTCTCCTGTGCAAAAATCAACAAATTTCTATACCTTTTGTTGCCCTGTAATAATCCTTTAGCTGAAGATGCATTTCTCAAATTCCAAAAT
This sequence comes from Hydractinia echinata, assembly GCA_030067915.1. Classification (NCBI taxonomy): domain Eukaryota; kingdom Metazoa; phylum Cnidaria; class Hydrozoa; order Anthoathecata; family Hydractiniidae; genus Hydractinia; species Hydractinia echinata. The sequence goes on along the minus strand of JASGCC010000140.1, from coordinate 269,947 downwards.
GCAAACACGTGAAATAACATGCTTAACTCCAGCCATAAAGATGCTTCCAGTTCGTGATTTAATCAAATGTTATTTGAAAATACTTCTGTGACAGTATGTGTCTCTAAGCTTCTTGTTTAATTCGTTTAGCACTCTTTAAACTGGCATTTTGTGAATAAGTTGACACTAAATTGCAACTTGTTCTTCCCATATGCCATTATAGTATTTGAAAGTCGTTATTCAGTCTAAAACATATTTTTGTGCTGATTTGAAACTTTCAAACAATTCTGTATAAAAGTGTAAACTGAGTGAAAATTACAAATAATTTGCTTATAAATATTTCATAATTAAGGCGCGAGGTGTAGGAAAAAAATCGATTTAAAAAAAAATCTGATCTTTATAATGGTGCAAAAATATTTTTAAAAAAATGTATTTGAGTTAGGGTATTTTCCAAAAATGAAAAAAATTATCAAGTTTTTCTACAACATTTCCCATAAGAATATACTTTTCAAAGTCATCAGGTTTTTTGTGATTTTTGTTTTACCCATACTCGACTGTGTGTGATTGCGATTGTGAGCAAACACGTGCGGCATAAAAAGATGTTAAAAAAACATGTTAGCTAATAGTCATTACCAACATAGTGACCAATTATTTATGCAGAAGTATAAGAATTCTGTAAAAAACTTTAAACCTCTTTTTCACAGCGTTCATTTTTTTAAGAGAGTACTTCGTACGTTTAAAACCTCTTTTACAAAACTATAAAGGCTCTGGGGTGGAGAGCACCTCTAGCGTGGAGAGGAATGTTTGATCTAAAAACGATTTTTTTTTATTTCGTGAGTTTGAGTAGACGGCGAGTTATGATAAGTTTTCTGACAATCAGAGGTTAAAAATTGTGGGAAAAATGTAATACTAAATATCTCCAAAAGTAAAAAATGGTAGAAAAAATTATCGTTTTTAGATTAATGTTTTGTGATCCCAAAAAAGCAAACATCAACATGAGAACCTAGTAGTTTTGTAAATGGGATCTCATTTGTAGGAAAGGGGTCGTTTTTTATTCCTGTCTATTAAACCTTCAAACTTTATTTGTTCTTAATAATTTTTATACCATTATATAGGAAATCATACAAGCTTTCTAAAAATAAAGTTTTGGTGAATTAATAGCATTTTAAAATATCACACCTTTTTTGTATACTCACGTCTTACAAAAGGTAAAAGTGTTTTCATAATATTATACACATTTCCAAATCGCAAACTTGTGTAATGTAGAAATATTTTCATTTGTTTAGCAATGGCAGACGCAGGATCAGCCGGTGAACGTGGTAGAGGTCGTGGTGGTTTTGGTAGAGGCAGGGGTGGCCGAGGAAGAGGACGTGGTCGTGGCCGAGGAAGAGGTAAAGCAGAAGAGAAAGTATGGACACCAGTCACCAAACTGGGTCGTCTTGTTAAGGATGGCAAAATCAAGACATTGGAGCAGATATACTTGTATTCATTACCAATCAAAGAGTTTGAAATAATTGATTATTTCCTTCCCCCAAGTGTATTGAAGGACGAGGTCTTAAAAATCATGCCTGTCCAAAAACAAACCAGAGCTGGTCAACGTACTCGTTTCAAGGCTTTTGTTGCTATTGGTGACCAAAATGGACATGTTGGACTTGGTGTTAAGTGCTCTAAAGAAGTTGCCACTGCAATTAGAGGTGCCATTATCCAAGCGAAGCTGTCAATAATCCCTGTCAGGAGAGGATATTGGGGTAACAAAATTGGTGATGTGCACACAGTGCCATGCAAGGTGAGTCTTGTTTTATTTGTCTTAATACTTGTATTGGCATTACACATAGACAAGTTTCATGATGATGTTTCCCTTTTCAGGAAACGTTATTAATGTAAGGCCTATAATACCCGAACGCTTCTTCAAATCCTGAAAAACAGTATTTGTAGTTTTTACAGGCTCCACGGAAGCTCACATTCATTTTTAAAACACTTTTTGTTCTTAGTGACATGGTTTTTTGTGCACAATAGTATAAGTAAAAATAAGAACAACTTAGGCGGAATATGCAGAAACTAACCACTCAGCTGAAACAAAAATTTCCTGATTTTAAAAATATTACCACTTATCTGTTCAGTCATTGTCATTGAATAATATAAATATTATCATGTCATGAACAAGCAAGTTTATTCTAGGCTACGTTTCGACAGCCACAGCTGTCATCGAGAAGTGTTTTTTCTTGCATAAAATAGCAGAGATGAAAATATATCATAGAAAAGAAAGTGTTTTAAGTGTTTATAACAATGAAAAGACTATTTAGATTCACTTGTGGTGAATTAAAATATTGTGCAACTAATTTCCTAATTTCAACAGAAAAATAATATATTGTACATTAAAATTAAAATACAAGTGAGTTTCAGACTTCCAAATATTTGTAACAACTCTTAAACTTCAAAAATAACTACCAGTTTCAGCAAAATTTAAACTGCCCCAGCAATTGTTGTGTCACTTGTTAGTTCCAAGAAATTTTTTATTGCCATTATCAGGGTTGCCTTCAAAACTCAAATTCTTCTAAGTTCTCAAGAAATTTTGTACTATGTTTTTTTCTTTTCAAAATGTATAAAAGGTTTACATGGGTGGTACAGCGATAGTTTGTTCATCACCCATAGGATTGCCTTTAAATCCCCCAAATATTCTTCATTTCATTGGGGAAATGCGCTGGAATCTCATTTTTTTTCATATCTCTCAAAAGGTTAAATTCTCACAAGGACTAGCACTGTTTCATAGCCAAATTTGAGAAAATTTGACTATGAAACAGTGGCAGCCCTTATTCTTATCAATGCCGGTCACCCAAACCTTAGTTTTGCACTGTAAATTCTAAGTTTTATTACATTTGTCAATTCAGGTGACTGGGAAATGTGGATCTGTTACGGTGCGTCTCATCCCAGCTCCTCGTGGAACTGGCATTGTTGCTGCTGGTGTATCCAAAAAATTGCTCCAGATGGCTGGTATTCAGGATTGTTACACTTGCTCGTGTGGTACCACAGCTACTGTTGGTAACTTTGGTAAGTTGGGCGACATGCTTTTTTTTTATCCCTTACAAACATTAAAATTAGTGTATTTAAACTTTAATTATTTTTTTTAGCTATGGCAACATATCTTGCTATTGCTCGTACGTATTCTTACTTGACTCCAGACATGTGGGCTGAAACTCAATTCTCGAAGACACCATATCAAGAATATACTGATTACTTAGCTAAGAATCATGCTCTTGATGGAAAACCAGCACCGGCAGCTGTCACTGCTTAACTTTTAAGCTTATGTGAATATGATTTCAAAATATCAACTTTTATGATAATATTGTGTTGTCTTTTTCCCTGTTAGGGCCACATTTTTATTACTATTCTTCGCGCAGCGAAGATAGAGTTAATGGTGCGAGGTATTTTTTGTAAGAATCTGTTTTGAAGTAAACTTACACAGAATTCTATTTCAGGATAAACTCGTAATAAAGATTGCTTCTTTCAGTCAATTGTCTCATCACCTTTATTTTGCGACGGTGATTAGCCCTTTTAATGCGTTCGATTTGTAGGAGTTCGAATTAAAATATATTCAACTGTACCTTTATAAATCGGTAAAAAAAAGTTAATCAGTAAAATGTCTGCCGACTAATGCATAGAGTATTAGTCGGCAGACATTTTACGTTTTGATTTCGCTATGGAAAAAAGTTGCTAATAATTTAGTCGGCAAAAAGTGACTGCCAAAGTTTATGTGCTAAAAAGTGGTTAATTTGGTATTTGATATATTCTTGCGTTTATAATATATCATTTCAATTTGATTGCTCCTTCGCTACTTTAAGTTTGACTTTCGTCGTGTTTAGTTCTTTCATTTCAGAGATGGATATTGAAAGAGACTTTCCTGTTATTTTATCATGACTTGCCTTATGACGATACCCTAAAATTGATTTTAACGTTATAAAAAAGAATTGAGCATGAAAACTTTCGATTTCAAATTCTTCTTGATGTACACTTGCGTTATAAAAATCTTGTCAACCATTATGGAATGCCGGAAAAATTGTCTGAAAAACATAACTCAAAGCCCCATATTATACTGCGCAATAGTCAATAGGGACCTTAAAGGTACTGTCCAGTAAAAATATAATAATAAAAAAGTAGCCTGAACTGAATTCAACTTTTCTTATTTGTTGCGAAAATAAAAGTAATTATATTTCTAAAGTTTTACAACTCGAATAACATTTCCTTTATGTTTACAAATTTTTCATATCGCACGTTGTCGAAAGCAAATTTATACCGAAGCCATTCTACATGAAAGGGAGGCTAAAATAATATTTTTGTTGTGACGTAAGCGTTGGGTTCTCGGCGAATCAAAACAATATTACCAGATTAAATTTAATTTTTTAAATATTTTACCCCCTTTTCAAAAAAATGTAGGAATTTATGAATATTTAATTTCAAAGCATGCAACTCTTTTTCAGAGATAGAACTTTATGTCCCTGTCCACACAAACAGAATGTCTGTCTCTACACAAATTAAAGTAGACTATTTTAAAGCTGCTTTAATTTTTGTGCCGGCACTGAGACCAGACGCGGGTAAGATTATTTACATAAAAGTATATCTACGCAGACATCCGTTGGAGTGGCCGATGCTCAAACACAGACAGCATCGTGCGATGATGAAATGAAAAAATCTGACGCGACATGTCAAGTTGAATTCCTTGACGAATCTGGTTATCATTTTTTGTAATATACCAAACTATCAATTGTTGTTGTCATATCGTACATATATCGTACTCCAGAAAACCGACCAGCGAAAGGAGAAATTATAGAAAATACAAACGCATTAAATAAATTGTGTTTTATGTACCTTTATACTTCCTCGACAATTATAAACGTCGTTCCCAGTACCCCTATTCTATTACCGAAGCTACATTAATTACCGAACAAAAAGAAATACTTGGTTCGAGGTTATTCACATTTACACTTTTTATACCGTAATGCTTCGAATAAACGCCCATTAAACGCCCCCAGAAAAAAATTTATACCGCACGTGGATTAAAATTGTTTAAATAACACTTGGGGCACGAAGAAAAAAATCCAGTAAATTCGGACTTTGCTATGGTTTCAAATTGTTTTGTCAAATGAAGAAACTATCTACAATTAAATCCATGATAAAATGTCTGTTCCGCCTGTAAGTGCAGTTTTGCAGACTTGATTCATCCGTGCTCCGTCGGCGTTCACCTCCGCATTAGTTAAGAACCGCATGGCTGGATTTCTTGTGTAAGACCTGGTTACCAACGACGAAGGGGCCAGGCAAAAGAGATTCATGTCTACGTAGTTCTTTTAACTAAGTCAGGAGTTGGTGAATTAGCTAGGATGGTCAGGTTGGCTATGAATAGGCTTCTTCGTGGATAAAAAGGACCAGGACTATTCGATAATTCTGAGATCTAAAAGTGTCCGACCAAGAGGGAAATCTATAGACGTTTTGTCCGACGAAAGTTCTAAACGAGCTAAGGACATGGTCCGACCAAACTGGAAATGTGGCGGGCATTTTGTCTGACGAGACTCCAAAAATTATTTCGAGGGCTGCCATCGCACGCTGTAAAATGGATTTTATAGGTTGATTTTTAAAACTCAATATTTATTTTTCAGGCGTGCGATTAATGACACGCCTGAAACGATTTACGCGTGTGCCAAGGCGTGCGCGTGCGATCGCACGCCTCTCCTAAAAAAGACTGTTGTTTTTAATTTACAATCAAATATTCTCGTCGTCAACTTTATTTGTCCGAGAAAAATCAATTTCAGGTATTTCTTCACCTTCTTTTAAGCCAGTATACACCCCATTCGGACTTGGATATTCTCTACGTATCCTAGACACGACACAGGATGGTATAACCCGACGAACGCCTTTTCCCAAGTGGTTATGAACAAACTAACAAAATTGGCGGTATGCCGCATATCGATAAGGTCTAAAAATATCATCCTCAAATAAGATTAGAAATACTATGACAACAGAAATTTCAAAGTGCTAGCGACTTTCTGCACGCGCCAATCTCTACACGGGGGTAACCCAAAGAATACGTCATTGCATAAATTGCGCATATTAATGTTTTTACCCAGTCCTTTTCCGCGTTCGAAGTTCATGTAAAGATGGCGATTGAGAATGGCATGGTCAAGTAAACAAATTCAGTTTAAACTTATGAAAGACAATTTTGGTTGTATTTAAATACTTTTTTCTTTACTTTTGTACCGAGATGTAACTAATATCAAGTTTTAATTTTTTACCGGACAGTACCTTTAAGCAGGACGGAGGTTTGAGCCGCAGCGGTGTTATTTACTTCGCCGCCTTAGAAAATAATTTAAGCGCGCCAAAATTCCATAATGGCAGCTTACTTTGTAAACAAACAACTATTAGCATATATCTGTGGATCAAAAGGAAAAGAAAAATGAATCTTAGGCAAGTAAGGGAGGCTCTTTTATTTGCTCATGCAGAAAATCACTTAAATGCATAAGATTTTGTACAAATCTAAGAATCCAGATTTTCCCTATTGGAGATATAACCATTTCGATTTGGAAAGTTTAACTTGTAGTTGAATGGCTCATATATCAGTATCTCTCTGCATAGTAGTTCTTCGTGCATTTGGTTCCAATTCATAGCAGGCCTGGAGAAAACATAGTAAAAGTCATTCTAGATAAAATTTGGAAATTTGAAAAAATATGTTTTCAAACAATCTCAAGAGAAAGAATGCAAATGTAAACAAACACACACTCAAGAGTGAATTTTTCATGAGCTTACCTTCTCTTGAAAGAAGTTTCTTTAGGTTTACAAGATGATTTACAAGATGATTCCATGTTTTTTTTCCCCAATTTAACGCCTTCTCCAGTACGTGATTTTTGTGTTTTGACGTTCCAGAAATCAAGACGGTGGTTTTCATGCAGGGAATCTTCCATTTTGCGCATGCGTATTGAGAGATTTTAGACGCCAATGCCGTGGCGGAAGATCGCCGCCGTCTTTGCTTAAGCTCGCTAATGTCCTACTGCGCAGTGGACCGAATTCTACTGCACAGTAGATCTGTGACTACTGCGCAATAGATTTACGACTAATGCGCAGTAGAACTTTGACTGATGCGCAGTATGATCTATTTCTGGTGCTCGACGATAGTGGCAGATATGGCCACCGTGTGTACTTACTTAAAAATTTTACTTACTATTTTTTATGCCATTTTTTTGCCGTTCGTTAGGTAAATGCAATAATGTTTCGGAAACTTTTGTAATGTCTGAATTATTTCATCCAAGCTTTGTGGAATAATCACTAAACAAATTTTTCTCGGATTTAGTTCGCAAGTTTCTCTAACAGCATCTTCTAGGCGCACACCAATTCGCCCCTTGTGTGTGTACACTGTTCAACCTCGTCCCCAGGGCATCTTGTGTATCTTTTCTGACCCCGTGACGGCGATACACTGTTCTTTTTTTCATTTTTTTTTTTCATCATCACTTTCTACAAATTCCATAATAACACCATAAAAATCAACACTAAATGCTACAGAACGCGAATAGGTATCAAGATAAATATATAGAATACAATATAAAATCGTGAAAATATTAAAATATAGCTATTTAAAATATACTTAAAAAGAAAAAAAGAAAAAATTATACTTAAAAAAAAAAATTCTTAAAAACACTTGAAAACTTCAAGAAGACAAAGTTAAATAAAAACAAAAACAAACAAACAAAAAGGAAAACAGAATCAAATCATAAACAAGTTAAAAACAAAAACAAAAATCGAATAAGCCAAGACGATGAGTTAGGGGAGAGATTACCACTATCCAATCACTTGTGTCAAGATTATCTCAAATCTCAAAACATAGTTGCTTCAAAAGAATTCAACATGATATCTACACCAACGTCTGTTTTGTTTGGTATTTTCCATGGCATTCTCGAACCTCTTACGCATAAAATTGTTGACTTCAAAATTTCGAAGGACAGTTTTGTTGTACACTGTTGTACACACTGTTGTATTTTTTTACCCACCGCGCACGTGGTAATTTTATTTCGGACCTGCTTGGAAACGGTTGCTTTAAATTCTGATTGAACAATACACGTTGCTAAAAATATACTAGATACCAGTCCGCTTCGCAAAGATTTTCAAAATGGCGCTAAGGTTTGGAATAACGCAGACTATATTGTCAATAGCACTGCTCATTGTTTTAGTGCAGATACTTACAATGTATCATTTTTCGACAAGATACCAGTATCAGATAGATGATAGGACTCGTAGGAAATTATATGATGATAGCGATTATTCTAAATTTGAAGATAATGAAATCCTTCCTGTTTCAGTCTTGCAGAAAGAAAGTTTTACAGTAAGTATAATAGATACCTAGCTAGCTACCTTATACTACTGCACTGGATTGGATATAGCTATCCAACTAAAGGTGCAGATTTTTTTATTAACGTTTAGCTAATTGTAGGTGATATTTTAAATTTTTTCATGGATTCCTATTGTGAAACCTAGAGAAATTGTATAAAACTAGCCCAGGGCGACACTGTTCTGCCCAGATTGCGAAAACGGCCTGTTTATAAACAGGACGGTCGGATTATGTACGCATGGTCCGGTTATGTTTTTTTTGCACTGATTATGTCGTGGTGACCGGTTTATAAATGTGATTGGCATTTTCTTCGAACTTTTATGAATGAAACATTGACGAATTATTGTCACATGCCCCATATTCTCTGCAAGATAAGGGGCCGTCGACAAACAGTTTTCGTCTCCGTTAACGGCAAATTGGCCACTAGACTCGGACCCCCCCTCCCCCCAGCCCCTTAACGGCAAGCCCATTTCCCCTAAGTTAGTTTTCGTCTCCGTTAACGGCAAATTTGCCGTTAAATAGAATTTTGCCCCCCTCCGCGCTTTACGGAACAATTTTTGTGGAGACTTATACGAACACGAGATACATTTTTTTAACAACCAATTCTAGATTATGGCGGATTTTTACTGTGGAAACATTTTCTAATTTGTTGAATTTTTTTCATTTTCCCTAAAAAAAACAAAAAAGGTGAGAAAGTGAAATTCGTCTCCATTTTTATATTTTTAACGGACGATGCATTACCCCCTCCCCCCCGTAACGGCCAATTTGCCGTTAACGGAGACGAAAACTGTTTGTCGACGGCCCCTAAAACACCATTGAAAACTAGGCATAGTGAAAAAAAGTCTCGACGTAATTCTTAGTATAAACTTCTCTTGTGATTACTTTTCAACGTAATATACTTTGAAGTAACTAAACTTCACGGAACTAGAATTTGCGGATGGGTGGGTTCATTTTTATTTTTCACAGGAATTGAATTCTGGGGGTATGACCTAAATTATTCGTTTTGCCAGAATTAAGTTTGGTGAAAAGTTATTAAACTTGCGAATCCCAAAGTTTAGTTTTCACGAAATGCCGTTTCATTTGAGAAAACAACAACAACTTTGCCACCAGGGCTATTTGCTTGTCAAGAATGATATAAAAGCCGGCCTGCCCCGATTATGTTTGTTCTGTAATAAGTGAGAAATAATATGAAAAATGTGGTACATAAGCCGCTCGGCCCTGATTACGTTTGTCTATTATAGTCTCAAATAATACTAGACTGTCGTACATAAGTCGGCCTGCCCCGATTATGTGCGTTTTTTCAGTAACAAATGATATTGGACTGTCGTACATAAACCAGCCTGCCCTGATTATGTTGCCATGATTATGTATTTTCTGCCCTGTTCTTAACCGGGGCAAGCTGCCGTACATAATCAGGGCAGCGTTTATTATCCGGGCAGAACAACGCTGAGGTAAGCCACAAGTAAAAGTGTTACCCATCATTTAAAAACCCTGTGACACAATAAATAAGAACCGTAAATTGTGCCACACATTCAGGTGGAGCACTCTAGTACAGGTATACATATGTCGGTGAAAGTTAAAAAATGAATGTTACTTCGGGCAGCGTGCGCTTAGTACAGGTAAACAATGTCACGCATTCATGCAGGTACAATACCTTTTTCGAAAAAAAACCTTATCGCAACTTCGGTTTAACAGAAACACATGAAACAGCCCGTCGTTAACACTGTACTGAGTGCTTAGTATATACAGGTAAACCGTGTTGCACATGTGTTTATGGTTAATACCCTTTTAGCACAGTTTACAACCCGTTGTTACCGCGTAATAGCAAAAAAAATTAGTCAATATTTTTTTTTTTTCAGAATAAGTTGCAATAAACGTTAACAAATTAATCATGACACAGGATACACTCTGTTTAAACGCTGGGTTAAGCCACAAGTAACTGTGTTACCCCGCGTTGAACACCAGAATGAGTGATTAATAAGAACTGTCAACTGTGCCACACATTCAGGTAAAGCGCTTTAGTACAGGTATATGGTATGTAGTAAATTGAGTAAAGTGCGCACAATTCATGGTGTTTCCGGTGTAATAATTTTTTCAAAAATTCCACATTTTAAGCTAAAATAAAAACACAGATTGCAATTCGTTGTTACCCCGTAATAGTATAAACAGCTGGCCAACCTTTTTTATTTTCCGGAGAATGTTCCTGGTGAAAGTTCAAAAGTGTCACTCTGAGTGCTTAGTACAGGTAAACAATGTGACACATCCATATAGCTAGGTGTAATAGTCTTTTCCAAAGAAATACGTTATCGCAACTTCGGTTAAACAGAAAAATAGGAAACAGCTCCTTGCTAACACTGGACTGAGCGGTTAGTACAGGTAAACAGTGTCGCAGAGATGAGTATAGACGTAACACGATTTTTAAAAAACCGCCCGCCGTTATCCTGTTCAGTTAAAATACTCAGCAATTTTATTTTGCAGCGTAAGTTTTCATAACAGTAATAAAAGCTTTCACTTGTTATCCAGAGGTAGCTAAAGGAGCTCTTTAACAACAACTTTAACATAAAAATAAGTAATATTGGCTAGGATAAAAAGCTGTTATACAAACTGAATAGTAATAACTAAGGGTAGCTAGCTAGCTAGGTAGCTGTAGAATGATCCTTAAAAATCTTCGTCCCTAGCCAAAAATCCTAAAAATGGTGCGTTTAAGAAGTGTAAATGGCTAAAAAACGTGACAATATAATTTATCTTAACATGTAAAAACATATAGAAAACAAATATTACAAAATAAAAAGGTTTTAGAAGAAAAAAAGGTCAAACAGACCTAGAACCTTCAATGACCGCGATCACTTTCAAAACCAAAATGGCCTTCGTCATCATGTTCCTTCGTTGGCATCGCTAGGCCGCTCGCAAAAATCTTGTATTGGTTTTTCAAAAAATCAGGCGTTTTGAGTGGTATACTACGTGCAGGCGGTCAAAACAAAGTAATAAAACTGTCCTATTTGTTTTCTGTGGCTCCCGAGCGAAATTGGCAATTGAGATCACGGGGTAATTATTATTGAAAATGGCGTATTTAATTAATGCATTCATTTTAATCACTTAATTTATTTTTTCAATTCAGGTTAGTAAATTAAAATAATTAAATTATTTAAGGAAATGAATTAATTTCCTGAATATATTTTAATCAATAATAATATTTTCGATCAACAACCCCCTCCTGGTTTTTAAAAATCATGGAAAGATCAATATATATTATGATAATATATATTATGTCAGTCAGGAACTGAATGCAAATACACTCAATCACAATGCCATGTTGTTTTTCCTGCGCGCACATCATATAAAATTACGTAATGCTATCCCAAAAAGATGCATGCGCAAGAATAGAGGTCGTGTCCGCTCGGTTTGTTTACATATTTACCTCCAAAAGTACGCGCGCATCAGGCATTACGTAATAACTTAGACGCGCGCGCAAGTAAATATCGGGACTATGATTCCATGTATAGACTAGCTAGCATACTGTCTATATAAAAGAAGTTGCTGTGTAGGCTAAATACTAATACTAAAATTAGAATATGATTACTGTTTGATCACAAAAAAATCTTCAACCACTCTCACTGAAAAACAATGCAAAAATCATGGGGATTTTCAGGACATCTTAAGAAAATTAAAATTTCAGCTGAAAAGCATGCATCTATTTTAAAAAAATTAAGAAAATTTTTTAGACCATTTTGTGAGAGGTGTGGATCCTATGTGTGAGAGGTGTTCTCACGCATGGTACAAACATGCCTGTCCTAGTGGCAGGAGTGTTTATTAACTGCAAGGCATTGAGCTTGATATCCCAATGGTCCTGCATAAACTTCAATGAAAAACACATGAAAGGGTGTACGAACAAGCCCCATATTTCTTTTACATCATAGATGGACCTTTTTGAATGTTTTCAATTTTCGTGGTAAGCCCTTTTGGCTTTAGCAATTTTGTGGTAGGCAAAAAGATGCAGCGCTAGGTGTTCGTGGTCCTTTAATGACACAGTCCTAGAGATTTGTCAAAAATATCAATATCAGGCCTATCAATTAGAAACTAACACCTAAGCAATAAATCGCTCCCGCAAGGTTACAATAATTTAAACTGGGCGAGCAATCTCAATAAATGGAATAAGTTTATAACGCATATTTTATCACAAAGTCTTTTTATCTATTTTATTTTATCTTTTTATATATTTTGGTTCATTTTTACTATAAATAATAAGAAAGAGAACATTGATTTCCATGTGAGATAATTGATATTGCTCAGCCAGAAAAACTTTTTTTGGAATTGGGGGAGCAATTATTGGCTAAGCTAGTTTCTCATTTCTCAGAATTGGGTGAGCCTTTGTGCCAGCAAGAGCAATAATTGCTCTCCCCTTATTGATAGGCCTGCAATATGGTAGATGTAACACATCTGTTAAAAAATATTTTTGATTAATGGATACTGCTAACAATGAATTAAATTATTTTTAGAACTACTAGCTAGAAACGTTTATCAGAAATGTACTTGATTTATAGAACTACTTTTTAGTTTTAAGGCGTGTGATAAATGCACCCCTAAAATATTTTATGGATGTTTTTGGTGTGTGAATTATCGCACACTAAAACAAATTATGGCATGTGTATTCCTAGTAAGGCCTGGATTATGTGAAAAACCTCTTTTTACTGCCAGTTTAAGAAAATTAAAAGAACAGAAACGCACTTTCTGTTGTTTTTTCAGCATAAAATTCATTAAAGTTCCTTGCTGAAAAGTACATATTTGTTAAAATTCCTTTACGACATGGAATAAACCAGTTTTAAACCCTTGTGTATTTGTGATTCAGGGGTCAGCATGTTATATTCTCCTTTACTATGGGGTTTAAATTAAACCTTTACCTCAACTAATATCTTATACAGACGTGTTATTCTTCCTATTCATTGCAACTTTAACTTTGTTTTCCTTAGAACGGCAGAGTCGATTTTTAGGGTCTGAAATAACTTAAGATGCGGATTCTACATAACAGAATAAAATGGAGTAAAGTAGTTTTCCTTTGTCTAAAACAAACGTTATAAAGAAGTTTTCTCAGCATACTGACCTTGGCAAAGAGTGGCATAAAAAAGCTGTCCATGAATTAATAGCTCGGCTTTCAGAATTCGCAGGGCAGTTAAATTAGTGTAGTCAAACAGAACAGACTAATAATTTACTCAACCTTACACTTAATAATATTTAATGAACTTGTACTTATAGATGAGGTACATGGATGCAACAGGGAAACCATTGTATACAGCAGCTGTTAAATGTGACATAAAACATAAAGATGCCAAGTCAGCATTAAAAAGAGCAAAAACACAACAATGTAAAGATGAGATTTATAAGACATCTTGTTTGGGAGAAGCAAACACTCTTTACTGGACAAACATTACAAGATTTTGCCCTGTTGATCGGAGTAAAGGCAGACCGTCACATAGCATAGAAACTAAAGCTGGATATGGACCACCAATTAGGATATTGTATGCCATGGTTGTGCATGGTAGAGCATTTCGTCAAGTCAAGAGATTGTTTAAAGCATTGTTTCATACAAATCATTATTTTTATTTCCATGTTGATTCAGTAAGTAAACAATATATTTTCTTTCATTAACTAGTTTACTAGTGTACAATTATATTTATTAGCAGTGGAAACTACCCTTAATTACATCATTTAAAGAAAATTGAGAAAGATGTGAAAGGGAACCAAACATTTTTGAATATGATATATATCAAATATATTGATAACAAACATGAGAATACTGGCTATAATTCCTAAACTGTGAAATAAAGTTGTGTAAAATTATGTATTTTCTTAAAGCCAGATAAATTTCCTATCAAATAGTGCTATTTTTGTCTTTCTAAGTTTTTGCACAAAGTTTACTTATCAATAAATGATAGAAAGTGACATTTTGGATTTTTAAAATTTTTTAAAATAGTGCCATTTTGGCCAAAATCTCCAAATTTGGCCACAGATTAGGGTTTTGAGAGTGATGGAAAGTTGAATGTAAGCAATTTTACCATATGGTTTTGGTGAAAAAACATTTTGCTAAGGCGATTTGCACGAAATCAAGGGTGTATTTTTCAATTCAGATTTTTTTTCTGTGTCATAAAAATTCTTTATTTAATTGAATACATCCTCCTGTAGGGATTTTAATTATCTTTTTAGAACACATATTCTTAAAAATAATTTATGGTGACTTGGAGATATTTTACATATACTGAGTTTGTGTAAAAAGGTCTAGTTATGAATTTATATCAAAAAGTTGCTTTTCGTGCTTTTTCTGTTGTACTTTTTTACCTTTACACTCGATTCATTTTTAAGAAAAAACAGACACTGTTTGAGAGCTGAGGATGTCCAGAACATTACCATTTCAGTTTTGTCTTCTTCATAGTCATAAATACTTGTACCTTTGAGCAAAAATTATTTTTAAGATATCAAGATTTAAATCTTTGTACACAAATTAAATTTTATTTAAAAGAATATCCCTACCCTAATATTATGTGACTGTTTTTTCTAGTTTCATATTACCACTTCACACTGTTTTATTTGTTTGCAAATTTTATCATAGCGTTCTGACTACTTGTATCAGGAAGTTACACAGTTTGCTGCACAATTTGAAAACTGTGCAGTTGCTCCATGGAGAATGGCAACTATATGGGGTGGTGCGAGTTTGTTGAAAATGTTACTTCGAATGATGAAAGATGCATTAGAAATAAAACAATGGAAATGGGATTTTTTTATTAACTTGAGTGCATCTGATTATCCTGTGCAGTAAGTATTTCATACTTTACTTGAAGAATGCATGTTGGAAATTCTGCAGTGTCCTCAAATTTAAGAATTTTGTGTTTGGTACAAATGGTAGAATAGATTTTTTTGTATCTTTATCTATTATAGAAGTTCTTTTCTTGTGAAATCTGGTATTTTGAGTTAATAAAATTTCTTTCGAGATATGTAAATATGTTTTTATATGTTTAGAACAAACGAAAAATTATCCTCATTTTTGAGAGCACACCGTGAAGAAAATTTTTTAAAACCTCATGGTGGAAGTGTTGAGAGGTATTTTGTTTCTTTTCATTTTTTCATTTTTTACAAACATGAAACTTAAAAAGAACTTACCACAGCAGTTATTAGAATCGCTTGGTATATTCAAGGAGCTTAAAAAGAGAAGGAGATACATCTCAGTAGTTTCTATTGAAACCATCCGTTGCAGATTTGCAGGTTGCTGTATTGTTTTCAAATTCAGTTTTGTAAACAAAATTTTTTGAAATCTCGCGCGTAAATTATAAAAGTAACCGTTCCTCATTGTTATTTCTGCATAATTATAAATTATTTTTTCTAGCGGTAAAAACTTGTTTGCTTTGTATTTTGATCGTTTAAATCAGTTTTGAAACATTTCTGGTGGTACATGCAGAAAATAAGTAAAATCAGCCGAATATGAGGGAAATTATGGCAACATAAAGATTAAAAAAACAATATTAGAAAATAAAAACGCAAAGAAATAAAAGTAAATCATTGCCCAACGAAAAACGCATAATTAGAGATAGTAACGAATGATTAATATTTTCTTTTGTTCTATGAAAGAAACAATAGTCACCGAACACCGATTCTATACCGAAAATTCAATAACTTTGAAGAAAAAAATATGTACTAATATGCAACCCCTCCTGCAGTAATATTTTTTAAAAGTTTTATCAATCTTTTAACTGACGCTGTGCTAGGAGGGAACATACAGAAACATCTACAAGATATAAAATTACACCATATCTCAGGGCAACAATTTACACAATCTAAGCTTCAAATACCAGCTGAATCGTTTAGCAAGTGGGGATAATAAACTTTACCAGCATTAATTCTTATAGCTTAACAGAGCCATGTGTTTTATTTATGTTCGGTATAGCTTTTAATATGTTTTTTGAAAGTTCTGCTTTGTCGTTAAAACACTCGTCTCACACTCGGCATGTAAAAATACAGCAAAAGCGGCGCAACGGATGGGTTCAAAGGAGCACGTAAACAAAAGAAATTTGAATAGAATTTAAATGGACGTTCCTGAGATGTATCTCCTTCTCTCTTTAAACCTCCTTGGTATATTCTATAGAGATTTTGGCATACATAAAGGGGATTCTTCAAATAGTTTGATAAATTTAAAAAAAAGAGTAACACCTTTTACTAACCACAACAATAAAAGTTATTTACACTATATATCCTAACTGTATAGTTAGGCTGAAATAATAATGACTTAAATTCCTTTAAATGTTTGAATATTCAGTAAATAACAGTTCATAGGTGAATGTGAATTTCGGGCTCTGTCGTTAAAAAAAAATTACCCTTCATTATTTAAGTTACCAAATTTTCTAACCCTAATTTGATTGATTTTCGTGAAGAGTTTTGTAAACAACTTGTGTATTATATTTTTTGTTCCCTCCTTTTTTAGGTTAGTCTATTTTACTTTATTTAGCTTTTCTATTTGGTGACATTAAGCCTTGTGATTTATAATTGTTGTTATTGTTGTTGTTAAACTTTGGAAAAAAAAAGATTGAAACTGAATTTTGGTATAAAAAATAAAGTTTAGTGGTTTAAGTTAGGTGAAGAAAAGTATATGAATCAAATTACTCGGTAATCAGTACTCTGAAGTCCTGTTTAATTGTCTGTCAGAATAAATCAGGTTATTAGTTATCAATTTGTTAACCATACCCCCTTATATTAAAACTCACTTCACGTCTTGGACATTTTGCAAACAAAGTAAAAAATAATTACTCATGACTATCAATCACTCCTTTTTGACAATTATGTTAAGTGCCAACATGAATTATAGGGACGATCGAATTTAACATAATTAAGTATTTTCTTAAATGTTGTAGTGGACAATATCATTATTTATCATATCATTTTGTTTGATTAAAAGCATCAGACTCAGAAAATAAAAAAATACTAATAATAATTATTAAAATAAAAAATAATAACAAATACTGAACACAAATCAGGACAACATTTCCAAGAATCATGTTCTTAACGACTATATACATGTCTTTAATGGTCACAGGTCTATTTCAACCATATATTTCTTTCATAGGTTCGTCAAGAAACAAGGCATAGCTAGAACATTTTATGAATGTGATGAACACATGTGGCGTCTGGGTGACCGTACTTTACCAGATACAATTGATTTTGATGGAGGGAGTGATTGGATTGGTCTAAACAGGAAGTTTGTCACTTATGTTACATATAGTACTGACACCTTAGTCCTTGGATTGAAGCATTTGTATGGATATGCTCTTTTACCTGCAGAGGTAAGTTGCTTTGTGAAAACAACATGGCCTATAATCCATGCTTAAGAGCCATTTTTTGTAAGAAACAGGAAATGTTCAATAAGAGAAGGAAGTGAGGTTTCCAAAATTAGAAGATTTTTTCTTACGTTAAAGATCTATGGTTTTAGGAATTTACAATTTTGTTTTATTTTGATTAGAAGTTAAGTAGCTATTTTAAGGCCCTTTTGGTCCATTTTGTACAAATTTTTTGGTCCAATGTTTGAAATTATATAAATTGTGAAAATAGTGTTGTATCAACCTTGATTTCCTATGGACCCTATTGTAGACCATGAATTCTAGGGATTGTGTGCCATTTTGCAAAAAATGTTTTACATTTAGCAAAAATCTTATTAAAAGTCAAATTTCTCCCACTTTAAAGGCCTAAAGTTACCCTATGTTCAAGAATGAAGGAATTTGAATGGCATTGGGTAAAATGCTTTTGTACAAAAAACACAGCAAGCTTTGTATTCTTTGGCATTTTTAAATGTTTGAACATCTGTAAAATCTTAAGCGCTAATCATAATGAAAAAACAAACAAAATTTCCAAAAAATGGCCTGCTGTTGCAGAAAATGGCTCTTAACAATATAATGTATAAAAAAGTATTATTTATAGAATGTACATTATATATTACATTTATAAAATTTACAAAGTATATAAGGAAAGTAACTTTCTATGCAAAAATATCATTTGGCACTAAATAGATAACTTTCAGCTCAAGAAACTTAGTTCTTACTAGTTTAGCAAAACAACCAAACGCCGACATTAGATTCCTGTATTGAATAACCTATTTTAACCACCTTGTGTCACTGTTAAATTTTTATTGCAATCAATTACGTTCGGGTTGTTGTAGTGACTCTTGATAAGTATGTAGGATGTGTTCTTTTTATATTCGCTTTTCCTGTGTTAAAATCTGTGACAAAATTTAAGTAACGTCTAATGCATACCTTCTTACCACTATAAACATGCATAATAATGGTGTGTCATTAATAGCACATTAAATGCTCAAATTATGAAAACATTTAATGTGGACCTTTTGCTACTACACAAACATAAATTCGGAAGTGTCCTTATGTTGGTCACTTTTACATGGTGGTCCAGTGATTATAAATGTTCCACACTATTTTATGAAACAAAGTGAACACATTCTGCAAATATGAGGACCAAAAAATCTTTTTTTCACACTCTCAGTATAAATATGGCTAGTGTCCTACGACCCATTACCTTATCTCTCCATGTCCATATTTTGTCAGAAAATATTTTGTGTTTCTTTTAAATTTGATATTTTGTTTATTTTTTCATTACATTTCTAAGGTGCAAATAAATAGTCATCTGTAATCATCCATAGCCTTGTTACTGCTGCCATGGTCACTATTTTGTGATGGTCCTGTGATTATAAATATTTCACACCATTTTATGAAACAATGTGAAAATATTCTGCAAATATGAGGACCAAGGAAGCATTTAAAATTCTGTTGTACTAATCTGAACAAATCTCGCTTTTGTACTCTGTGTTAAGTAAGAAAGACTTTGGCCTCACACGTCACTTCTCATGAAATTGAAAACAATGCAAAAGTCAAGGCAAATTAAAATATTCCAAAAATAGTTGTTTCTCCTTTTCGTATAGGACATCTTTTCTCTCTGTCTAATTGATCTTTGAAACCACCTTTGAAAAAAATTGTGACCAGTGTATAAATATTCCTTTTTCACAAAGTTATTAAGCAGCCTGCAAAACAGCAGAGTTCGGTAAAAGAAATTTGAGTATTATGCTTCGAGCAAGTGCGGCTGAAATAGAAAATGATGTTGCTTATAAAAAAATTTGTAATGAAATGTAATCACTATACTACTATTATTGTGGTCACTATTTTGCTGTGGTCCAGTGATTATATACATTTCACACCATTTTATGAAACAAAGTGAATATATTCTGCAAATATGAGGACCAACAAATCTTTTAAATTTGGCGTTTTTCCAGGGAAATGAAGCTTAATAAAAATTTCACTTTAAAGTGTATGTGATATTGTTAAAATATTTTATATACAAGTTGTTACTGATGATTATATAGTTCATGCACCACTCTTACATGTTTTACATAAAATATAATGGTGATAAATGAACCGAAATTATGAAGTATTGTTTTCATGCATTTCTTTCCATTCATCACTCTTACATGTTTTAAATTAAACATAATGGTGATAAATGAACCGAAATTATGATTTAAGTTACTGTACAAAGAAACACTTTGAACCTCGTAGCAAGTTTCAAACTGAGATCAAAATTTTGCTCTGAGCGACTGGAGGGTAAATAAAATGTGGTGTTGCATATAAAAAAATTAGTAATGAAATGTAATCACTATACTACCGTTATTGTGGTCACTATTTTTCATGAATTTCTTTCCATACAGAGTCTTTCATTATGTTTTACGTTAAATATAATGGTGATAAATGAACAGGAATTATAAAGTAAGTTACAAATTTGTAATAAAATGTAATCACTATACTACCACTATTGTGGTCACTATTTGACTGTGGTCCTGTGATTATATATGTTTCACACCATTTTATGAAACAATGTGAATATATTCTGCAAATATGAGGACCGGCAAATCCTTTAAACTTCTTATGACAGTAATTTTTTTGGTATTTTTCTAGGGAAGTGTAGTTTAAGAAAAATTTCACTGAAAAGTGAGGCTAATGCAGGAACTCTTTCCAAATTTTGTCAATAGAACTTGCACTGGAAACGTTTAAATTGTTGTGTCAAGATTGTTATTGTTAATTGCGGGCGACTAAAAGATCAATTCTGCCTAATGTTTAAAAGTAATAGTATTTTATGCACTTTTTCACTTATGATTATATAGTTCATGCACCACTCTTAGTAAAGTGTATATGGCATTGTTAATATGTTTGATACACAAGTTGTTACTGATGATTATATAGTTCATGCACCACTCTTAAATGTTTTACATAAAATATAATGGTGATAAATGAACCAAAATTATGAAGTATTGTTTTCATGCATTATTTTTCATGTAAAGTCTTTAGATGAGTGTATGTTATATTGTTAAATTGTTTGATACACAAGTTGTTACTGATGATTATATAGTTCATGCACCACTCTTACATGTTTTATATAAAATATAATGGTGATAAATGAACCAAATTATGAAGTATTGTTTTCATGCATTTCTTTCCATTCATCACTCTTACATGTTTTACATTAAACATAATGGTGATAAATGAACCGAAGTATGAAGTATTGTTTTCATGCATTTCTTTCCATACAGAGTCTTTCAGTAAGTGTGTGTGATATTGTTAAAATGCTTGATACACAAGTTGTTACTGATGATTATATAGTTCATGCACCACTCTTACATGTTTTACATTAAA
Organism: Hydractinia echinata; assembly: GCA_030067915.1. NCBI lineage: Eukaryota > Metazoa > Cnidaria > Hydrozoa > Anthoathecata > Hydractiniidae > Hydractinia > Hydractinia echinata. The sequence goes on along the minus strand of JASGCC010000140.1, from coordinate 248,881 downwards.
CATAATGATGATAAATGAACCAAAATTATGAAGTATTGTTTTCATGCATTTCTTTTCCTGTAAAGTCTTTAGATAAGTGTATGTGGTATTGGTAAAATGTTTAATACACAAGTTGTTACTGATGATTATATAGTTCATGCACCACTCTTACATGTTTTACATTAAACACAATGATGATAAATGAACCAAAATTATGAAGTATTGTTTTCATGCATTTCTTTTCCTGTAAAGTCTTTAGATAAGTGTATGTGGTATTGGTAAAATGTTTAATACACAAGTTGTTACTGATGATTATATAGTTCATGCACCACTCTTACATGTTTTACATTAAACATAATGGTGATAAATGAACCAAAATTATGAAGTATATATAATCTAACTCGCCGCAGATTATGGGAATGGTTTTCGGCCCATGTTTGTTATTAAGATCTGCTTGGTTATAGCATTCTAACTTGTTAAATGAGCTTGAGTTTGATTATTTTATTCAAATTCTGTTTTTAGTCGTTTTTCCACTCTGTGTTGAGGAACAGCGCCTTGTGTGAAACATACGCTAAAGGAAACTTACGTTTGACGAACTGGAAACGCAAGCTGGGATGTCGATGTCAGTATAAACATATAGTAGACTGGTGTGGTTGCTCACCCAATGACTTCAAACCCGAAGACCTGGTCAGGTTACAGGTACTCAAATTATTACTTTATATATTTCGAACTGTATTGCTTTGGGAAAGAGTGGGTAAAATGGTAGTAACAAGATCTTGACTTATTATAATTATTTTATTAAAGCCTTCTCTATGATGGGGTATTCCAAAAAAAATCGTCCCCGAATTCCCTTTGAGCTTCTATCTTGCACAAATTGATTTTTAAATTTTAAAAGGTTGTCTTGCTTTCTTAGAGTCAGACTATAAACCATTTCGCTCGGAAATTTGAACCCATCGTCAACAACGAGATCATCAACCTGCTTGACCATTGGCTGTATGGAAAACCTAAAAACAACGCGGGTTTACATCAGTACTGGGAAAATTTTTATCACCATAAAAGTGATAAAATTGAGAAGTTTGATATTTTTATGACGTTCTTTCAATCATTTGGACAGATAGCTTCTAAAGCGCTCTCCATCTCCAGTGGCTGTCGTTACATTCCCATATGGAAAGCCAAGGAAGCGACATATTACACGAAGGAGGACCACCTTGAAGGCGTCCTCACATTATTCGAAGCTAAAGTAGCTACTGATGAAATCAAGAGAGAATTTCTTACGTTAGAAACATATTTTAAACCGAAGAATATGTCCAAGTTGTTTAACGCTAATATGCCAGCTCCTAAAAATCGACTGAAAGGACTGGAGGTAAATCATTCATTCATTCATTTTTTTATCCATCCATTCATTCATTCATTCATTCATTCATTCATTCATTCTTTCATTCATTCATTCGTTCATTCATTTATTCATTCGTTCCTTCATTCCTTTATTCATTCGTTCCTTCCTTCCTTCCTTCCTTCCTTCCTTCCTTCCTTCCTTCCTTCCTTCCTTCCTTCCTTCCTTCCTTCCTTCCTTCCTTCCTTCCTTCTTCCTTCCTTCCTTCCTTCCTTCCTTCCTTCCTTCCTTCCTTCCTTCCTTCCTTCCTTCCTTCCTTCCTTCCTTCCTTCCTTCCTTCCTCCTTCCTTCCTTCCTTCTTCCTTCCTTCCTTCCTTCCTTCCTTCCTTCCTTCCTTCCTTCCTTCCTTCCTTCCTTCCTTCCTTCCTTCCTTCCTTCCTTCCTTCCTTCCTTCCTTCCTTCCTTCCTTCCTTCCTTCCTTCCTTCCTTCCTTCCTTCCTTCCTTCCTTCCTTCCTTCCTTCCTTCCTTCCTTCGTTCGTTCGTTCGTTCGTTCGTTCGTTCGTTCGTTCGTTCGTTCGTTCGTTCGTTCGTTCGTTCGTTCGTTCGTTCGTTCGTTCGTTCGTTCGTTCGTTCGTTCGTTCGTTCGTTCGTTCATTTATTTTATAAACGCGTTTTTTCTCTGTTCTTATTTCTATTCATTATGTCTTTACTTTTTGATCAGATTGGCACCTCGTGGGATCAGAAAGAAAGAATATTTCGTAACATCGCTGGTTTGATTGGTCCAAATGATAATCCAACCCTAGTGCATAGGTGGGTGCATGGCGAAGAATTTCATGTGAGAATTGTGTGGCAAGATCCGCTAAATGTAATAGCAGGTTGGTTATTAATTTTTTATTTAATTAATCCATTTTCTTGACTCATTTGTTAAACTATTTTGTACCTAAGGGAATTAATTTTAGTGGAATTAATTTTCGCTTATTTCGCGAGTTTTTTGTCAATTTCGCAAAAAAATACTTTCTGCGAAAATCATTGGGAAACCTGCTATTCGCGAAATTCGCGAAAATTAATTGCCGCGAAATTTAAATATTTTTTCCCCTCAAAAATGGGAAAATTAGTTCTGGCGAAAGACTACTTTAAGGAGATTAAATTTCTCGAATTTTACTTTCAATCCATAAAAAAATCCGAGAAGTTAAATCAAGTTAAAGATTTATGTGGTGGTCCATGGAGGTCATACGCCCATTTATTCCCTATAAACGTTTTTAAAAATTGCCTCAGCTACAAAGTCAATTAAAAAGGGTCTTGGGATCTTATTGTAGCGCCTTTATATTTCACAAGCTAGTATTTCAATGGGAAAATATACTTCTGCTAAGCTTTTTCTTTAAGATAACTCATCCGTAACAAGTCGGAAATTTTCAAATTTACTTATCCTTAAGAGTAAATTTCTGCGAAATACCTAAATTCCGTAGCTGGTGCGTTCTTCTCTAGATTTACCCCCTCCCCACTTGTCCACCACCTACATTTAATTACCTTAAATAACTCATACAACAGTTTTTTCACCTATATTACGAAGTTCTTTATATTTGTGTTTATATTTATTGTCAGGTATGTACCAGATGAAAGTTGAGAAAAACTGGGTTATATCCTTCCACAAGCCAACATTCAATAAGCCGTTGCGACCTGGAACCTGGGTTGTCAAACTTGTTTACAACGATGATGTCGTCTTAGGCGAAGTTAAATTTTTGGTTATACCCGAAGCCTACTTTGGCGGGAAATCTGCAACGCTTGAGTATGTGGTTGCAAATAACAACGGCCCTCCAGCAGGGCTTTATTCCAGTGACTTTGTGATTGAGTTTGACCGGGAGGCAAATGACACTAAAGAACGTGTGAAGGAGTTTAGTGAAAACTCCTCCACATTGGGCTCGCATTTAGATGATTGGGTAGATAAACATGTTCTCCGTCACTGGGATTTAAAAGCGACATGCGCGATAGTTGAAGGTCAGTTTAAAAAATGCGGTGGAGTGACATCTTGTCGCGATACTGACTGGAGTTCCAGATCACCGGATCCGAAATCGGAGGTAGGTAATATAAACAAAGATGGCAGACTTAGGTGATGCTTACAATAATCGAATTACGATGATTTTAGCGATGAAAATTGGATGTTTGCCTGGTAGAATTTCTTTTCCTTTTAAAGTTTAAAAACGAAATTTTATTGTGTATAGAAAGCTGTTCCTAAGCAAAAATTAAAACTAATATTAAGTTATACTACTACAGAAGAGATTGAATTATTTTTGCTGTTTTTATATTTCACGATATGTGTTGAATTTGACTCAACTACGCAATTCAGTTTTAATACATAGTCAGCAGCCGTCCATATAATTCTTGACATGCAGAAAAGTAAAGTCTAACATTTAAAAAAGGCAACGTTTTTTGTAATTTTATTCAACTGTTCTATATTTATTAAAACATAGTCGGTCCCTCATGGATAAAACCACGGATTCGCCATTCCTTAAAAAAATATCGTATTTCGTGTTTCCGTAGCGTTTTTCTTACATTCAGATTATACACACGATGCACGAATTTAGGAAAAAATGATGGGGAATATTTCAAGTTACGTTTTGGTATTTATATTTGCATTTACATATATGTACCCCAACGTCCGACGTCGGGCTTTTCGACTAGTTTTTTCACCAACACTCTATCCCATGTTTGATACTAATGTGTAATGTGAAGATTTTAACCACTTCAATTTTTAGGCGAATTTTATGATTAGATGTATTTTATAAATACAATTTATTTATATGTTATAGTGATAATACTATATTTTAAATATTAATATGCAGTAAATAATAGAGAGTACTTTATACATATTTTATTATATTTATTTAAGAAAAAAAATTTATGCTATTGTACTCTTTCTGTTTCTTTTTATAATTATTTGTTTCTCCGTTGTCAATTTTGCACTCTTTGGGTCTCCAATAGCAAGGTGGTGAAAAAGGGGTGAAATATTATGTTATGTTTGAACCATTCAAGAAATATCGTCTTGAATGTTTTAATAATCATAACATATTATTCCTAAAGCAATGATAAGCGTTCCTTGCATTAATTTGCTGCTTTTTATATAAAAAAAGAATAAAAATTGTTCTGGCTGGTCAAAATCCTAAAATTAATAGTGCGGAAAGAAACACTAATGGAGACTCGAAAGTAGGTATTAGTACAAGTATTAACTGCGGACCACGTGTTATTATTAGGAGAGTGTGATGCTATCCCAAACCTACGCAGAACGACATATAACAAGTGAAATTCTGATTTCGTCGACAACATTAGTTGACGTGGATGAACATATGCAATAAATTTTCATATAGCTGCATCATGTACGGGCGTATGGTCCAAGTTTCAGTTGTGCCAGGAACGTTTATTACAGACTTTCCAGGACAGTGACCAGGATGTCAAGAAGTTCTAAAACAGTAAAATATCCAGAAAAAGTCAAAATATCGGTAATTTCTTCTGTTGTCAGGAATTTTGAGAGTATTGGCAAAATATCCGGAAAAATCAGTCCGTTCTATCAATACGAATGTAAGTAACTAAATTTAAAATTTTTAGGGGAATCCAAGGTTCCTGCAAGTGTGAAATTTGGGTCGAAATAGCTGAAAATCATGCAAATGTCAGGAATTATAGTGGAAAAATGTTGGCAAAATGTCAAACACTCTGGCGCTTATTTGAATCATTTATTAGGCATATTCAAACTTTTTTTGCTTAGAACCTTGGGTAGCTGATAAACACAATTTTACTTCAACCTGCTGCTTAGAGATTATTGTCACAAACTTTGAACACGCCTTAAACCTTAACGCGTTTTTAGAGTTATAATTTTCCCTTTGACTCGCAAGCAACTTTACGTTTATTCCATTAAGGTATAATTAAATAGCACAGCTAATTTTAAATTTTTTTCGCCACAAGTGATTATATAGACTGTTTCTATATCCAGAGTCTCGCATTTTGTACTCATCAAATTTACAATGGACTTAGGTGGGTTATTTTGCGTTGTCGGAGCGCCAGAATATACCACTAGTAAATTTGAAACGCTGTCTAACAGGCCTACGTGCGCGCAAAAGTAGCGACTTCATCGCTTGCCGGCTGCATAGTATTGGCCATTTGACCCTTTTTGCCGTGACGAAAAAACTGCTTTTGTTTCAGACTTGCGATTTTACAATAAAACTAATCCACTATATTTTGAAAATTTATGTCGTTTGATATCACAAACTACAATAGTTAGCCAAGCTGTGATTGGCAATTTATTTTTGGTCCAGGAAAGCAGAATTTTTGACATCCGGAATGATCATTCAGACAAATCTCTTGACATATCGTTTTTCTCTCACAATTACTCTCATGAAGACCAACTGCTGGGATACCAGTCGCTGTAACGGCGCCATTTTCTTGTATTGTTTCTTGTGTTGTTGTTATGTCAACGTTTTCATCCAATGAAAGCGATGATGTAACAAACATTACCAGGACCAGACACAAAAACTGAACGGCATCCATTTTGATTGGTATTTCACTAAAATGAATAGAGTAAGGTGGCGTTCATTAGAGTTCATTTCGTCCCAAGTTAATTAAAATCGATTCAGTCTTTGTTGACAGGTTTTACATTAATCCTAAGGATTTTCGGTGGGGCGAAGTTTGCCGAATTGCCCCTGTTTTCTCTATTTGCTTGTTTTTCCCTTTTTTGTATTTTTTTGTATGTTATGTTTGTTATATTTGTTTCTTTCTTTTCTCATTTTTGACTGAGATTCTTGACCATAAACATAAACACACAGTTGTAAAACTTTGGCGAGTGCTATTGCGCATGTGCTGTTATCATATAGTTGGTGTAAAAGATAGCTGCGGCCTGAAATATTACTTAGTTTCGCGCGAAATGAAACTTCGTGTAAGGGCTGCCTACAAGTGATACATGTAAAGTTACATACTTAAGATCCTAACTCTTAATACGAACTTTTTTTTTTATTTTACTCTTTTTTTGTATTTAGTATTAGTATTTAAAAATTTATTCTTACTGATCATTTACTCCTTACTCAAAAGTAAACATAAAATTATTAGTGTAAATACATGATTTTTGTTTGTTTATATTATATGTTATATATTTTTTTTACTAATGTTTCCGTGTCTTTTGATTTTTGATGTTACTTGTTTTTATAAGAACACTGTGCTCTGGAAGCATTTTTTTTTAAATTTTTTCTTATAAAGTCTAAAAATACGTTGTTTTTTTCGAGATCAGCCGTTGAAAAAAGCCGTGTGAAGTCTTAGATATTTTAAACTCGTTTCGAATTTTGCTTTTGTATAGTTTCTTTTTATAAAATACACTAATACATACTGAGAATTGTGGAAAAGTTTCAACATTGAACTTTTTATTATCTTTCCATCATTCTACTATTTAATTCTAGTAATTCTCTTAGGTACCGAAAAATCACCGCCTCGCCCCATGCCCAAGCCCCTCGCCCAAGCCCACCACCCCTTTTTCTGAATTCGCTATTTTTCAATTTTTTTTTAACCTTTTCCCGCGTTTATTCTTAACCCCCATGTATTGGTTTATTAAGACGAACAAAGTATTGAACTCTTTTGAAAGGTAATCTAAAAATAGAATTAGGAAAAATGTTCTACTGCACTAAATATATCTAAATAACTATAAATACATTTTCTCAAAATATCCATGTTTTTCTATTTCCCAATCCTCCAAATTATCCCAATCCTCCAATTGTTAATTTTTAATATGTCTATCAATCCCCAATCCCATTTATCCCAACCATCACCAATCAGATGAAGAACAATGCTGCATTAAATTTCAAACACAAAACCCTCCCAACTCTTTAACCCCACCTCAAATTATTAATTTTCAATAATTTTTTTCCCCCTCTCCTCCTCTTCATCGCAGTTTATTTGTTACTTCAAAGGAAAGTTTTTTTCACTCTGAATCAAGTTAGCTACAGAACAATTCTATTTCGTACAAAGAATCCTCTGCAACCGATACTCATCAAAACACAGTAACTATAAGTACACCTACCTTTTCTATTTTCTGAAAATTTATAAAACTGGAAGTTTGAATTGTTTTTCAGATTCCTTCTGTATGTTTAGTTCGAACTTCTTTTTAACAAAAACGTTTTATATTGACTCTTTCCATTATTGTACTAACTTCGGTTCCAGACTTCCATATAACTAGTGTTCAATTAAGAAGAACAATCAATGTAAAGGAACCATCACATTTAAACACGATATAGATGGATATCCTTTTGAAATGAATGTGCCACCGGAGGGGATGGACAAACCCTGCCGCATATACGTTTCTTATTACATTACGCCAAACTAATTACATACATATTTCAAGAGTGTCGTATTATAAACATTCTTGTCGCATTTCAGCTTTACGAAATTTTACTAGGAAACATTCATGCATCGAATCTGGCATACACTGAACCCTGCCTACGCCCAATCTTCGGAACCTTGTATACACTAAACCTTTGATACACTAAAGCTTGCATACAATACACCTTGCATACAATACACCTTGCATACAATACACCTTGCATGCACCGAACCTTGCATGCACCGAACCTTGCATGCACCGAACCTTGCATGCACCGAACCTTGCATGCACCGAACCTTGCATGAACCGAACCTTGCATACACCGAACCTTGCATACACTACACATTGCATACAATGATCCTTGCATAACCGAACCTTGCATAACCGAACCTTGCATACGCTAAACCCTGCATACACTACATCTTGCATAAACTGAACCTTGCATAAACTGAACCTTGCATGCACCAAACCTTGCATGCACCGAACCTTGCATGAACCGAACCTTGCATACACTACACCTTGCATACACTGAACCTTGCATGTACCGAACCCTGCATGCACCAAACCTTGCATACACTGAACATCTGCTACATTCACCCATTTTTCACTTAAATTCCTTTTATCAACAAAAAACAGAGTATTTGTTGGTTGTAAATCACTAAACGTTTTTCAGGATCTCGCCTCCAAAACAATGCAGGTGCGAGTGGAGTTTTTCCTTTACTGAGTAAATTCTACAAAACAATGTGATTGTGTTATCAATCGACTTTCTTATAAAGTAGGCACGTTTGAAAAGAGTGGTGTGGTCCAAAAACGGTCTAAGTTGAGTACCATTCTATCCTTATCCCCAGGGTCTCTTGACCCCATAGCTCACCCTCGTCCCCAAGGATTTTTGCTTTTTTGATACAAGAGAAGACGGTGAAAAATTTTGCACGCCACAATTTCTTCCCTTCGTTAACATTGTTTAAGCAAACATGTTCTCCGTAATGAGAGATGAATATTATAAATATTTACTTTCAATGTCTATTCATCTTCAATTCGTTGATAGCAATCGAGTTGAGAAAACATATGTTACGCCTGTAAAACCTACCTGGCAAGCATCATAAAATATACAAGATGTCCTGGGGACGAGGTACAGGTCTAATGTTAGCGTTGGCATCCGATTCTTGTCTTCATGAATTCGTTAATTGAAACAAGGATTTCTGTCCTTAATCCCTGTGTCTTATTAACACTGGATCTTTTGTTTTTCGTATAATGAAGATGCAGCAATTTTACTTCCGATCAGGGTTATATTAGTACCGTGGCCCATAGGTGACATGCTTAGAATATATTTTATTTCTCCTTAAACTCATATCAATGTTACTGTCGCTGCGTGTTATATCTGTCGACTTAAAAAAGCTGGAAACAGGATTGTCACTCTACAGTTTTATCATAGGTCAGACATGGGTATATCACATTTAAGGTCTAGCAGTTTCTTAAATTTTATCAATCTTTGCGACTCAATTTCAATTAAAAAATTACTCATCCGCATGTTCATATAGGCACGGAGAGCAGAAAAAACAGTCAGGAAAGTCAATAAAACAATGTAATAAAATGTATTATTAGAATATATTTACAAATCATAATTTACAAGAAAATAATAGACGTATATCCCACCCTACCTTTATCACAAAAAGACCTTTAAAAAACCTATTAACACGATGAGAATTAAAGACAAGAATTAATGGAAACAAAATAAGACTTCGTCGGGTATTTGCCGCCGTTCCACAACGATATCTTACGAATACCTCCATTTTTAGTCCAGTCATTTTGAGTAAAAAAAAGTGGCCGGTAAAACCTCACAAAACCAAAGAAAATTTTAAAAGCGAATCCAAAAATAAAAAATATTAAAGAGCTACTTTAACAGGACAAGTATGCTATCAGGATTGATCTTTAATTTAGCGAAATAACTCAAGCTTCTGTTGCCGCCTATTCACAAAAACTTGAAAGTGATCACACTAAGAAATAAAACGCATCCGTCTAAAATACTTGTTAAAAGTATTTTATGGGTGCCTGTCCATAGCATGGCCTCTAAAAGTGCCTAGAGTAAATATTATTTAAAAAACTCAGAAAAAGAACTTCGGAAAAAACAAAGAAAAAGTCAGAAAAACCATCATGGAAAGAAATTGAGAAAAAAGAAATCAGAAAAACGGAATTCAGAAAAAAACAATCGGGTAAAAGAAATTCAGAAAAAAAATTAAAAAAACAGATTTAGACAAAAATGGATAAAGGTAGGGTAGGGTAAGGGAAGAATTAAAACTTTTGTATTTCTGCAGCATGCAATTGAAGAAGTTCTTCAACTTCCTCAATCGCAGCCCCAACTTTCAATTTCTTTTTGGAAACCTTTCTTGGAAAGATTTTGCAAAAGAAATTGTTACGCAGAACCTTTGTAATACCATCACACTTCTTGCGAAGCACGGTGGTGAAGCTTATTGTTTGTTGTTTGCACTTCTTATATCGCTCATCTTGCTCAGCAAGTTTTCTCTTAAGATCCTCTATGGCATCCTTTTGATATGCACCATTAACCTCCAGCTCTTTCATTTTGCATTCCATATTGAAAATGCCGCGATTCAATCCATCGTTTTCTTTTGCAAAAACATTACGTTCACCTGTCACCTTCTCGAGTAGTTCTTCAACTCTGATTCTTTTCATCTTTTCACTCTCACAGTCTTTAACAGCTTCCGCAGCCATCTTTTCCACAGGTTTTATTGCTTGCCGAATGATTTCTGGAATCGCATTTACTTTTGTGCTTAATTGGTCGAATATTGTATCACATTCCTTGTTACAATCTTTGATTATTTCCTCTAGATGTTGGATCTGCTGCAGATGCTTTCTATTTATGTCTTCGTTCTCCTTTCTACGTTTCTTCTCTCCTTCGAGAGCTTGAGTTAAAGATGTTAACTTGTCTTCATAAACTTCGTTCATTTCCTGAAAAATAAAGTAACTTTGCGTTAACAAATTGTAGTGAGATACAAGAAATTCTTTTGTGTGTCGTTTTGCCACTCCATTTGTTTATATTTTAGCATGTATTGCACAAAATGACGAAAAGGTTAGGGTCTAAGACGTTGTTATACAGAAATGATTAGCTCTTTTTCAAATGTTGTCACCTTTCTTACAGGTTTCATGTCATCAATATTATTATAGCTGCTAGTTTCCATTCTAGGAGGTAGTATCACTTCCATCTGTCACTGAGTATTTGCGCGAGGAAAGGGACGTTATTTGACGTCAAATTTTTTTGTATTAACGTGACGTAATAGTTCAAAATGGTTACCAGATACTTAGAAATGGCGAGTTAAATGAGCTTAAAGCATGATTTTGGAAATAGAAGCCATGAGGAAATACACCCTGTACGTAAAAAATAACAAAGCTTTTCTAGTCTTCCCATTTGTTAAATGAGAAGCGCGTGAGGGATTCCAAAAACATATATCGCAGAGAGAACATGCTCCATTTCTTGTTTCTTCTACTGTAGCACAAAATCACCGAAACACAGTTTTGTATCATTGCACACCTACTTAGGGTTGGGTAAGGGAAGAATTAAAACTTTTTTATTTCTGCAGCATGCAATTGAAGAAGTGTTAACAAATTTAGCAAGACACAAGAAATTAGTTTGTGGATCATTTTGCATGTCTATTGGTTTATATTTTACCATGTATTACACAAACTGACGAAAAGTTTCGGGTCTAAGACAACGTGGTGGAAAAATGCACGTTGTAAAATTTCTTTACCTTTCTTACAGGTTCCATGTCAGCAATATTATTATTATTGTGATTTTCCATTCTACCAAGTAGCATCACTTCTGTCACTGAGTATTTGCGCAAAGTGCGAGACAATATTTGACGTCAAATTGGTTTGCCTAATTAACGTACTGGTTTAAAATTGCTGCTATGAGTCTTTTTATAAGAATAATTTATTTACGTCTCAACAGGAATATTCTTTTTTTCTGAAAAAAACATATTTTGAGCACAGTTTAATTTAAAAGATCTGGAAAGCAAACTGGTGTACATAACACCCCAAAGGTACTGTTGTTTCAGCAGCCTTATTCAACTGACACACAGACAGCTAGAATTTGTGGGGAGAAATATCTAAATGAAACCTGATAAAAGACATTTCACATCAATCATAGGGTATATGAGTTAACGAAGAAAAAAAAAACAAACGTTTTCTTATATTCCATTTAAAAAACTTAAAGGTAAACATGTTCTTAGCATCTTTAATACTCTAAGAGAGTATTTTTTTATAAAAGTAAAAAAAGGTTTTTGAATTTTGTAAGCGGTGTTCGAAGGCAACCGCTCAAATGAACAAACAATCTCTTTCTGATGAACATTGTATAGAAAGGGTAGATTCACACTTTTGTAGTCTTTGGTATGACTTGACCGGAGATGGATCCACGATCTTTCTGCGCTGGATGAAATAGCTGTTATCCCGACCGTATTACGGCAACGTTCTAGCTGGTTAGTTCGACCCACTTGGAGAATATAGAAAACCATATATACCATAGAATGCGTCGTTGTTTTGGTTGTAATGATTGGTTCACATCAGCATCACGTGCAACAAACAGTTTTGGCCAAAGATTACCATTGTCAATAAAATTTTTTTTAAACAGTAGAAAGGAATGCAAACATTATGTATTAATAAAATCCTGTTTTTCATTAGCAGCGTATTGTGTACAACGTGAAAAAACGCACGTTATAAAAGCAAAGGCAAGATAAGCAGTTGTATCAAATCTATTCGAGCGTCGCAATGCTTGTTTTTTTCGTTAACATTGGTCACACACACCCACAGCAAACTTGTGAGTCATTTGAAGTATGCTAATACTGACTAACTCGGACGTAATTGTAAACTATATCTATATAACCAATCAAGCAAACAAATATTGACCGTATTCTTGCCGTTGCGATCCAGCGGCTCGAGCAAAAGTAAAATTTGGCCGGGTATTCTGGCTACTTATTTATGAGTGCTACATAAGCTAATTTTTTAGGCTAGTGCAAGGAGGTGTGTAACATCGAATTAAATTCTTGAGCAATAGCGAAATATTAATTTGTAATTACTGAGTAAAAAAGTCCCGACCGCAGTTTTGTTTGTTGAGACAAAAAAGACGCCGGTAAGTTAGAAAATGCAGCTAATGTACTGTTTGCTTGCGCTACGCATCTACGCTATTGTTACCGGGTTTGGAATATCGGCCAGTTGATTCCTTTTTACGAACTTTCTCAACTGACCCTAAATATTTTTAATATTCTAGTGGAAGATTGTGTTTCCCTAAAATCAACATGATTAAAATATCCGCAGGCTTTATAGGATTGTTTGAAGAGAACAAATGTTGGAAGGGTGGCTTAAACTCTTTTTAAATTCATTTTTAATTTCTGGTGACACAGGCAAGAAATCTTTCCCAGGATATGCAGAATCGACAAAATCTATCCGATCTACCGATAAAATATCTGTCAGATAAGTCGGTGAATTTCTTATATACCGAGATCTTGATCTAGCGCGTCAGAAAGTTCGGTGGGCGGGAAATGTTTAGTCACATTTGGATAAAATTACAACTTCACAGCTACGTTCACAAACAGAGATCTGTGCCTTAGGTCCCAGTTCCCCCGTTTAATAGTGCCCGCCTTAGTTCAGGCCCTGTATAATCCTAATCCGGAAACCCTGCAATATTCTATATACACAAATCCGACAAGCTGTGTAGAAGATATTTCTCACGTTACAAAAAGTTTTCACAACAGTTTCTGTATTTTTATCTAAATTTTTATTGGACAATTATTCGATACAAAAAAGTATTTCAACACCAACCATAGATCTTCACGCAAACCAGTTGTCAACTTTCGCGCTTTATATACGCTGCGAATTTCAAAACACCATAAATACCATGAAAAAATGGCAACCGACATCCCTCGGAAAATCGTATGATATTGAGGCTTTTGCAACGAGTCACCTTGTATACAAGAACACATGAGAACCATTTATCGGAGAGAAATTAATCGCAATGATGCAACCAAACAATATGAAGGACAAGTATGCTATCGCAGTATTTCAAGAATGAAAAGAGAAGGACATCGGTAACCTTCCCCTCGGAAAATCAGGAAAATTTGCAAAGACTGTTCTTTTTTTTTTAAGAAGCAACAATTGAAAACAGATGCTAAATAATCGTCCGTGGCAAAGTTAGATTGTTACTTTATTGGGGTGAATTTTCGCAAGGATTAAATTTCACGAATTTTGGCCTAATCTGCAAAATTAAGTCGCGGCGAAAATCTGGAAAGTAGCTATGAGCGAAAATTTGTCTTGGCTAAATTTTCGAATAATTGTCTGAACCGCTAAATTTATATAAGGAAATTTGCGAAAAATTTCCATGATCGAAATCCGTTATTCCATAAGTAAAGAAACGAGTAAAACTTATGACATGTAATCTATTCTATCTTTCAAATTAAACTACCTGTAGTCATCGATTACAAAATTATCTACTTTTTCGCATGGCTTGGTTTTCCCGACTGGTTGATTTTGATTTCGTGTGGCGGCATTTTTGTAACTAAGGAAAAGAGCTTTCAACGATACTAAAGGTGACACCAAAAAGCTGGCCCTAATTCGCCTTTGTAAATTCATTTTTTTTGGATATTTTTCGACAATAGATTTGGCTGTTTATCACGAAAATTAACCAAGAGCTAATTTCACGGTGCCTTCGATTTTGTTCGAATTGTAGGGTGTTTAACTATACTTTATGTTCAAGTATGTTCTAAAAATTAATCCCCCCCCCCCAAAAAAAAAAATTGTCTATGTTTGTAAAACTTTGTCGGTAAAGTGAAAAGTTTTTTTTTGCGACTTTTTTACCGATATATTCAGCGGTTTATGAAACTTATTGTAGGCTCTGAAACATGATTAGTTCGTAAGATTATCCGTCCCTCCCCGAAGAAAAAAGAACCCGTCAAATTGCAGAATTTTTCATTTCCGGGCAAAGTAAAAGTTCAAATCATTTCAACTTTTTCTGTCAGGAGGGACAATTAATGTTATCCTATCCTCGTCCCGAGGGTTTTTTGCCTTTCATATCAAAAAGGAAAAACCCTGGGTACGAGGGTCAATGTTATCCAATCAAAAGAACAAAAAGTAACCAGTCAGATTGCAGTATTATTATTCCATTCGTTGTGAAGATCAGACTCAACTTGTCTGAATGCGGGAAACTTGAGATCCATAAATTTATACCCAAGCTATCATTTTCACAAATTTTTCGCATTAAAATGTTACTAATGAGGTTGCGAATGTTACAATGAGGACTATTTGTAGCGCAGTAACGCCCAATGCAGAGTAAATTAAGGTCAAAAATTTTATTCTTAAAGTCTGTAAGACTATAGAATGTGGTCAATTGGAACTCAAAATCCAACGCAAACTTAAGCCTGGTTAGGGTTTCTTCACAAAGACATTTTCGGTAGAGAAACGTCTTAACCTTTTTCGATTTTTAAATGTGAAAAAATCCTAAAAAATCGTTAACAGATTAGTTTAGGTTCAATCGCAAGGTCTTTTAAGATCACTTAATTCAGTGCGCAGGTGGTGTGTGCCGTATAGATTTATCCGGAGTTACGAAATTCGACATTATTATCGCCAAAACGTCAACATCTCTGTTTTGCAAGATATGGACTGGTTATCGCACATTGCGGAGTACAATATGACGCATTTTTTTCGTGTTCTTTAATTTTTGCGAGCCTTCAGGAAAGAAAAATAACTGCAAAGGTTGGCGAACGAGAAAAATATACGGAATTTTGAACGAGGTATGTGCGATAGCTAGTGTATCATTATCACGGATAATATTATTTAAGGGAAACACTTTGAAACGTAGCTACATAACATTCGTAAGCGCTGTTGGAAAACTCATAAGAAACAAGAACAGTATGTTAAAGCGAAACGCACTTCGAGGAGCGTTTATAATCTAAATTTAACGTTGGGAGGTTGATTCCACTTACCGTTAGAAAGAAAAAACATGGTAGCTCAAACGCATATCTGCCATTGTACTAATGACAACAAACATATCATAAGATGATGTAATATAGCATAATTTGACGTCAAATAAAAATCAAACATATATATACGGTTTTCGTGAGTAGCTGTTTTACATGGTCAAGATGAGACTTCCAAGACCAAAACTGTTCAAGAAACGTAAAATAAAGAAAGAGAGACAAGGATTGTTCTCATTATGGCAAAGTTTTTTGCACTTTTAACATGTTGTACCAGCAACAATGCCAATAAACAACAGAAGAGACGAAGACGCAACAAAGTTGATGTTGTCGTGTGTCCTTCAGAATCATCAATGAAAGAAGTTAAAGTAGCTGCAGATCAAACAAGTGAATTGGCAGAAGAAACCAAGCAAGCAGCTGTACCTTTGGAGAAGAAAAAGAAGAAGAAAAATCGCAAAGTTAAGAGGAGTATCAAGTCTGAAGAAAAGATTGAAATTGATCCAGGTGCGAATGTAGTGGAATTTGATAAGGTTGTTAGTCAAAAGGAAGTATCAGTTGATAAACTTGCGGTAGAAGATCGAGGATGTGAAAGTGAGGATCGAAGATGTAAAAGTGAAATAAGGATTGACAAAGACAACTTAGTTGTGAGCTCTACCGGTAGTAATGTATTGCAAGCTCAAAAGAAAGCTAGTGATGCAAAAATGGAGATTGAAGTACATGAAGCTAGTGGAAACAACCACGTTAAAATAGAAGGTAACCAAGTCCGTGCCGTCGTTGAGAGAAAGATAAATGTCATAGCAGAAGACCTAAAGGATAATACATGCTCCATTAACGACGATGATAAAGTTATTGATAATGCGGATGGAACCAAAGAAATTTCAAATAACGATTGTGATGACAGAGAGAAAATCAAAGCAAAAGAAATCAACAGTGAAATTGCAATGGAATCGAGCTGTGCCGGAGAATCGGAAAACAAAGTGTTGGACACTGATCAGAAGATGCTAACTAAGAAGAACGATGACCACCAAAAGATGACGGCTGCATATAACAAGGAAAATGGTAATGGTGATTGTGTTCTAATTGAGAAATGTTCTATCAATCCGCAATCGATGGAGGTTTTGAATGACACTGTCTTGGTGAAGGAGGACAATCTTGTTCCAGATTTTGTGCAAGATGTTTTGTCCCTAGCGATAGTTGATTTGCAAATGGAAGATGGTCGCGATAAGGACATGGTTTGTAAGCATAAGTCAACTGAAAGCTTTTATGAAAGAATCCCACATGTTGCTGAATCGAACACGGATGCTGTTATTAAAACTGAAAAAAGTTTTGTCATTCCGCAAACGATTAAAGTTTTGAACGAGACTGACTTGAATGAAGAAAACAATCTAATCACAGGTTTTGTGCTAGGTGTCTTGTCCCAAGCAGTTCTTCATTTGCAGATGGAGTATGCGCTTGATCAAAATACTGTTTGCAAGAGCAAGTCTGTCGAAAGTTTCGAGGGAGGAATACCACAAGCCTTAGGATCGATGAATCTGAATATGGATGATGATGTTGCTAAAACCAATCCGCCAACGAAGGAGGATTACAGAAGTCTTGCGTCGAAACCACCATACATGGACAAAGTGGATGAAGTTGCAGATATTATGCCGGCAACGAAAAAGCC
The DNA here is from genome assembly GCA_030067915.1 of Hydractinia echinata. NCBI lineage: Eukaryota > Metazoa > Cnidaria > Hydrozoa > Anthoathecata > Hydractiniidae > Hydractinia > Hydractinia echinata. The sequence goes on along the minus strand of JASGCC010000140.1, from coordinate 231,580 downwards.
ATTGCGTAAGGTAGATGTAAGTATATTGCTTTTTATCTTCAAACAAAATCTTTTAGAAATAATGACCAAACATTTTGAATAAAATGATTCTTAATTCATAGATGTGTAAAGATGAAAAACGATCAGGTATCCGACAAAAATCACCGATTCGTCGTCAACCAAAGCCGCCACATCGCTATTTTCGCTTAAACGACACATACGAATCTTTCAGTATGTCAGTGAAAACAGAAGAAGATTTTAAAGCGGATAAAATGCTTTACACTATCCATGAGGATGAAGAACTTGAATGTGATGAAACAACTTCACTATCATCCTGCAATAAACCAGAAGAAGACGACAGTGGTGTCATCAGTATTCGCGAAGGGTGTTTGACAGGATGCAGAAGTGATGTTTTGTGTGTAATCCCCGAGATAAACGAAGAGGAAATTGAAGAAGAAACGACAGTCGTGACTTTCATTTTGGATGAGGTAACTGATGTAAACCTTCTCAACGTGTTTAGAATGCAAAGGCAAAAATATATTGAAGGAAGATTTCCGAATGTTGCGATTATGGATGTGATTGTAGAAGAAGAAGAAATAGAGGATGACGATGATGCTGATGTTGAAAATGACAATCATGACAATGGGGATATAGATGGTGAAGGTGAGGAGGAGGGAGAGTGTATGGAAGTGATGGATGACAGTGATATGGAGATGGGTGATGTGGAGGAGGTTAAGGAGGATGAAGTAACGAATGTTGGTAAAGAGCAAGTAAAAGCCAAACAAGTTGTCGTGTTTCCACACGATGACATGGTGATGGATAGTGTGATGGAGGAGCGTTTGATAGAGAAAGGCGTGACTGAGGAGAATTTGATTGAGGAGAGCGTGACGGAGGAGAGCGTGATTAAGACGGCCGTGATGGAGGGGAGTGTGATGGATGGGAGTGTGATGGAGGGGAGTGTGATGGAGGAGAAGGTGATTGAGGGTGGCGTGATTGACACGCTTCCTCAGTCTTTTTAAACGCTACTGCAACCGTATCCGTATGTATCTGCGAACATTTCTGTCATTACTTTAAGACAAGCTAAAAGCAAGGCTGATGCAAACTTCAGCAAATTGAAAGTTTACCAGGAAATGATAGAGACTGTTTCAGAAAGTAATATGTAATATACAGAAAAACATATACGAAGAGCTGACCCGGCTAATGCAATGTAGCATTAGCAAATTGAAAGTGTACCAGGAAAAGATAGAGACTGCATGTAGAAAGAAATATGTAATGTACAGAAAAACGTATACGAAGAGCTGACCCGGCTTATGCAATGTAGCATTAGCAAAATGAAAGTTTACCAGGAAAGATAGAGACTGCTTTTAGAAAGAAATATGTAATGTACAGAAAAACATATACGAAGAGTTGACCCGGCTTATGCAATGTAGCATTAGCAAAATGAAAGTTTACCAGGAAAAGATAAAGACTGCTTTTAGAAAGTAAAACATCACAATTATATTATGTAACTTGAAACAACGGATGCGGTTTGTGGTTTATTCATGTTGTTTTTTTGTCTATTGCCTACACCTAACCTTAAAGTGTATGAAAGACCTTTGAAAATTGTGTGGAAATCTTTTAATTTTTTTCAAAAATATTTATTGCTTCCGGAGATATAGGTCTTACAAGGTTCACTAATTATGCGAAATTATGACATTAAAAACTAGCTCCGAAATATGCAATTGCTTTCATTAAGAAAAAATTATCGTAACTAAATATTAAAATTTATGTACAATTTTCAATACGCCAAATTGAATGGCGAAAAACATTTTTACCCTACATACCATGACAAAACCGTTAAATACAACAACTCACTAGGAAGAGCTAGTTCATGACGTCATGCATAATTAGTGGAACTTATAGGTTCAAAATGTTGAAAACCAATCAAGATTTTTTAAAACATTTACGAATTCCTAGAAAACATTCAAAGCTCTTTTATATGAACATATTAACTTGTTTTTCGGGGGAGGTAGAAGTGATAGCTAACATGAGAAACTAAATGAATTTCAAGCAAACTCGATAGAAATTGCCATGGTAACTCATTTATGTCAGCGTCGATTTTAAAAATAGCAAAACTCACAAAAATCAAATAAGAAATACAAATTTCTTTTGTAAGCATCATATACTGTATTTAACCCGAGTCTTCTAGTAGGCTCATTGATTCTTAAAATGATTCTAATTTGTCTCGTTTGCCTAAACACTTGACCCAATTTGAGCCACGCCCATCCGATATGGGACATGACAAGGCACTTACATCATGATACGAAACTTGTCTACCGTAACAATAAATTCTTACTGCAAAAAACTGCTAGTATATATGCAAGTAAAATCAGAACCGTATTTGCGAGAGTACTGTGTTCCCTTTTGAATAAATATGGATTTTTAAATTAAAGTACCCGAAGACAGAATTACATGTTGAAACGGCGGTAGTAAGAAATTTTGCAAACAGAGATGTTCGATTACTTCCGTTTGGTTTGACCGTGAAAATGTAAAAGATTCTAACATAAACGAGTGCTGGCTTGTTTAAGCTTTGTCGTTTTAATGGAGTTTGGAGCGACATTCTTAAAACATATAATCATACCTTTGTGTTGTTAAAAACCGTTGACCGAAAACACGAAGACGTCAACTCCATAATTTCTACATCGTAATTACGTAACTTTGAAGTTGAAACACCAGGTGGTCGTGTTGGAGTGTCTATAAACTGCATGATAAAATTTTCTAAAAAAGAATTACATAACGAATAATTACTAATATGAAGTACAGAAAAACCTCTCTAAGACAGATATCCTTGACATCGCTCACATCTCTATAAGACAGATAGAACCCCAATAAAACAGACATCGTCGACATCAGACGCATCACTATAGGACAGAAGAAACTCCCTAAGACGGATATTCTTGACATGGGACACATCTCTATATAACAGATAGAACCTCCCTAAAACTAAACCTCCTTGCTAAGACGGATATCCTTGACATTAGACACATCTCTATAAGACAAATGGAACCTCCCTAAGACGGATATCCTTGACATCGGACACATCTCTATAAGACGGATGGAACCTCCCTAAGACAGATATCCTTAACATTGGTCACATCTTTATAGGACGGATGGTACCTCCCTAGGACGGATATCCTTGACATTCGACACATCTCTCTATAAGACGGATGGAACCTCCCTAAGAGGGATATCCTTGAAATTGCACACATCTCTATAAAACGGATGGAACCTCCCTAAGACGGATATGCTTGACATCAGACACATCTCTATAAGACGGATAGAACGACCCAAAGACGGATATTCTCGATATCGCACATATCTCCATAAGACGAATGGAACATCCGTAAAACAGATATCCTCAAAAACTGGCGTAAATCAACATTGCAACCAACATGTTGCCACCAAAATTTTGGTTCCGTTTGCGATAGCCACGAACATGTTTGACTTTTTCTTGGACTAATTTTTTTAATTTCGAACGTCAATCGAACGTGTATTTCACTCAAAAATGTTTATTTGTATACGCTGGTGCATGTCTGACAAATAAATAAAGCTGCTTCTTGCTGTGTCATGAATCCAAAAGAATGTTTTTTTTAATGTTGCCGAAGGGGTCGCAAACCGCGCCAACCAATTTGGTCAACATGTTTCGACAACATGCTTGCCCCGTTTGCGGCTAGCTGTACAGTGCAAGGTTTCTTTCTCTTTGTAGCACACAAGTATCTCAAACAAACAACAAACAGTTTTGGTTTTAATGAATAAAAATACATAAGCAGTGAAACGCGCAAACACGCAGCTAAGCTTTAAAAGAATTTGAAAAGTTGATTGAACTTTATTTTTTGGTGTAATCTATGGATTGGGCGCAAATCCACCAAGTTACTTCCGCCGAGATGCAAAATACGATGTAAACAAAAGTTGTACATATACCAAAAAAATTAGTAGGCGTTGTTGTGCCATGTTCTGTAATAAAACGGCTTAGTTTGTAATACCTGTCGTGTTTTGTAATAAAAACGGTTTATTTTGTAATACCTGTCGTGTTTTGTAATAAAAACGGTTTATTTTGTAATACCTGTCGTGTTTGGTAATAAAAACGGTTTATTTTGTAATACCTGTCGTGTTTTGTAATGAAAACGGTTTATTTTGTAATAAAGCTACTTTTTGGTGAATATTCTGGGGTTATGGTGTGGAAACTGATGTTCTTGTGATACTGACGATGAAGTTAATGTGTCGGTTATAACAGCCTGATGAGATAAAGTGCTGTGTTAATTATGTCGTTTGGATTGATGATTCTAGTGCATACTCTTGTGATAGTATTACGTACTATACTATAACTGTTTTGCTTGTGCAAGAACAGTCTGTACTCAGGCAATGCCACCTAATACAGACCACCTAAGCAGTTTCTAATTTATTCATGGTAGAATTTAACATATTTTTACTATCGCTGGCTGAGGGTTTAAAAAATAGCGCCGCACAACTCTGAGCCGGCACATGCAATAACACGGAGGCATTTTACTAAGGCTAATGATGACATCATTTTTGCGTAGTTTTAAATTGTGATAGAAGAGATCAGCTAAAGTAAACGTATTAATGCATTAAATGTATTGATTTTGTCAAATGTCAGCTTTTTTATTTCAAAATGAGCCGTATTGCAAAACGCGACACAACAACCGTTATGTGAAAATGCAGATCGCGACTCAGGAGCTACGTGTTGTATATGCCCTATTACAGAATCTACAAAACGGGCTACTAGGTTCACATGCTAATCTGCCAGGAATTTTACATCAGAACCGTTTGTTGAGATACATCTCACCACGACAAAGTATTTCGTTGTTCACACACGGCCTTTGTCGAGACTTGCATAGAGGCTCTTAAGGCCGAAAAAGGCGAAGAAACTAGGCAAAAGACGAAGACGACACAACATGAGTGCTTGACAGTGAGGAGGTTGAATAATACAAAGAAATAAACCGAACAAGACCGTCCAATGAAATACACTTGTCAAAACTGAGATCTACATCGACATATATGTTTTAGATTCCCACGTCCAAACTGTAATTTCATACTGAAGGGAGTATTATGAATACCTTATGTCTCCTGGAGCAATAAAGGCATCGTGCAACCGCCGTGGAGGCTAGGCCAACCTTTACTTTAACGAATGATAAGTTTCCTACCGCCAAAGGCATACAGATATTATTATAAAGCCGCACCTGCAAACATCATCTACCTTTCTTATGAGTGTCCAGAATATACCTATGACCAAGGCTAATATTAGAATGGAATTCGAAAACACTCCTATACATTTTCTTGACCAGCGTTTGATGACCTACGCAATAGCAGCAACGGGTTAAGGAATTTCTAAAAAAAAATTTGTTTATTGCCGGTTTTTTTAAAACCCTAATATCTCTTAACCGTTCGTTGAAAGCACATGATCCTTTACGTTATTTTGATCAACGTTTCAAGTTCTACCTAATAGAGACAACGGATACGCTAATTATTTTAAGAATTTATTATGTGAATTAACGGGTCATTGCTGGCGTCTTCAACAACATTCAAATCACAATTTACTTTCTTTTTTCAACCTTTTTTTTAGGTGGATTTTCCCACAGGAATACCGACTAGTAATAAAATATATTCGAATATTCGAATAATGTTTAGACTCCATGAAGAATACCATATCCATGTAGAATACCGTCAATCAATATTAGCAAGATACGCTAGTCTAAATGTTTTCTTCGATATATTTCAATCCTATGCGTTAATTCACGAGCATCAACTTGTTTGGATACCCTAGCTCAAATATAAAGTGTGCCCTTATCTGGTATAGTATTATTAAGCATTAGGATTCTCTTCTTTACGAACCGGTAAAGGTGGTCCGTTGGTACGCTTTATTGAAACTTGCTTACAATTATTTACTCAGAATAGCTCCTTCAGTTCCCATAGGATCTAGCCTAATCAATCCTATTCTTATAATAGACGCTAATGAAAATGATCGATTTACACTTTTATAGTCTCCAGCATGATGCAGCTGAGGTATGAGTTAGAAGCAAACGCTGTACAAGGTTGCCAGTCGGCTAAAAATCAAGGTCGCCAAATGTTTTAAGGTGGGTTGAAACCAAATCATGTATAGTAGGCTCCCAGAACAATCTCGGAACAAAATCTAATCGTATTTATTTTCCAGTAAGACGATATTTTGCTAAAGTGTCTGTCTCTAAAGTCTGTTTTTCTGTATAGTTTACCAAAGTACCATAGTAGACAAAGAGAATTACATATTTTTGCTAGAAATAATTTGCATAGAAGTGATGGTTTTGGCAAATTGTACATTCTTTACAAACATGGATTTTATGTATAGGTGAATCAACTGTATATAAGAATCAGCTATATACACACCATTCGGATATACAATCTGCGTGCATCACATATCATTGCACGTAGCATAGTGGGCTCGTCTGCGGCTCCCATTTTTGGGGACCGCGGATCGAACCCCGCTCACTGCCAGGAAGTATGTTAGTGATGCGCAAAGTAGCTCTTCTTCAATATGATGGGTTCTTGTGATGATCGGAAATTTTGTACATTTCTAATATCTGAAAGACGTTAAATAATGTCATTTAGCCCAGAAGATTTCAAACCAAATAAAAGCATTTCTGATACGCAAAGGCCGCATTAAGTGTCCTTTAGTAGTTCCGAGGAGACTTGTAGTAATAGGAGGGCAGGACACAAGAGGTAAAATGCATTAAAGTTAGGGCATTTCGCGAAGAAACTAGAAAATTAAATATTATCGAACTATATAATCATCTTGCAAAATCGTTGGTTGTGCCGCCAAACATGTGTTAGTATGCTGACTTAAGTCGTTATTTTAGCGAGGGTGGAAGGACGAATCACGATGACGCTGTGAAAGTGATAACAAGAAAAATCTTGTGTTTTTAACATTTGTCCCGAGTAGAGTGTAAATATCTTAAAATGGTAAATGTAAGGAAAAGCATTTTTTCTAGAATTCCTGAAACACCATGAAAAATCTTTCAAATATTTTGGTCCTGACGATCTGTAGGAAATGCCTTGATCAGCAGATAACCAGGACCTACCGAGACCAGGGCTTTGTCCAAGCTCCGCAGCGATACCTAACAAGCACGGGGGACGAGGTGGAAGAACACAGTGAGCTGCAAATCTCAGAAATCAAAAAGCATTTGCAGCAGAAAACATTTAAGAAGGCTGGGAACGAAATTGTCAATGGCGTTTTATGATAGTTGGAGTGGGAACTGTTAAGCTGTGAGATTTGCTGTTTTATATAGATTAAAAAGACTGTAATGAAATATAACAGCCACTTTAGCTCCATAAGTTTGTTAAATTTCTCAAAGCTTTCAGACTCAAAATCACTTAAATAATTTCTCGTCCGCATGTTCATATAGGCACGGAGAGCAGACGAAACAGTGAGGAAAGTCGATAAAACATCGTAATAAAATAGATTATTGGAATATATTTACAAAACATAATGTACAAGAAAATAATAGACGTATATCCCACCCTACCTTTATCACAAAAAGACCTTTAAAAAACCTATTAACACGATGAAAATTAAAGACAAGAATTAATGGAAACAAAAAAGACTTCGTCGGGTATTTGCCGCCGTTCCACAACGATATCTTAGGAGTACCTCCATTTTTAGTTCATTCTTTATGAGTAAAAAAAAGTGGCCGTTAAAACCTCACAAAACCAGAGAAAATTTTAAAAGCGAATCCAAAAATAAAAAATATTAAAGAGCTAATTTATCAGGACAAGTATGCTATCAGGATTGATCTTTAATTTAGCGAAATAACTCAAGCTTCTGTTGCCGCCTATTCACAAAAACTTGAAAGTGATCACACTAAGAAATAAAACGCATCCGTCTAAAATACTTGTTAAAAGTATTTTATGGGTGCCTGACCATAGCATGGCCTTTAAAAGTGCCTAGAGAAAATACTATTTAAAAAACTCAGAAAAAGAACTTCGGAAAAAACAGAGAAAAAGTCAGAAAAACCACATGGAAAGAAATTCAAAAAATGAAATCAGAAAAACGAATTCAGATAAAAACAATCGGGAAAAAGAAATTCAGAAAAAAAATAAAAAAACAGATTTAGAAAAAAATGGATAAAGGTAGGGTAGGGTAAGGGAAGAATTAAAACTTTTGTATTTCTGCAGCATGCAATTGAAGGAGTTCTTCAACTTCCTCAATCGCAGCCGCGACTTTCAATTTCTTTTTGGAAACCTTTCTTGGAAAGATTTTGCAAAAGAAATTGTTACGCAAAACCTTTGTAATACCATCACACTTTTTGCGAAGCACGGTGGTGAAGCTTATTGTTTGTTGTTTACATTTCTTATATCGCTCATCTTGCTCAGCAAGTTTTCTCTTAAGATCTTCTATGGCATCTTTTTGATAAGCACCATTAACCTCCAGCTCTTTCATTTTGCATTCCATATTGAAAATGCAGCAATTCAACCCATCGTTTTCTTTTGCAAAAACATTACGTTCACCTGTCACCTTCTCGAGTAGTTCTTCAACTCTGATTCTTTTCATCTTTTCACTCTCACAGTCTTTAAAAGCTTCCGCAGCCATCTTTTCCACAGGTTTTATTACTTGCTGAATGATTTCTGGAATCGCATTTACTTTTGTGCTTAATTGGTCGAATATTGTATCACATTCTTTGTTACAATCTTTGATTATTTCCTCTAGATGTTGGATCTGCTGCAGATGCTTTCTATTTATGTGTTCGTTCTCCTTTCTACGTTTCTTCTCTCCTTCGAGAGCTTGAGTTAAAGATGTTAACTTGTCTTCATAAACTTCGTTCATTTCCTGAAAAATAAAGTAACTTCGCGTTAACAAATTGTAGCGAGATACAAGAAATTCTTTTGTGTGTCGTTTTGCCACTCCATTTGTTTATATTTTAGCATGTATTGCACAAAATGACGAAAAGGTTAGGGTCTAAGACGTTGTTATACAGAAATGATTAGCTCTTTTTCAAATGTTGTCACCTTTCTTACAGGTTTCATGTCATCAATATTATTATAGCTGCTAGTTTCCATTCTAGGAGGTAGTATCACTTCCATCTGTCACTGAGTATTTGCGCGAGGTAAGAGACGTTATTTGACGTCAAATTTTTTTGTATTAACGTGACGTAATATTTCAAAATGGTTACCAGATACTTAGAAATGGCGAGTTAAATAAGCTTAAAGCATGATTTTGCAAATAGAAGCCATGAGGAAATACACCCTATATGTAAAAAATAACAAAGCTTTTCTAGTCTTCCCATTTGTTAAATGAGAAGCGCGTGAGGGATTCCAAAAAATATATCGCAGAGAAAACATGCTCCATTTCTTGTTTCTTCTACTGCAGCGCAAAATCACCGAAACACAGTTTTGTATCATTGCACACCTACTTAGGGTTGGGTAAGGGAAGAATTAAAACTTTTGTATTTCTGCAGCATGCAATTGAAGAAGTGTTAACAAATTTAGCAAGACACAAGAAATTAGTTTGTGGATCATTTGGCATGTCTATTGGTTTATATTTTACCATGTATTACACAAACTGACGAAAAGTTTCGGGTCTAAGATAACGTGGTGGAAAAATGCACGTTGTAAAATTTCTTTACCTTTCTTACAGGTTGCATGTCAGCAATATTATTATTATTGTGATTTTCCATTCTACCAAGTAGCATCACTTCTGTCACTGAGTATTTGCGCAAAGTGCGAGACAATATTTGACGTCAAATTGGTTTGCCTAATTGACGTACTGGTTTAAAATGGCTGCTATACGTCTTTTTATAAGAATAATTTATTTACGTTTCAACAGGAATATTCTTTTTTTCTGAAAAAAACATATTTTGAGCACAGTTTAATTTAAAAGATCTGGAAAACAAACTGGTGTACAAAACACCCCAAAGGTGCTGTTGTTTCAGCAGCCTTATTCAACTGACACACAGACAGCTAGAATTTGTGGGGAGAAATATCTAAATGAAACCTGATAAAAGACATTTCACATCAATCATAGGGTATATGAGTTAACGAAGAATAAAAAAACAAACGTTTTCTTATATTCCATTTAAAAAACTTAAAGGTGAACATGTTCTTAGCATCTTTAATACTCTAAGAGAGTATTTTTTTATAAAAGTAAAAAAAGGTTTTTGAATTTTGTAAGCGGTGTTCGAAGGCAACCGCTCAAATGAACAAACAATCTCTTTCTGATGAACATTGTGTAGAAAGGGTAGATTCACACTTTTATAGTCTCTGGTATGACTTGACCGGAGATGGATCCACGATCTTTCTGCGCTGGATGAAATAGCTGTTATCCCGACCGGATTACGGCAACGTTCTAGCTGGTTAGTTCGACCCACTTGGAGAATATAGAAAACCATATATACCATAGAATGCGTCGTTGTTTTGGTTGTAATGATTGGTTCACATCAGCATCACGTGCAACAAACAGTTTTGGCCAAAGATTACCATTGTCAATAAAATTTCTTTTAAACAGTAGAAAGGAATGCAAACATTATGTATTAATAAGATCCTGTTTTTCATTAGCAGCGTATCGTGTACAACGTGAAAAAACGCACGTTATAGAAGCGACGACAAGATAAGCAGTTGTATCAAATCTATTCGAGCGTCGCAATGCTTGTTTTTTTCGTTAACATTGGTCATACACACCCACAGTAAACTTTTGAGTCATATGAAGTATGCTAATACTGACTAACTCGCCCATACGTTATTATTTACATCATTACGGACGTAATTGTAAACTATATCTATATAACCAATCAAGCAGACAAATATTGACCGTATTCTTGTCGTTGCGATCCAGCGGCTCAAAAGTAAAATTTGGCCGGGTATTCTGGCTACTTATTTATGAGTGCCACATAAGCTAATTTTTTAGGCTAGTGCAAGGAGGTGTGTAACATCGAATTAAATTCTTGAGCAATAGCGAAATATTAATTTGTTATTACTGAGTAAAAAAGTCCCGACCGCAGTTTTGTTTGTTGAGACAAAAAAGACGCCGGTAAGTTAGAAAATGCAGCTAATGTACTGTTTGCTTGCGCTACGCATCTACGCTATTGTTACCGGGTTTGGAATATCGGCCAGTTGATGCCTTTTTACGAACTTGCTCAACTGACCCTAAATATTTTTAACATTCTAGTGGAAGATTGTGTTTTCCCAAAATCAACATGATTAAAATATCCGCAGGCTTTATAGGATTGTTTGAAGAGAACAAATGTTGGAAGGGTGGCTTAAACTCTTTTTAAATTCATTTTTAATTTCTGGTGACACAGGCAAGAAATCTTTCCCAGGACATGCAGAATCGACAAAATTTATCCGATCTACCGATAAAATGTCCGTCAGATAAGTCAGTGAAGTTCCCCAATACTGAGATCTTGATCAAGCGCATCAGAGATTTCAGTAAGCGGGAAATGTTTAGTCACATTTGAATGAAATTAAAACTTTACAGCTACTTCACAAACCGAGATCTCAAAAGCTCTTCCTGGATGTCATATAAATAGTGCCTTAGCTGCCAGTTGCACCGTCTAATAGTGCCCGCCTTCGTTCAGGCCCTGTATAATCCTAATGCGGAAGACCTGCAATATTCTATATACACAAATCCGACAAGCTGTGTAGAAGATATTTCTCACGTTACAAAAAGTTTTCACAACAGTTTCTGTATTTTCATCCAAATTTTTATTGGAAAATTATTCAATACAAAAAGTATTTCAACACCAACCCTAATTCTTCACGCAAAACAGTTGTTAACCTTTGCGCTTTATATGCGTTGCGAATTTCAAAACACCATAAATACCATGGGAAAATAGCAACCAACATCCGTCGGAAAATCGTATGAGATTGAGGCATTTGCAATGATTCACCATGTATACAAGCGCGCATAAGAACCATTTATCGGAGAGAAATTAATCGAAACGATGCAACCAAACAATATGAAGGACAAGTATGCTATTGCAGTATTTCAAGAAGGGAAAGAGAAGGACGTCGGTAACCTTCCCCTCGGAAAATCAGGAAAATTTGCAAAGACTGTTCTTTTTTTTTAAGAAGCAACAATTGAAAATAGATGCTAAATAACCGTTCGTGGCAAAGTTGGATAACGATGGATTGGAGATGAAAGTACCATCTACAGTAGATTCGCAAGGATTAAATTTCACGGATTTTGGCCTAATCTGCATAATTAAGTCGTCGCGAAAATATGGAAAGTAGCTATCAACGAAAATTTGTCCTGGCTAAATTTTCGAATAATTGTCTGACCCGCTAAATTTATATAAGGGAATTTCCAAAAAATTTCCATGATCGAAATCCGATATTCCATAAGTAAAGAAACGGGTAAAAATTATGACATGTAATCTATTCTATCTCTCAAAATAAACTATCGATTACAAAATTATCTACTTTTTTGTGTGCCTTGGTTTTCCCGGCTGGTTGATTTTAATTTTGTGTGGCGGCATTTTTGTAACTTAGGAAAAGAGCTTTCAACGATACTAAAGGTGACACTATATAGCTGGCCCTAATTCGCCTTTGTAAATACATTTTTAGGGGGATTTTTCGACAATAGATTTGGCTGTTAACCGAGAGCTAATTTCACGGTGCTTTCGAGTTTGTTCGAATTATAGAGAGATCCGAATTAGAGAGCGTGTTCAACTATACTTTATGTTCAAGTATATTCTAAAAATTAATCCCCCCCCCCAAAAAAAAAAAAACTGTCTATGTTTGTAAAACTTTGTCGGTAAAGTGAAAAAATTTTGTACAAGTGAGTAACATTTTTCCCAAACTACTTGTTGGCGAATTTTTTTACCGATATATTGAGCGGTTTATGATGAAATTTATTGTAAGCTCTGAAACCTGGTTGGTTCGTAAGATTATCCGTCCCTCCCCGAAGAAAAAAGAACCCATCAAGTTGCAGAATTTTTCATTTCCGGGCAAAGTAAAAGTTCAAATCATTTCAACTTTTTCTGTCAAGAGGGACAATTAATGTTATCCTATCCTCGTCCCGAGGGTTTTTTGCCTTTCATATCTAAAAGGAAAAACCTTGGGTACGAGGGTCAATGTTATCTAAACAAAAGAACAAAAAGTAACCAGTCAGATTGCAGTATTTTTATTCCATTCGTTGTGAAGATCAGACTCAACTTGTCTGAATGCGGGAAACTTGAGATCCATAAATTTATACCCAAGCTATCATTTTTACAAATTTCTCGCATTAAAATGTTACTAATGAGGCTGCAAATGTTACAATGAGGACTATTTGTAGCGCAGTAACGCCGAATGCAGAGTAAATTAAGGTCAAAAGTTTTATTCTTAAAGTCTGTAAGACTATAGAATGTGGTCAATTGGAACTCAAAATCCAACGCAAACTTAAGCCTGGTTAGGGTTTCTTCACAAAGACATTTTCGGTAGAGAAACGTCTTAACCTTTTTCGATTTTTAAATGTGAAAAAATCCTAAATTTTTCGCGACTTTATCTCGAGCTTGCACGGTCGTTAACAGATTAGTTTAGGTTCAATCGCAAGGTCTTTTAAGATCACTTAATTCAGTGCGCAGGTGGTGTGTGCCGTACAGATTTATCCGGAGTTACGAAATTCGACATTATTATCGCCAAAACGTCAACATCTCTGTTTTGCAAGATATGGACTGGTTATCGCGCGGTGCGGAGTACAATATGACGCATTTTTTTGCGAGCCTTCAGGAAAGAAAAATAACTGCAAAGGTTGGCGAACGAGAAAAATATACGGCATTTTGAACGAGGTATGTGCGATAGCTAGTGTATCATTATCACGGATAATATTATTTGGGGGAAACGCTTTGAAGCGTAGGTAAATAACATTCGAAAGCGCAGTTGGAAAACTCATAAGAAACAAGAACAGTATGTTAAAGCGAGAAGAACTTCGAGGAGCAATTATAATTTTTAATTTAACGTTGAGAATGAGGTTGATTCCGCTTATCTTTAGAAACAAAAAACATGGTAGCTCAAACGCATATCTGCCATTAGTACCATGACAACAAACATATCACAAGATAATGTAATATAGCATAATTTGACGTCAAATAAAAATCAAACATATATATACGGTAATCGTGAGTAGCTGTTTTACATGGTCAAGATGAGACTTCCAAGACCAAAACTGTTCAAGAAACGTAAAATAAAGAAAGAGAGACCAGGATTGTTCTCATTATGGCAAAGTTTTTTTGCACTTTTAACATGTTGTACCAGCAACAATGCCAATAAACAACAGAAGAGACGAAGACGCAACAAAGTTGATGTTGTCGTGTGTCCTTCAGAATCATCAATGAAAGAAGTTAAAGTAGCTGCAGATCAAACAAGTGAATTGGCAGAAGAAACCAAGCAAGCAGCTGCACCTTTGGAGAAGAAGAAGAAGAAGAAAAGTCGCAGAATTGAGAGGAGTAGCAAGTCTGAAGAAAAGGTTGAAGTTGATCCAGGTGCGAATGTAGTGGAATTTGATAAGGTTGTTAGTCAAAAGGAAGTATTAGTTGATAAACTTGCGGTAGAAAATCCAAGATGTGAAAGTGAGGATCGAGAAAATAAAAGTGAAGTCACGATTGACAAAAACAACTCAGTTGAGAGCTCTACTGGTAGTATGGTATTGTTAGCGCAAGAGAAAGCCAGTAATACAAAAGTGGAGATTGAAATACATGAAGTTAGTGGCAAGGCAGCGTCAGGAAACAACGACGTTAAAACAGAAGGTAACCAAGTAAAAGCCGTCGTTGGGAGAAAGATCAATGTCATAGCGGAAGACCTAAAGGATAATACATGCTCCATTAACGACAATGATAAAGGTATTGATAACATGGATGGAACCAAGAAAGAAATTTTAAATAACGATGGTAATGAAACGGCGAAAATCGAAGCAAAAGAAATCAACAGTGAAATTGCAATGGAATCGAGCTGTGTCGGAGTATCTGAATGCAAAGTGTTGGACACTGATCAGGAAATGCTAACAAAGAAGAAAGATGACCAACAAAAGATGACGGCTGCATTTAACAAGGAAAACGGTAATGGAAATTCTGTTCTAATTGAGAAATGTTCTATCAATCTGCAATCGGTCGAGGTTTTGAACAACACTGTCTTAGTGAAGGAGGATAATCTTATTACAGATTTTGTGCAAGATGTTTTGTCTCGAGCAATGGATGATTTGCAAACAGAAGATGGTCCAGATAAGGACATGGTTTGTAAGCAAAAATCAACTGAAAGCTTTGACGGAAGAACCCCACATGTTGTTGAATCGATGAAGCTGAACACGGATGCTGTTATTAAAACTGAGAAAAGTTCTGTCATTCCGCAATCGATGAAAGTTTTGAACCAGACTGACTTGAATGAAGAAAACAATCTAATCACAGGTTTTGTGCAAGGTGTCTTGTCACAAGCGGTTCTTCAGTTGCAGATGGAATATGCGCTTGATCAGGATGCTGTGTGTAAGAGCGAGTCTGTCGAAAATTTTGAAAGAGGAATACCACAAGCCTTAGGATCGATGAATCTGAATATGGATGATGATGTTGCTAAAAACAATCCGTCAACTAAGAAGGATTACATATGCCTTGCGTCGAAACCACCATGCATGGAAAAAGTGGATGAAGTGGCAGATATTATGCCGGCAACGAAAAAGCCATTGCGTAAGGTAGATGTAAGTATATTGTTTTTTGTCTTCAAACAAAATCTTTTAGAAATAATGACCAAATATTTTTTGAATAAAATGCTTGTTAATTAATAGATGTGTAAAGATGAAAAACGATCAGGTATCCGACAAAAATCACCGATTCTTCGTCAACCAAAGCCGCCACATTGCTATTTTCGCTTAAACGACACATACGAATCTTTCAGTATGTCAGTGAAAACAGAAGAAGATTTTAAAGCGGATAAAGTGCTTTACACTATCCATGAGGATGAAGAACTTGAATGTGATGAAACAACTTCAGTATCGTCCTGCAATAAACCGGAAGAAGACGACAGTGGTGTTATCATTATTCACGAAGGGAGTTTGACAGGATGCAGAAGTGATGTTTTGTGTGTAATCCCCGAGATAAACGAAGAGGAAATTGAAGAAGAAACGACAGTCGTGACTTTCATTTTGGATGAGGTAACTGATGAAAACCTTCTCAACGTGTTTAGAATGCAAAAGCAAAAATATATTGAAGGAAGATTTCCGAATGTTGCCATTATGGATGTGATTGTAGAAGAAGAAGAAATAGAGGATGACGATGATGCTGATGCTGAAAATGACAATCATGACAATGGGGATATAGATGGTGAAGGTGAGGAGGAGGAGGGAGAGTGTATGGAAGTGATGGATGACAGTGATATGGAGATGGGTGATGTGGAGAAGGTTAAGGAGGATGAAGTAACGAATGTTGGTAAAGAGCAAGTAAAAGTCAAACAAGTTGTCGTGTTTCCACACGATGACATGGTGATGAATAGTGTGATGGAGGAGCGTTTGATAGAGAAGGGCGTGACTGAGGAGAATTTGATTGAGGAGAGCGTGACGGAGGAGAGTGTGATTAAGACGGCCGTGATGGAGGGGAGTGTGATGGATGGGAGTGTGATGGAGGGGAGTGTGATGAAGGAGAATGTGATTGAAGAGGGCGTTACTGAGGGGAGGGTGATGGAGGAGAACGTGATTGAGGGTGGCGTGATTGACACGCTTCCTCAGTCTTTTTAAACGCTACTGCAGCCGTATCCGTATGTATATGCGAACATTTCTGTCATCACTTTAAGACAAGCTAAAAGCAAGGCTAATGCAAACTTCAGCAAATTGAAAGTTTACCAGGAAATGATAGAGACTGTTTCAGAAAGTAATATGTAATGTTCAGAAAAACATATACGAAGAGCTGACCCGGCTAATGCAATGTAGCATTAGCAAATTGAACGTGTACCAGGAAAAGATAGAGACTGCATGTAGAAAGAAATATGTAATGTACAGAAAAACATATAGGAAAAGCTGACCCGGCTAATGAAATATAACAATAGCAAATTGAAAGTTTACCTGGAAAGAAAGGGACTGCTTTTAGAAAGAATTATGTACTGTACAGAAAAACATATACGAAGAGTTGACCCGGCTAATGCAATATAACATTAGCAAATTGAAAGTTTACCTGGAAAGATAGAGACTGCTTTTAGAAAGAAATATGTAAGGTACAGAAAAACATATACGAAGAGTTGACCCGGCTAATGCAATATAACATTAGCAAATTGAAAGTTTACCTGGAAAGAAAGAGACTGCTTTTAGAAAGAAATATGTAATATACAGAAAAACGTATACGAAGAGCTGACCCGGTTAATGCAATATAACATTAGCAAAATGAAAGTTTTCCAGGAAAAGATAGAGACTGCTTTTAGAAAGTAAAACATCACAATCATATTATGTAACTTGAAACAACGGATGCGGTTTGTGGTTTATTCATGTTGTTTTTTGTCTATTGCCTACACCTAACCTTAAGGTGTATGAAAGACCTTTGAAAATTGTGTGGAAATCTTTTAATTTTTTTCAAAAATATTTATTGCTTCCGGAGATATAGGTCTTACAAGGTTCACTAATTATGCGAAATTATGACATTATGAACTAGCTCCGAAATATGCAATTGCTTTCATTAAGAAAAAATTATCGTAACTAAATATTAAAATTTATGTACAATTTTCAAAACGCCAAATTGAATGGCGAAAAACATTTTTACCCTACATATCATGACAAAAACCGTTAAATACAACAACTCACTAGGAAGAGCTGGTTCATGACGTCATGCATAATTAGTGGAACTTATAGGTTCAAAATGTTGAAAACCAATCAAGATTTTTTAAAACATTTACGAATTCCTAGAAAACATTCAAAGCTCTTTTATATGAACATATTAACTTGTTTTTCGGGGGAGGTAGAAGTGATAGCTAACATGAGAAACTAAATGAATTTCAAGCAAACTCGATAGAAATTGCCATGGTAACTCATTTATGTCAGCGTCGATTTTAAAAATGGCAAAACTCACAAAAATCAAATAAGAAATACAAATTTCTTTTGTAAGCATCATATACTGTATTTAACCCGAGTCTTCTAGTAGGCTCATTGATTCTTAAAATGATTCTAATTTGTCTCGTTTGCCTAAACACTTGACCCAATTTGAGCCACGCCCATCCGATATGGGACATGACAAGGCACTTACATCATGATACGAATCTTGTCTACCGTAACAATAAATTCTTACTGCAAGAAACTGCTAGTATATATGCAAGTAAAATCAGAACCGTATTTGCGAGAGTACTGTGTTCCCTTTTGAATAAATATGGATTTTTAAATTAAAGTACCCGAAGACAGAATTACATGTTGAAACGGCGGTAGTAAGAAATTTTGCAAACAGAGATGTTCGATTACTTCCGTTTGGTTTGACCGTGAAAATGTAAAAGATAATTCTAACATAAACGAGTGCTGGCTTGTTTAAGCTTTGTGGTTTTAATGGAGTTTGGAGCGACATTCTTAAAACAAATAATCATACCTTTGTGTTGTTAAAAACCGCTGACCGAAAACACGAAGACGTCAACTCCATAATTTCTACATCGTAATTACGTAACTTTGAAGTTGAAACACCAGGTGGTCGTGTTGGAGTGTCTATAAACTGCATGATAAAATTTTCTAAAAAAGAATTACATAACGAATAATTACTAATATGAAGTACAGAAAAACCTCTCTAAGACAGATATCCTTGACATCGCTCACATCTCTATAAGACAGATAGAACCCCAATAAAACAGACATCGTCGACATCAGACGCATCACTATAGGACAGAAGAAACTCCCTAAGACGGATATTCTTGACATGGGACACATCTCTATATAACAGATAGAACCTCCCTAAAACTAAACCTCCTTGCTAAGACGGATATCCTTGACATTAGACACATCTCTATAAGACAAATGGAACCTCCCTAAGACGGATATCCTTGACATCGGACACATCTCTATAAGACGGATGGAACCTCCCTAAGACAGATATCCTTAACATTGGTCACATCTTTATAGGACGGATAGTACCTCCCTAGGACGGATATCCTTGACAATGGACACATCTCTATAAGACGGATGAAACCTCCCTAAGACGGATATCCTTGAAATCGCACACATCTCTATAAAACGGATGGAACCTCCCTAAGACGGATATCCTTGACATCAGACACATCTCTATAAGACGGATAGAACGACCCAAAGACGGATATTCTCGATATCGCACATATCTCCATAAGACGAATGGAACATCCGTAAAACAGATATCCTCAAAAAATGGCGTAAATCAACATTGCAACCAACATGTTGCCACCAAAATTTTGGTTCCGTTTGCGATAGCCACGAACATGTTTGACTTTTTCTTGGACCAATTTTTTCAATTTCGAACGTCAATCGAACGTGTATTTCACTCAAAAATGTTTATTTGTATACGCTGGTGCATGTCTGACAAATAAATAAAGCTGCTTCTTGCTGTGTCATGAATCCAAAAGAATGTTTTTTTTTAATGTTTCCGAAGGGGTCGCAAACCGCGCCAACAAATTTGGTCAACATGTTTCGACAACATGCTTGCCCCGTTTGCGGCTAGCTGTACAGTGCAAGGTTTCTTTCTCTTTGTAGCTCACAAATATCTCAAACAAACAACAAACAGTTTTGGTTTTAATGAATAAAAATACATAAGCAGTGAAACGCGCAAACACGCAGCTAAGCTTTAAAGGAATTAGAAAAGTTGATTGAACTTTATTTTTTAATGTAATCTATGGATTGGGCGCAAATCCACCAAGTTACTTCCGCCTAGATGCAAAATACAATGTAAACAACAGTTGTACATATACCAAAAAAATTAGTAGACGTTGTTGTGCCATGTTCTGTAATAAAACGGTTTATTTTGTAATACCTGTCGTGTTTTGTAATAAAAACGGTTTATTTTGTAATACCTGTCGTTTTTTGTAATAAAAACGGTTTATTTTGTAATACCTGTCGTGTTTGGTAATAAAAACGGTTTATTTTATAATACCTGTCGTGTTTTGTAATAAAAACGGTTTATTTTGTAATACCTGTCGTGTTTTGTAATAAAAACGGTTTATTTTGTAATATCTGTCGTGTTTTGTAATAAAAACGGTTTATTTTGTAATAAAGCTACTTTTTGGTGAATGTTCTGGGGTTTTGGTGTGGGAACTGATGTTTCTGGTGAAAGTACTGGTAAAATCTAGTGTTCTTGTGATACTGACGATGAAGTTAATGTGTCGGTTATAACAGCCTGATGAGATAAAGTGCTGTGGTAATTATCGCGTTTGGATTGATGATTCTAGTGCATACTCTTGTGATAGTATCACGTACTATACTATAACTGTTTTGCTTGTGCAAGAACGGTCTGTACTCAGGCAATGCCACCTAGTACAGACCACCTAAGCAGTTTCTAAATTATTCATGGTAGAATTTAACATATTTTTACTATCGCTGGCTGAGGGTTTAAAAAATAGCGCCGCACAACTCTGAGCCGGCACATGCAATAACACGGAGGCATTTTACTAAGGCTAATGATGACATCATTTTTGAGTAGTTTTAAATTGTGATAGAAGAGATCAGCTAAAGTAAACGTATTAATGCATTAAATGTATTGATTTTGTCAAATGTCAGCTTTTTTTATTTCAAAATGAGCCGTATTGCAAAACGCGACACAACAACCGTCATGTTAAAATGCAGATCTCGACTCAGGAGCTACGTGTTGTATACGCCCTTTTACAAAATCTACAAAACGGGCTACTAGGTTCACATGCTTATCTGCCAGGAATTTTATATAAGAACCGTTTGTTGAGATACATCTAACCACGACAAAGTATTTCGTTGTTCACACACGGCCTTTGTCGAGACTTGCATAGAGGCTCTTAAAGCCGAATAAGGCGAAGAAACTAAGCAAAAGACGAAGACGACACAACATGAGTGCTTGACAGTGAGGAGGTTGAATAATACAAAGAAATAAACCAAACAAGACCGTCAAAACTGAGATCTACATCGACATATATGTTTTAGCTTCCCACGTCCAAACTGTAATTTCATACTGAAGGGAGTATTATGAATACCTTATGTCTCCTGGAGCAATAAAGACATCGTACAACCGGCGTGGAGGCTAGGCCAACTTTTACTTTAACGAATGATAAGTTGCCTACCGCCAAAAAGGCATACAGATATTATTATAAAGACGCGCCTGCAAACATCATCTACCTTTCTTATGAGTGTCCAGAATATACCTATGACCAAGTCTAATATTAGAATGGAATTCGAAAACACTCCTATACATTTTCTTGACCAGCGTTTGATGACCTACGCAATAGCAGCAACGGGTTAAGGAATTTCTAAAAAAATATTTGTTTATCACCGGTTCCTTGACTTCAGCAAAATGTTTTAAAACCCTAATATCTCTTAACCGTTCGTTGAAAGCACATGATCCTTTACGTTATTTTGATCAACGTTTCAAGTTCTACCTAATAGAGACAACGGGTACGCTAATTATTTTAAGAATTTATTATGTGAATTAACGGGTCATTGCTGACGTCTTCAACAAAATTCAAATCACAATTTACTTTCTTTTTTCAACCTTTTTTTTAAGTGGATTTTCCCACAGGATTACCGACTAGTAATAAAATATATTCGAATATTCGAATAATGTTTAGACTCCATGTAGAATACCATATCCATGTAGAATACCATCAATCAATTTTAGCAAGACACGCTAGTCTAAATGTCTTCTTCGAAATATTTCAATCCTATGCGTTAATTCACGAGCATCAATTTGTTTCGATACCCTAGCTCAAATATAAAGTGTGCCCTTATCTGGTATAGTATTATTAAGCATTAGGATTCTCTTCTTTACGAAGCGGTAAAGGTGGTCCATTGGGACGCTTTATTGAAACTTGCTTACAATTATTTACTCCGAATAGCTCCTTCAGTTCCTATAAGATCTAGCCTAATCAATCCTATTCTTATAATAGACGCTAATGAAAATGATCGATTCACACTTTTATAGTCTCCAGCATGATGCGGCTGAGGTTTGAGTTAGAAGCAAACGCTGTAACACAAGGCTGCCAGTCGGCTAAAAATCAAGGTCACCAAATGTTTTAAGGTGGGTTGAAACCAAATCATGTATAGTAGGCTCCCAGAACAATCTCCAAACAAAATTTAATCGTATTTATTTTCTAGTAAGACGATAGTTTTGCTAACGTGTCTGTCTCTAAATTCTGTTTTTCTGCAGAGTTTACCATAGTACCATAGTAGACCAAGAGAATTACATATTTTTGCAAGAAATAATTTGCATAGAAGTGATAGTTTTGGCAAATTGTACATTCTTTACAAACATGGATTTTATGTATAGTGAATCAACTGTGTATAAGAATCAGCTATATACACACCATTCGGATATACAATCTGCGTGCATCACATATCATTGCACGTAGTGTAGTGGGCTCGTCTGCGTCTCCCATTTCTGGGGACCGCGGATCGAACGCCGCTCACTGCCAGGAAGTATGTTAGTGATGCACAAAGTAGCTCTTCTTCAATATGATGGGTTTTTGTGATGATCGGAAATTTTGTACATTTCTAATATCTGAAAGACGTTAAATAATGTCATTTAGCCCAGAAGATTTCAAACCAAATAAAAGCATTTCTGATACGCAAAGGCCGCATTAAGTGTCCTTTAGTAGTTCCGAGGAGATTTGTAGCAATAGGAGGGCAGGACACAAGAGGTAAAATGCATTAAACTTAGGGCATTTCGCGAAGAAACTAGAAAATTAAATATTATCGAACTATATAATCATCTTGCAAAATCGTTGGTTGTGCCGCCAAACATGTGTTAGTATGCTGACTTAAGTCGTTATTTTAGCGAGGGTGGAAGGACGAATTACGATGACGCTGTGAAAGTAATAACAAGAAAAATCTTGTGTTTTTAAAACTTGTCCCGAGTAGAGTGTAAATATCTTAAAATGGTAAATGTAAGGAAAACGCATTTTTTCTAGAATTCCTGAAACCCCATGAAAAATCTTTCAAACATTTTGGTCCTGACGATCTGTAGGAAATGCCTTAATCAGCAGATAACCAGGACCTACCGAGACCAGGGCTTTGTCCAAGCTCCGCAACGATACCTAACAAGCACGGGGGACGAGGTGGAAGAACACAGTGAGCTGCAAATCTCAGAAATCAAAAAACATTTGCAGCAGAAAACATTTAAGAAGGCTGGGAACGAAATTGTCAATGGCGTTTTATGATAGTTGGAGTGGGAACTGTTAAGCTGTGAGATTTACTATTTTATATAGATTAAAAAGACTGTAATGAATTATAACAGCCACTTTAGCTCCATAAGTTTGTTAAATTTCTCAAAGCTTTCAGACTCAAAATCACTTAAATAATTTCTCGTCCGCATGTTCATATAGGCACGGAGAGCAGACGAAACAGTGAGGAAAGTCGATAAAACATCGTAATAAAATAGATTATTGGAATATATTTACAAAACATAATTTACAAAAAATAATAGACGTATATCCCACCCTACCTTTATCACAAAAAGACCTTTAAAAAACCTATTAACACGATGAAAATTAAAGACAAGAATTAATGGAAACAAAATAAGACTTCGTCGGGTATTTGCCGCCGTTCCATAACGATATCTTAGGAATACCTCCATTTTTATTCCAGTCTTTATGAGTAAAAAAAGGTGGCCGGTAAAACCTCACAAAACCAAAGAAAATTTTAAAAGCGAATCCAAAAATAAAAAATATTAAAGAGCTACTTTATCAGGACAAGTATGCTATCAGGATTGATCTTTCATTTAGCGCAATAACTCAAGCTTCTGTTGCCGCCTATTCAAAAAAACTTGAAAGTGATCACACTAAGAAATAAAACGCATCCGTCTAAAATACTTGTTAAAAGTATTTTATGGGTGCCTGACCATAACATGGCCTTTAAAAGTGCCTAGAGAAAATATTATTTATAAAACTCAGAAAACGAACTTCGGAAAAAACAAAGAAAAAATGAGAAAAACCATCATGAAAAGAAATTGAGAAAAAAGGAATCAGAAAAACGGATTCAGAAAAAAACAATCGGGAAAAAGAAATTCAGAAAAAAATTAAAAAAAAAAGATTTAGAAAAAAATGGATAACGGTATGGTAGGGTAAGGGAAGAATTAAAACTTTTGTATTTCTGCAGCATGCAATTGAAGAAGTTCTTCAATTTCCTCAATCCCAGCCGCGACTTTCAATTTCTTTTTGGAAACCTTTCTTGGAAAGATTTTGCAAAAGAAATTGTTACGCAAAACCTTTGTAATACCATCACACTTCTTGCGAAGCACGGTGGTGAAGCTTACTGTTTGTTGTTTACATTTCTTATATCGCTCATCTTGTTCAGCAAGTTTTCTCTTAAGATCCTCTATGGCATCCTTTTGATAAGCACCATTAACCTCCAGCTCTTTCATTTTGCATTCCATATTGAAAATGCAGCGATTCAATCCATCGTTTTCCTTTGCAAAAACATTACGTTCACCTGTCACCTTCTCGAGTAGTTCTTCAACTCTGATTCTTTTCATCTTTTCACTCTCACAGTCTTTAACAGCTTCCGCAGCCATCTTTTCCACAGGTTTTATTGCTTGCTGAATGATTTCTGGAATCGCATTTACTTTTGTGCTTAATTGGTCGAATATTGTATCACATTCTTTGTTACAATCTTTGATTATTTCCTCTAGATGTTGGATCTGCTGCAGATGCTTTCTATTTATGTCTTCGTTCTCCTTTCTACGTTTCTTCTCTCCTTCGAGAGCTTGAGTTAAAGATGTTAACTTGTCTTCATAAACTTCGTTCATTTCCTGAAAAATAAAGTAACTTCGCGTTAACAAATTGTAGCGAGATACAAGAAATTCTTTTGTGTATCGTTTTGCCACTCCATTTGTTTATATTTTACCATGTAATGCACAAAATGACGAATAGTTTAGGGTCTAAGACGATGTTATACAGAAATGATTAGCTCTTTTTCAAATTTTGTCACCTTTCTTACAGGTTTCATGTCATCAACATTATTATAGATGATAGATTCCATTCTAGAAGATAGTATCACTTCCATCTGTCACTGAGTATTTGCGCGAGGTAAGAGACGTTATTTGACGTCAAATTTTTTTGTATTAACGTGACGTAATAGTTCAAAATGGTTACCACATACTTAGAAATGGCGAGTTAAATGAGCTTAAAGCATGATTTTGGAAATAGAAGCCATGAGGAAATACCCTGTACGTAAAAAATAACAAAGCTTTTCTAGTCTTCCCATTTGTTAAATGAGAAGCGCGTAAGGGATTCCAAAAAATATATCGCAGAGAAAACATGCTCCATTTCTTGTTTCTTCTACTGCAGCGCAAAATCACCGAAACACAGTTTTGTATCATTGCACACCTACTTAGGGTTGGGTAAGGGAAGAATTAAAACTTTTGTATTTCTGCAGCATGCAATTGAAGAAGTGTTAACAAATTTAGCAAGACACAAGAAATTAGTTTGTGGATCATTTTGCATGTCTATTGGTTTATATTTTACCATGTATTACACAAACTGACGAAAAGTTTAGGGTCTAAGACAACGTGGTGGAAAAATGCACGTTGTAAAATTTCTTTACCTTTCTTACAGGTTCCATGTCAGCAATATTATTATTATTGTGATTTTCCATTCTACCAAGTAGCATCACTTCTATCACTGAGTATTTGCGCAAAGTGCGAGACAATATTTGACGTCAAATTGGTTTGCCTAATTAACGTACTGGTTTAAAATTGCTGCTATGAGTCTTTTTATAAGAATAATTTATTTACGTCTCAACAGGAATATTCTTTTTTTCTGAAAAAAACATATTTTGAGCACAGTTTAATTTAAAAGATCTGGAAAGCAAACTGGTGTACATAACACCCCAAAGGTACTGTTGTTTCAGCAGCCTTATTCAACTGACACACAGACAGCTAGAATTTGTGGGGAGAAATATCTAAATGAAACCTGATAAAAGACATTTCACATCAATCATAGGGTATATGAGTTAACGAAGAAAAAAAAAACAAACGTTTTCTTATATTCCATTTAAAAAACTTAAAGGTAAACATGTTCTTAGCATCTTTAATACTCTAAGAGAGTATTTTTTTATAAAAGTAAAAAAAGGTTTTTGAATTTTGTAAGCGGTGTTCGAAGGCAACCGCTCAAATGAACAAACAATCTCTTTCTGATGAACATTGTATAGAAAGGGTAGATTCACACTTTTGTAGTCTTTGGTATGACTTGACCGGAGATGGATCCACGATCTTTCTGCGCTGGATGAAATAGCTGTTATCCCGACCGTATTACGGCAACGTTCTAGCTGGTTAGTTCGACCCACTTGGAGAATATAGAAAACCATATATACCATAGAATGCGTCGTTGTTTTGGTTGTAATGATTGGTTCACATCAGCATCACGTGCAACAAACAGTTTTGGCCAAAGATTACCATTGTCAATAAATTTTTTTTTAAACAGTAGAAAGGAATGCAAACATTATGTATTAATAAAATCCTGTTTTTCATTAGCAGCGTATCGTGTACAACGTGAAAAAACGCACGTTATAAAAGCAAAGGCAAGATAAGCAGTTGTATCAAATCTATTCGAGCGTCGCAATGCTTGTTTTTTTCGTTAACATTGGTCACACACACCCACAGCAAACTTGTGAGTCATTTGAAGTATGCTAATACTGACTAACTCGGACGTAATTGTAAACTATATCTATATAACCAATCAAGCAAACAAATATTGACCGTATTCTTGCCGTTGCGATCCAGCGGCTCGAGCAAAAGTAAAATTTGGCCGGGTATTCTGGCTACTTATTTATGAGTGCTACATAAGCTAATTTTTTAGGCTAGTGCAAGGAGGTGTGTAACATCGAATTAAATTCTTGAGCAATAGCGAAATATTAATTTGTAATTACTGAGTAAAAAAGTCCCGACCGCAGTTTTGTTTGTTGAGACAAAAAAGACGCCGGTAAGTTAGAAAATGCAGCTAATGTACTGTTTGCTTGCGCTACGCATCTACGCTATTGTTACCGGGTTTGGAATATCGGCCAGTTGATTCCTTTTTACGAACTTTCTCAACTGACCCTAAATATTTTTAATATTCTAGTGGAAGATTGTGTTTCCCTAAAATCAACATGATTAAAATATCCGCAGGCTTTATAGGATTGTTTGGAGAGAACAAATGTTGGAAGGGTGGCTTAAACTCTTTTTAAATTCATTTTTAATTTCTGGTGACACAGGCAAGAAATCTTTCCCAGGATATGCAGAATCGACAAAATCTATCCGATCTACCGATAAAATATCTGTCAGATAAGTCGGTGAATTTCTTATATACCGAGATCTTGATCTAGCGCGTCAGAGAGTTCGGTGGGCGGGAAATGTTTAGTCACATTTGGATAAAATTACAACTTCACTGCTACGTTCACAAACAGAGATCTGTGCCTTAGGTCCCAGTTCCCCCGTTTAATAGTGCCCGCCTTAGTTCAGGCCCTGTATAATCCTAATGCGGAAGACCTGCAATATTCTATATACACAACTCCGACAGGCTGTGTAGAAGATATTTCTCACGTTACAAAAAGTTGTCACAACAGTTTCTGTATTTTTATCTAAATTTTTATTGGACAATTATTCGATACAAAAAAGTATTTCAACACCAACCATAGATCTTCACGCAAACCAGTTGTCAACTTTCGCGCTTTATATACGCTGCGAATTTCAAAACACCATAAATACCATGAAAAAATGGCAACCGACATCCCTCGGAAAATCGTATGATATTGAGGCTTTTGCAACGAGTCACCTTGTATACAAGAACACATGAGAACCATTTATCGGAGAGAAATTAATCGCAATGATGCAACCAAACAATATGAAGGACAAGTATGCTATCGCAGTATTTCAAGAATGAAAAGAGAAGGACATCGGTAACCTTCCCCTCGGAAAATCAGGAAAATTTGCAAAGACTGTTCTTTTTTTTTTAAGAAGCAACAATTGAAAACAGATGCTAAATAATTGTCCGTGGCAAAGTTAGATTGTTACTTTATTGGGGTGAATTTTCGCAAGGATTAAATTTCACGAATTTTGGCCTAATCTGCAAAATTAAGTCGCGGCGAAAATCTGGAAAGTAGCTATGAGCGAAAATTTGTCTTGGCTAAATTTTCGAATAATTGTCTGAACCGCTAAATTTATATAAGGAAATTTGCGAAAAATTTCCATGATCGAAATCCGTTATTCCATAAGTAAAGAAACGAGTAAAACTTATGACATGTAATCTATTCTATCTTTCAAATTAAACTACCTGTAGTCATCGATTACAAAATTATCTACTATGGCTTGGTTTTCCCGACTGGTTGATTTTGATTTCGTGTGGCGGCATTTTTGTAACTAAGGAAAAGAGCTTTCAACGATACTAAAGGTGACACCAAAAAGCTGGCCCTAATTCGCCTTTGTAAATTCATTTTTTTTGGATATTTTTCGACAATAGATTTGGCTGTTTATCACGAAAATTAACCAAGAGCTAATTTCACGGTGCCTTCGATTTTGTTCGAATTGTAGGGTGTTTAACTATACTTTATGTTCAAGTATGTTCTAAAAATTAACCCCCCCCCAAAAAAAAAAAATTGTCTATGTTTGTAAAACTTTGTCGGTAAAGTGAAAAGTTTTTTTTTGCGACTTTTTTACCGATATATTCAGCGGTTTATGAAACTTATTGTAGGCTCTGAAACATGATTAGTTCGTAAGATTATCCGTCCCTCCCCGAAGAAAAAAGAACCCGTCAAATTGCAGAATTTTTCATTTCCGGGCAAAGTAAAAGTTCAAATCATTTCAACTTTTTCTGTCAGGAGGGACAATTAATGTTATCCTATCCTCGTCCCGAGGGTTTTTTGCCTTTCATATCAAAAAGGAAAAACCCTGGGTACGAGGGTCAATGTTATCCAATCAAAAGAACAAAAAGTAACCAGTCAGATTGCAGTATTATTATTCCATTCGTTGTGAAGATCAGACTCAACTTGTCTGAATGCGGGAAACTTGA
The DNA here is from genome assembly GCA_030067915.1 of Hydractinia echinata. Classification (NCBI taxonomy): domain Eukaryota; kingdom Metazoa; phylum Cnidaria; class Hydrozoa; order Anthoathecata; family Hydractiniidae; genus Hydractinia; species Hydractinia echinata. The sequence continues at coordinate 202,474 of JASGCC010000140.1, read as the reverse complement.
GATCCATAAATTTATACCCAAGCTATCATTTTCACAAATTTTTCGCATTAAAATGTTACTAATGAGGTTGCAAATGTTACAATGAGGACTATTTGTAGCGCAGTAACGCCCAATGCAGAGTAAATTAAGGTCAAAAGTTTTATTCTTAAAGTCTGTAAGACTATAGAATGTGGTCAATTGGAACTCAAAATCCAACGCAAACTTAAGCCTGGTTAGGGTTTCTTCACAAAGACATTTTCGGTAGAGAAACGTCTTAACCTTTTTCGATTTTTAAATGTGAAAAAATCCTAAAAAATCGTTAACAGATTAGTTTAGGTTCAATCGCAAGGTCTTTTAAGATCACTTAATTCAGTGCGCAGGTGGTGTGTGCCGTATAGATTTATCCGGAGTTACGAAATTCGACATTATTATCGCCAAAACGTCAACATCTCTGTTTTGCAAGATATGGACTGGTTATCGCACATTGCGGAGTACAATATGACGCATTTTTTTCGTGTTCTTTAATTTTTGCGAGCCTTCAGGAAAGAAAAATAACTGCAAAGGTTGGCGAACGAGAAAAATATACGGAATTTTGAACGAGGTATGTGCGATAGCTAGTGTATCATTATCACGGATAATATTATTTAAGGGAAACACTTTGAAACGTAGCTACATAACATTCGTAAGCGCTGTTGGAAAACTCATAAGAAACAAGAACAGTATGTTAAAGCGAAACGCACTTCGAGGAGCGTTTATAATCTAAATTTAACGTTGGGAGGTTGATTCCACTTACCGTTAGAAAGAAAAAACATGGTAGCTCAAACGCATATCTGCCATTGTACTAATGACAACAAACATATCATAAGATGATGTAATATAGCATAATTTGACGTCAAATAAAAATCAAACATATATATACGGTTTTCGTGAGTAGCTGTTTTACATGGTCAAGATGAGACTTCCAAGACCAAAACTGTTCAAGAAACGTAAAATAAAGAAAGAGAGACCAGGATTGTTCTCATTATGGCAAAGTTTTTTTGCACTTTTAACATGTTGTACCAGCAACAATGCCAATAAACAACAGAAGAGACGAAGACGCAACAAAGTTGATGTTGTCGTGTGTCCTTCAGAATCATCAATGAAAGAAGTTAAAGTAGCTGCAGATCAAACAAGTGAATTGGCAGAAGAAACCAAGCAAGCAGCTGTACCTTTGGAGAAGAAAAAGAAGAAGAAAAATCGCAAAGTTAAGAGGAGTATCAAGTCTGAAGAAAAGGTTGAAGTTGATCCAGGTGCGAATGTAGTGGAATTTGATAAGGTTGTTAGTCAAAAGGAAGTATCAGTTGATAAACTTGCGGTAGAAGATCGAGGATGTGAAAGTGAGGATCGAAGATGTAAAAGTGAAATAAGGATTGACAAAGACAACTTAGTTGTGAGCTCTACCGGTAGTAATGTATTGCAAGCTCAAAAGAAAGCTAGTGATGCAAAAATGGAGATTGAAGTACATGAAGCTAGTGGAAACAACCACGTTAAAATAGAAGGTAACCAAGTCCGTGCCGTCGTTGAGAGAAAGATAAATGTCATAGCAGAAGACCTAAAGGATAATACATGCTCCATTAACGACGATGATAAAGTTATTGATAATGCGGATGGAACCAAAGAAATTTCAAATAACGATTGTGATGACAGAGAGAAAATCAAAGCAAAAGAAATCAACAGTGAAATTGCAATGGAATCGAGCTGTGCCGGAGAATCGGAAAACAAAGTGTTGGACACTGATCAGAAGATGCTAACTAAGAAGAACGATGACCACCAAAAGTGACGGCTGCATATAACAAGGAAAATGGTAATGGTGATTGTGTTCTAATTGAGAAATGTTCTATCAATCCGCAATCGATGGAGGTTTTGAATGACACTGTCTTGGTGAAGGAGGACAATCTTGTTCCAGATTTTGTGCAAGATGTTTTGTCCCTAGCGATAGTTGATTTGCAAATGGAAGATGGTCGCGATAAGGACATGGTTTGTAAGCATAAGTCAACTGAAAGCTTTTATGAAAGAATCCCACATGTTGCTGAATCGAACACGGATGCTGTTATTAAAACTGAAAAAAGTTTTGTCATTCCGCAATCGATTAAAGTTTTGAACGAGACTGACTTGAATGAAGAAAACAATCTAATCACAGGTTTTGTGCTAGGTGTCTTGTCCCAAGCAGTTCTTCATTTGCAGATGGAGTATGCGCTTGATCAAGATACTGTTTGCAAGAGCAAGTCTGTCGAAAGTTTCGAGGGAGGAATACCACAAGCCTTAGGATCGATGAATCTGAATATGGATGATGATGTTGCTAAAACCAATCCGCCAACGAAGGAGGATTACAGAAGTCTTGCGTCGAAACCACCATACATGGACAAAGTGGATGAAGTTGCAGATATTATGCCGGCAACGAAAAAGCCATTGCGTAAGGTAGATGTAAGTATATTGCTTTTTATCTTCAAACAAAATCTTTTAGAAATAATGACCAAACATTTTGAATAAAATGATTCTTAATTCATAGATGTGTAAAGATGAAAAACGATCAGGTATCCGACAAAAATCACCGATTCGTCGTCAACCAAAGCCGCCACATCGCTATTTTCGCTTAAACGACACATACGAATCTTTCAGTATGTCAGTGAAAACAGAAGAAGATTTTAAAGCGGATAAAATGCTTTACACTATCCATGAGGATGAAGAACTTGAATGTGATGAAACAACTTCACTATCATCCTGCAATAAACCAGAAGAAGACGACAGTGGTGTCATCATTATTCGCGAAGGGTGTTTGACAGGATGCAGAAGTGATGTTTTGTGTGTAATCCCCGAGATAAACGAAGAGGAAATTGAAGAAGAAACGACAGTCGTGACTTTCATTTTGGATGAGGTAACTGATGTAAACCTTCTCAACGTGTTTAGAATGCAAAGGCAAAAATATATTGAAGGAAGATTTCCGAATGTTGCGATTATGGATGTGATTGTAGAAGAAGAAGAAATAGAGGATGACGATGATGCTGATGTTGAAAATGACAATCATGACAATGGGGATGTAGATGGTGAAGGTGAGGAGGAGGGAGAGTGTATGGAAGTGATGGATGACAGTGATATGGAGATGGGTGATGTGGAGGAGGTTAAGGAGGATGAAGTAACGAATGTTGGTAAAGAGCAAGTAAAAGCCAAACAAGTTGTCGTGTTTCCACACGATGACATGGTGATGGATAGTGTGATGGAGGAGCGTTTGATAGAGAAAGGCGTGACTGAGGAGAATTTGATTGAGGAGAGCGTGACGGAGGAGAGCGTGATTAAGACGGCCGTGATGGAGGGGAGTGTGATGGATGGGAGTGTGATGGAGGGGAGTGTGATGGAGGAGAAGGTGATTGAGGGTGGCGTGATTGACACGCTTCCTCAGTCTTTTTAAACGCTACTGCAACCGTATCCGTATGTATATGCGAACATTTCTGTCATTACTTTAAGACAAGCTAAAAGCAAGGCTGATGCAAACTTCAGCAAATTGAAAGTTTCACAGGAAATGATAGAGACTGTTTCAGAAAGTAATATGTAATATACAGAAAAACATATACGAAGAGCTGACCCGGCTAATGCAATGTAGCATTAGCAAATTGAAAGTGTACCAGGAAAAGATAGAGACTGCATGTAGAAAGAAATATGTAATGTACAGAAAAACGTATACGAAGAGCTGACCCGGCTTATGCAATGTAGCATTAGCAAAATGAAAGTTTACCAGGAAAGATAGAGACTGCTTTTAGAAAGAAATATGTAATGCACAGAAAAACATATACGAACAGCTGACCCGGCTTATGCAATGTAGCATTAGCAAAATGAAAGTTTACCAGGAAAGATAGAGACTGCTTTTAGAAAGAAATATGTAATGTACAGAAAAACATATACGAAGAGTTGACCCGGCTTATGCAATGTAGCATTAGCAAAATGAAAGTTTACCAGGAAAAGATAAAGACTGCTTTTAGAAAGTAAAACATCACAATTATATTATGTAACTTGAAACAACGGATGCGGTTTGTGGTTTATTCATGTTGTTTTTTTGTCTATTGCCTACACCTAACCTTAAAGTGTATGAAAGACCTTTGAAAATTGTGTGGAAATCTTTTAACTTTTTTCAAAATTATTTATTGCTTCCGGAGATATAGGTCTTACAAGGTTCACTAATTATGCGAAATTATGACATTAAAAACTAGCTCCGAAATATGCAATTGCTTTCATTAAGAAAAAATTATCGTAACTAAATATTAAAATTTATGTACAATTTTCAATACGCCAAATTGAATGGCGAAAAACATTTTTACCCTACATACCATGACAAAACCGTTAAATACAACAACTCACTAGGAAGAGCTAGTTCATGACGTCATGCATAATTAGTGGAACTTATAGGTTCAAAATGTTGAAAACCAATCAAGATTTTTTAAAACATTTACGAATTCCTAGAAAACATTCAAAGCTCTTTTATATGAACATATTAACTTGTTTTTCGGGGGAGGTAGAAGTGATAGCTAACATGAGAAACTAAATGAATTTCAAGCAAACTCGATAGAAATTGCCATGGTAACTCATTTATGTCAGCGTCGATTTTAAAAATAGCAAAACTCACAAAAATCAAATAAGAAATACAAATTTCTTTTGTAAGCATCATATACTGTATTTAACCCGAGTCTTCTAGTAGGCTCATTGATTCTTAAAATGATTCTAATTTGTCTCGTTTGCCTAAACACTTGACCCAATTTGAGCCACGCCCATCCGATATGGGACATGACAAGGCACTTACATCATGATACGAAACTTGTCTACCGTAACAATAAATTCTTACTGCAAAAAACTGCTAGTATATATGCAAGTAAAATCAGAACCGTATTTGCGAGAGTACTGTGTTCCCTTTTGAATAAATATGGATTTTTAAATTAAAGTACCCGAAGACAGAATTACATGTTGAAACGGCGGTAGTAAGAAATTTTGCAAACAGAGATGTTCGATTACTTCCGTTTGGTTTGACCGTGAAAATGTAAAAGATTCTAACATAAACGAGTGCTGGCTTGTTTAAGCTTTGTCGTTTTAATGGAGTTTGGAGCGACATTCTTAAAACATATAATCATACCTTTGTGTTGTTAAAAACCGTTGACCGAAAACACGAAGACGTCAACTCCATAATTTCTACATCGTAATTACGTAACTTTGAAGTTGAAACACCAGGTGGTCGTGTTGGAGTGTCTATAAACTGCATGATAAAATTTTCTAAAAAAGAATTACATAACGAATAATTACTAATATGAAGTACAGAAAAACCTCTCTAAGACAGATATCCTTGACATCGCTCACATCTCTATAAAACAGATAGAACCCCAATAAAACAGACATCGTCGACATCAGACGCATCACTATAGGACAGAAGAAACTCCCTAAGACGGATATTCTTGACATGGGACACATCTCTATATAACAGATAGAACCTCCCTAAAACTAAACCTCCTTGCTAAGACGGATATCCTTGACATTAGACACATCTCTATAAGACAAATGGAACCTCCCTAAGACGGATATCCTTGACATCGGACACATCTCTATAAGACGGATGTAACCTCCCTAAGACAGATATCCTTAACATTGGTCACATCTTTATAGGACGGATGGTACCTCCCTAGGACGGATATCCTTGACATTCGACACATCTCTCTATAAGACGGATGGAACCTCCCTAAGAGGGATATCCTTGAAATTGCACACATCTCTATAAAACGGATGGAACCTCCCTAAGACGGATATGCTTGACATCAGACACATCTCTATAAGACGGATAGAACGACCCAAAGACGGATATTCTCGATATCGCACATATCTCCATAAGACGAATGGAACATCCGTAAAACAGATATCCTCAAAAACTGGCGTAAATCAACATTGCAACCAACATGTTGCCACCAAAATTTTGGTTCCGTTTGCGATAGCCACGAACATGTTTGACTTTTTCTTGGACTAATTTTTTTAATTTCGAACGTCAATCGAACGTGTATTTCACTCAAAAATGTTTATTTGTATACGCTGGTGCATGTCTGACAAATAAATAAAGCTGCTTCTTGCTGTGTCATGAATCCAAAAGAATGTTTTTTTTAATGTTGCCGAAGGGGTCGCAAACCGCGCCAACCAATTTGGTCAACATGTTTCGACAACATGCTTGCCCCGTTTGCGGCTAGCTGTACAGTGCAAGGTTTCTTTCTCTTTGTAGCACACAAATATCTCAAACAAACAACAAACAGTTTTGGTTTTAATGAATAAAAATACATAAGCAGTGAAACGCGCAAACACGCAGCTAAGCTTTAAAAGAATTTGAAAAGTTGATTGAACTTTATTTTTTGGTGTAATCTACGGATTGGGCGCAAATCCACCAAGTTACTTCCGCCGAGATGCAAAATACGATGTAAACAAAAGTTGTACATATACCAAAAAAATTAGTAGGCGTTGTTGTGCCATGTTCTGTAATAAAACGGCTTAGTTTGTAATACCTGTCGTGTTTTGTAATAAAAACGGTTTATTTTGTAATACCTGTCGTGTTTTGTAATAAAAACGGTTTATTTTGTAATACCTGTCGTGTTTGGTAATAAAAACGGTTTATTTTGTAATACCTGTCGTGTTTTGTAATGAAAACGGTTTATTTTGTAATAAAGCTACTTTTTGGTGAATATTCTGGGGTTTTGGTGTGGAAACTGATGTTCTTGTGATACTGACGATGAAGTTAATGTGTCGGTTATAACAGCCTGATGAGATAAAGTGCTGTGTTAATTATGTCGTTTGGATTGATGATTCTAGTGCATACTCTTGTGATAGTATTACGTACTATACTATAACTGTTTTGCTTGTGCAAGAACGGTCTGTACTCAGGCAATGCCACCTAATACAGACCACCTAAGCAGTTTCTAAATTATTCATGGTAGAATTTAACATATTTTTACTATCGCTGGCTGAGGGTTTAAAAAATAGCGCCGCACAACTCTGAGCCGGCACATGCAATAACACGGAGGCATTTTACTAAGGCTAATGATGACATCATTTTTGCGTAGTTTTAAATTGTGATAGAAGAGATCAGCTAAAGTAAACGTATTAAATCTATTGATTTTATCAAATGTCAGCTTTTTTATTTCAAAATGAGCCGTATTGCAAAACGCGACACAACAACCGTCATGTTAAAATGCAGATCTCGACTCAGGAACTACGTGTTGTATACGCCCTATTACAAAATCTACAAAACGGGCTACTAGGTTCACATGCTTATCTGCCAGGAATTTTATATCAGAACCGTTTGTTGAGATACATCTAACCACGACAAAGTATTTCGTTGTTCACACACGGCCTTTGTCGAGACTTGCATAGAGGCTCTTAAAGCCGAATAAGGCGAAGAAACTAGGCAAAAGACGAAGACGACACAATATGAGTGCTTAACAGTGAGGAGGTTGAATAATACAAAGAAATAAACCAAACAAGACCGTCAAATGAAATACACTTGTCAAAACTGAGATCTACATCGACATATATGTTTTAGCTTCCCACGTCTAAACTGTAATTTCATACTGAAGGGAGTATTATGAATACCTTATGTCTCCTGGAGCAATAAAGGCATCGTGCAACCGCCGTGGAGGCTAGGCCAACCTTTACTTTAACGAATGACAAGTTGCCTACCGCGAAAGGCATACAGATTATTATAAAGACGCGCCTGCAAACATCATCTACCTTTCTTATGAGTGTCCAGAATATACCTATGACCAAGGCTAATATTAGAATGGAATTCGAAAACACTCCTATACATTTTCTTGACCAGCGTCTGATGACCTACGCAATAGCAGCAACGGGTTAAGGAATTTCTAAAAAAAAAATTGTTTATTGCGGGTTCCTTGACTTCAGCAAAATTTTTTAAAACCCTAATATCTCTTAACCGTTCGTTGAAAGCACATGATCCTTTACGTTATTTTGATCAACGTTTCAAGTTCTATCTAATAGAGACAACGGGTACGCTAATTACTTTAAGAATTTATTATGTGAATTAACGGGTCATTGTTGACGTTTTCAACAAAATTCAAATCACAATTTACTTTCTTTTCTCAACCTTTTTTTTAAGTGGATTTTCCCAAAGGATTACCGACTAGTAATAAAATATATTCGAATATTCGAATAATGTTTATACTCCATGTAGAATACCATATCCATGTAGAATACCATCAATCAATTTTAGCAAGATACGCTAGTCTAAATGTCTTCTTCGAAATATTTCAATCCTATGCGTTAATTCACGAGCATCAATTTGTTTGGATACCCTAGCTCAAATATAAAGTGTGCCCTTATCTGGTATAGTATTATTAAGCATTAGGATTCTCTTCTTTACGAACCGGTAAAGGTGGTCCGTTGGTACGCTTTATTGAAACTTGCTTACAATTATTTACTCAGAATAGCTCCTTCAGTTCCCATAGGATCTAGCCTAATCAATCCTATTCTTATAATAGACGCTAATGAAAATGATCGATTTACACTTTTATAGTCTCCAGCATGATGCAGCTGAGGTTTGAGTTAGAAGCGAACGCTGTAACACAAGGCTGCCAGTCGGCTAAAAATCAAGGTCGCCAAATGTTTTAAGGTGGGTTGAAACCAAATCATGTATAGTAGGCTCCCAGAACAATCTCGGAACAAAATCTAATCATATTTATTTTCTAGTAAGACGATAGTTTTGCTAACGTGTCTGTCTCTAAAGTCTGTTTTTCTGCATAGTTTACCAAAGTACCATAGTAGACCAAGAGAATTACAAATTTTTGCTAGAAATAATTTGCATAGAAGTGATGGTTTTGGCAAATTGTACATTCTTTACAAACATGGATTTTATGTATAGGTGAATCAACTGTATATAAGAATCAGCTATATACACACCATTCGGATATACAATCTGCGTGCATCACATATCATTGCACGTAGCATAGTGGGCTCGTCTGGGGCTCCCGTTTTTGGGGACCGCGGATCGAACCCCGCTCACTGCCAGGAATTATGTTAGTGATGCGCAAAGTAGCTCTTCTTCAATATGATGGGTCTTGTGATGATCGGAAATTTTGTACATTTCTAATATCTGAAAGACGTTAAATAATGTCATTTAGCCCAGTAGATTTCAAACCAAATAAAAGCATTTCTGATACGCAAAGGCCGCATTAAGTGTCCTTTAGTAGTTCCGAGGAGATTTGTAGCAATAGGAGGACACAAGAGGTAAAATGCATTAAAGTTAGGGCATTTCGCGAAGAAACTAGAAAATTAAATATTATCGAACTATATAATTATCTTGCAGAATCGTTTTTTGTGCCGCCAAACATGTGTTAGTATGCCGACTTAAGTCGTTATTTTAGCGAGTCTGGAAGTACGGATCACGATGACGCTGTGAAAGTAATAACAAGAAAAATCTTGTGTTTTTAAAACTTGTCCCGAGTAGAGTGCAAATATCTTAAATTGGTAAATGTAAGGAAAGGCATTTTTTCTAGAATTCCTGAAACACCATGAAAAATCTTTCAAATATTTTGGTCCTGACGATCTGTAGGAAATGCCTTGATCAGCAGATAACCAGGACCTACCGAGACCAGGGCTTTGTCCAAGCGCCGCAGCGATACCTAACAAGCACGGGGGACGAGGTGGAAGAACACAGTGAGCTGCAAATCTCAGAAATCAAAAAACATTTGCAGCAGAAAACATTTAAGAAGGCTGGGAACGAAATTGTCAATGGCGTTTTATGATAGTTGGAGTGGGAACTGTTAAACTGTGAGATTTACTGTTTTATATAGATTAAAAAGACTGTAATGAAATATAACAGCCACTTTACCTCCATAAGTTTGTTAAATTTCTCAAAGCTTTCAGACTCAAAATCACTTAAATAATTATATATTTATATATTTATACTTTAAAGGAAGAAATTTTCGCGGAAGAAATTTTCGCGATTTCGCGAATTTTGGCCAAAATCGCGAAAATAAAGTCCCGCGAAAAATATCAAAAGGGGTCGTTCGCGAAAATAAATTCCCGCGAAATTTTCAAGTATGCTTGTTTCGCGAAAATAAATTCCCGCGAAAAAATTTTTTTTGCAACATAACAAATACCTTATTGGGGAAAAGTTTGAGAAAAATGTTACTCGTTAATACGAAAAGCTTTACCCTGTAAAACTTGTTTATATATAGTTTATTTTGTGTTTTGAAAAAGTGCAAACGAAAGAAAAACTTACATTCTCAAATCAGCTGTCATTTATATAACTGCTTTTTGTATAAAAAACACGTTTTTTATAAATTAGGTACGTATAAAAAAATTAAAAATGTCTTCGTTCGCGAAAGTTTATTCTCGCGAAATATTTTAAAAATAGGCCATTCGCGAAAATTTTTTCTCGCGAAAAATTTCGAAAGTGTTCATTCGCGAAAATAAATTCCAAAAATTTCGCGATTTTTTGGCCTCGCGAAAATTTCTTCCGCGAAAATTTCTTCCCTTAAAGTATATTTACAAAACATAATTTACAAGAAAATAATAGACGTATATGTCACCCTACCTTTATCACAAAAAGACCTTTAAAAAACCTATTAACACGATGAGAATTAAAGACAAGAATTAATGGAAACAAAATAAGACGTCGTCGGGTATTTGCCGCCGTTCCACAACGATATCTTACGAATACCTCCATTTTTAGTCCAGTCTTTATGAGTAAAAAAAGGTGGCCGGTAAAACCTCACAAAACCAATGAAAATTTTAAAAGCGAATCCAAAAATAAAAAATATTAAAGAGCTACTTTATCAGGACAAGTATGCTATCAGGATTGATCTTTAATTTAGCGAAATAACTCAAGCTTCTGTTGCCGCCTACTCACAAAAACTTGAAAGTGGTCACAGTAAGAAATAAAACACATCCGTCTAAAATACTTGTTAAAAGAATTTTATGGGTGCCTGACCATAACATGGCCTTTAAAACTGCCTAGAGAAAATATTATTTAAAAAACTCAGAAAAAGAACCTCGGAAAAAACAAAGAAAAAGTCAGAAAAACCATCATGGAAAGAAATTGAGAAAAAAGAAATCAGAAAAACGGATTCAGAAAAAAACAATCGGGAAAAAGAAATTCAGAAAAAAATAAAAAAAAACAAATTTAGAAAAAAACGGATAAAGGTAGGGTAGGGTAAGGGAAGAATTAAAACTTTTGTATTTCTGCAGCATGCAATTGAAGGAGTTCTTCAACTTCCTTAATCGCAGCCGCGACTTTCAATTTCTTTTTGGAAACCTTTCTTGGAAAGATTTTGCAAAAGAAATTGTTACGCAAAACCTTTGTAATACCATCACACTTCTTGCGAAGCACGGTGGTGAAGCTTATTGTTTGTTTTTTACACTTCTTATATCGCTCATCTTGCTCAGCAAGTTTTCTCTTAAGATCTTCTATGGCATCCTTTTGATAAGCACCATTAACCTCCAGCTCTTTCATTTTGCATTCCATATTGAAAATGCAGCGATTCAATCCATCGTTTTCCTTTGCAAAAACATTACGTTCACCTGTCACCTTCTCGAGCAGTTCTTCAACTCTGATTCTTTTCATCTTTTCACTCTCACAGTCTTTAAAAGCTTCCGCAGCCATCTTTTCCACAGGTTTTATTGGTTGCTGAATGATTTTGGGAATCGCATTTACTTTTGTGCTTAATTGGTCGAATATTGTATCACATTCTTTGTTACAATCTTTGATTATTTCCTCTAGATGTTGGATCTGCTGCAGATGCTTTCTATTGATGTCTTCGTTCTCCTTTCTACGTTTCTTCTCTCCTTCGAGAGCTTGAGTTAAAGATGTTAACTTGTCTTCATAAACTTCGTTCATTTCCTGAAAAATAAAAGTAAACTAGTGTTAACAAATTGTAGCGAGATGCAAGAAATCTAGGGTCTAATTTAGGGTCTAAGACGTTGTTATACAGAAATGATTAGCTCTTTTTCAAATGTTGTCACCTTTCTTACAGGTTTCATGTCATCAATATTATTATAGCTGCTAGTTTCCATTCTAGGAGGTAGTATCACTTCCATCTGTCACTGACTATTTGCGCGAGGTAAGAGACGTTATTTGACGTCAAATTTTTTTGTATTAACGTGGCGTAATAGTTCAAAATGGTTACCAGATACTTAGAAATGGCGAGTTAAATAAGTTTAAAGCATGATTTTGCAAATAGAAGCCATGAGGAAATACACCCTGTACGTAAAAAATAACAAAGCTTTTCTAGTCTTCCCATTTGTTAAATGAGAAGCGCGTGAGGGATTCCAAAAAAATATATCGCAGAGAAAACATGCTCCATTTCTTGGTTGTTCTACTGCAGCGCAAAATCACCGAAACACAGTTTTGTATCATTGCACACCTACTTAGGGTTGGGTAAGGGAAGAATTAAAACTTTTGTATTTCTGCAGCATGCAATTGAAGAAGTGTTAACAAATTTAGCAAGACACAAGAAATTAGTTTGTGGATCATTTTGCATGTCTATTGGTTTATATTTTACCATGTATTACACAAACTGACGAAAAGTTTAGGGACTAAGACAACGTGGTGGAAAAATGCACGTTGTAAAATTTCTTTACCTTTCTTACAGGTTCCATGTCAGTAATATTATTATTATTGTGATTTTCCATTCTACCAAGTGGCATCACTTCTGTCACTGAGTATTTGCGCAAAGTGCGAGACAATATTTGACGTCAAGTTGGTTTGCCTAATTGACGTACTGGTTTAAAATGGCTGCTATACGTCTTTTTATAAGAATAATTTATTTACGTTTCAACAGGAATATTCTTTTTTTCTGAAAAAAACATATTTTGTGCACAGTTTAATTTAAAAGATCTGGAAAGCAAACTGGTGTAAATGACACCCCAAAGGTGCTGTTGTTTCAGCAGCCTTATTCAACTGACACACAGAAAGCTAGAATTTGTGGGGAGAAATATCTAAATGAAACCTGATAAAAGACATTTCACATCAATCATAGGGTATATGAGTTAACGAAGAATAAAAAAACAAACGTTTTCTTATATTCCATTTAAAAAACTTAAAGGTGAACATGTTCTTAGCATCTTTAATACTCTAAGAGAGTATTTTTTTATAAAAGTAAAAAAAGGTTTTTGAATTTTGTAAGCGGTGTTCGAAGGCAACCGCTCAAATGAACAAACAATCTCTTTCTGATGAACATTGTGTAGAAAGGGTAGATTCACACTTTTATAGTCTCTGGTATGACTTGACCGGAGATGGATCCACGATCTTTCTGCGCTGGATGAAATAGCTGTTATCCCGACCGGATTACGGCAACGTTCTAGCTGGTTAGTTCGACCCACTTGGAGAATATAGAAAACCATATATACCATAGAATGCGTCGTTGTTTTGGTTGTAATGATTGGTTCACATCAGCATCACGTGCAACAAACAGTTTTGGCCAAAGATTACCATTGTCAATAAAATTTCTTTTAAACAGTAGAAAGGAATGCAAACATTATGTATTAATAAAATCCTGTTTTTCATTAGCAGCGTATCGTGTACAACGTGAAAAAACGCACGTTATAAAAGCGACGACGAGATAAGCAGTTGTATCAAATCTATTCGAGCGTCGCAATGCTTGTTTTCCGTTAACATTGGTCACACACACCCACAGTAAACTTTTGAGTCATATGAAGTATGCTAATACTGACTAACTCGCCCGTACGTTATTATTTACATCACTTACGTAATTGTAAACTATATCTATATAACCAATCAAGCAGACAAATATTGACCGTATTCTTGCCGTTGCGATCCAGCGGCTCGAGCAAAAGTAAAATTCTGCCGGGTATTCTGGCTACTTATTTATGAGTGCCACATAAGCTAATTTTTTAGGCTAGTGCAAGGAGGTGTGTAACATCGAATTAAATTCTTGAGCAATAGCGAAAATTTGTAATTACTGAGTAAAAAAGTCCCGACCGCAGTTTTGTTTGTTGAGACAAAAAAGACGCCGGTAAGTTAGAAAATGCAGCTAATGTACTGTTTGCTTACGCTACACATCTACGCTATTGTTACCGGGTTTGGAATATCGGCCAGTTGATCCCTTTTTACAAACTTTCTCAACTGACCCTAAATATTTTTAATATTCTAGTGGAAGATTGTGTTTCCCCAAAATCAACATGATTAAAATATCCGCAGGCTTTATAGGATTGTTTGAAGAGAACAAATGTTGGAAGGGTGGCTTAAACTCTTTTTAAATTCATTTTTAATTTCTGGTGACACAGGCAAGAAATCTTTCCCAGGACATGCAGAATCGACAAAATTTATCCGATCTACCGATAAAATGTCCGTCAGATAAGTCAGTGAAGTTCCCCAATACCGAGATCTTGATCAAGCGCATCAGAGATTTCAGTAAGCGGGAAATGTTTAGTCACATTTGAATGAAATTAAAACTTTACAACTACTTCACAAACCGAGATCTCAAAAGCTCTTCCTGGATGTCATATAAATAGTGCCTTAGCTGCCAGTTGCACCGTCTAATAGTGCCCGCCTTCGTTCAGGCCCTGTATAATCCTAATGCGGAAGACCTGCAATATTCTATATACACAAATCCGACAAGCTGTGTAGAAGATATTTCTCACGTTACAAAAGGTTGTCACAACAGTTTCTGTATTTTCATCCAAATTTTTATTGGACAATTATTCAATACAAAAAGTATTTCAACACCAACCCTAATTCTTCACGCAAAACAGTTGTTAACTTTTGCGCTTTATATGCGTTGCGAATTTCAAAACACCATAAATACCATGGAAAAATAGCAACCAACATCCGTCGGAAAATCGTATGAGATTGAGGCATTTGCAATGATTCACCATGCATACAAGCGCGCATAAGAACCATTTATCGGAGAGAAATTAATCAAAACGATGCAACCAAACAATATGAAGGACAAGTATGCTATTGCAGTATTTCAAGAAGGGAAAGAGAAGGACGTCGGTAACCTTCCCCTCGGAAAATCAGGAAAATTTGCAAAGACTGTTCTTTTTTTTTAAGAAGCAACAATTGAAAACAGATGCTAAATAATCGTTCGTGGCAAAGTTGGATAACGATGGATTGGAGATGAAAGTACCATCTACAGTAGATTCGCAAGGATTAAATTTCACGGATTTTGGCCTAATCCGCATAATTAAGTCGTCGCGAAAATATGGAAAGTAGCTATCAACGAAAATTTTTCCTGGCTAAATTTTCGAATAACTATCTGACCCGCTAAATTTATATAAGGGAATTTCCGAAAAATTTCCATGGTCGAAATCTGTTATTCCATAAGTAAAGAAACGAGTAAAACTTATGACATGTAATCTATTCTATCTTTCAAAATAAACTACCTGTAGTCATCGATTACAAAAGTATCTACTTTTTTGTGTGCCTTGGTTTTCCCGGCTGGTTGATTTAATTTTGTGTGGCGGCATTTCGTAACTAAGGAAAAGAGCTTTCAACGATACTAAAGGTGACACTATATAGCTGGCCCTAATTCGCCTTTGTAAATACATTTTTGGGGGGATTTTTCGACAATAGATTTGGCTGTTAACCGAGAGCTAATTTCACGGTGCTTTCGAGTTTGTTCGAATTATAGATAGATCCGAATTAGAGAGCGTGTTCAACTATACTTTATGTTCAAGTATATTCTAAAAATTAATCCCCCCCCCTAAAAATATAAACTGTCTATGTTTGTAAAACTTTGTCGGTAAAGTGAAAAAATTTTGTACAAGTGATTAACATTTTTCCCAAACTACTTGTTAGCGACTTTTTTTACCGATATATTGAGCAGTTTATGATGAAATTTATTGTAAGCTCTGAAACCTGGTTGGTTCGTAAGATTATCCGTCCCTCCCCGAAGAAAAAAGAACCCATCAAGTTGCAGAATTTTTCATTTCCGGGCAAAGTAAAAGTTCAAATCATTTCAACTTTTTCTGTCAAGAGGGACAATTAATGTTATCCTATCCTCGTCCCGAGGGTTTTTTGCCTTTCATATCAAAAAGGAAAAACCCTGGGTACGAGGGTCAATGTTATCCAAACAAAAGAACAAAAAGTAACCAGTCAGATTGCAGTATTATTATTCCATTCGTTGTGAAGATCAGCTTGTCTGAATGCGGGAAACTTGAGATCCATAAATTTATACCCAAGCTATCATTTTCACAAATTTCTCGCATTAAAATGTTACTAATGAGGCTGCAAATGTTACAATGAGGACTCTTTGTAGCGCAGTAACGCCCAATGCAGAGTAAATTAAGGTCAAAAGTTTTATTCTTAAATTCCGTACGACTATAGAATGTGGTCAATTGAGACTCCAAATCCAACGCAAACTTAAGCCTGGTTAGGGTTTCTTCACAAAGACATTTTATTTAGAGAAACGTCTTAACTTTTTTAGATTTTAAAATGTGAAAAAATCCTAAATTTTGCGCGGCTGTATCTCGAGCTTGCACGGTCGTTAACAGATTTAGTTTAGGTTCAATCGCAAGGTCTTTTAAGATCACTTAATTCAGTGCGCAGGTGGTGTGTGCCGTATAGATTTATCCGGAGTTACGAAATTCGACATTATTATCGCCAAAACGTCAACATCTCTGTTTTGCAAGATATGGACTGGTTATCGCACGGTGCGGAGTACAATATGACGCATATTTTTCGTGTTCTTTAATTTTTGCGAGCCTTCAGGAAAGAGAAATAGCTGCAAAGGTTGGCGAACGAGAAAAATATACGGCATTTTGAACGAGGTATGTGCGATAGCTAGTGTATCATTATCACGGATAATATTATTTGAGGGAAACACTTTGAAACGTAGCTACATAACATTCGTAAGCGCTGTTGGAAAACTCATAAGAGACAAGAACAGTATGTTAAAGCGAAACGCACTTCGAGGAGCGTTTATAATCTAAATTTAACGTTGGGAGCGAGGTTGATTCCGCTTATCTTTAGAAAGAAAAAACATGGTAGCTCAAACGCATATCTGCCATTAGTACCATGACAACAAACATATCACAAGATGATGTAATATAGCATAATTTGACGTCAAATAAAAAACAAACATATATATACGGTGTTCGTGAGTAGCTGTTTTACATGGTCAAGATGAGACTTCCAAGACCAAAACTGTTCAAGAAACGTAAAATAAAGAAAGAGAGACCAGGATTGTTCTCATTATGGCAAAGTTTTTTTGCACTTTTAACATGTTGTACCAGCAACAATGCCAATAAACAACAGAAGAGACGAAGACGCAACAAAGTTGATGTTGTCGTGTGTCCTTCAGAATCATCAATGAAAGAAGTTAAAGTAGCTGCAGATCAAACAAGTGAATTGGCAGAAGAAACCAAGCAAGCAGTTGTACCTTTGGAGAAGAAAAAGATTAAGAAAAGTCGCAGAGATAAGAGGAGTAGCAAGTCTGAAGAAAAAGTTGAAGTTGATCCAGGTGCGAATGTAGTGGAATTTGATAAGGTTGTTAGTCAAAAGGAAGTATCAGTTGATAAACTTGCGGTAGAAGATCGAGGATGTGAAAGTGAGGATCGAAGATGTAAAAGTGAATTAAAGATTGACAAAGACAACTTAGTTGTGAGCTCTACCGGTAGTAATGTATTGCAAGCTCAAAAGAAAGCTAGTGATGCAAAAATGGAGATTGAAGTACATGAAGCTAGTGGAAACAACCACGTTAAAACAGAAGGTAACCAAGTGCGTACCGTCGTTGAGAGAAAGATCAATGTCATAGCGGAAAATCTAAAGGATAATACATGCTCCATTAACGACAATGATAAAGGTATTGATAATGCGGATGGAATCAAAGAAATTTCAAATAACGATTGTGATGACAGAGAGAATATCAAAGCAAAAGAAATCAACAGTGAAATTGCAATGGAATCGAGCTGTGCCGGAGAATCGGAAAACAAAGTGTTGGACACTGGTCAGAAGATGCTAACTAAGAAGAACGATGACCACCAAAATATGACGGCTGCATATAACAAGGAAAACGGTAATGGTGATTGTGTTCTAATTGAGAAATGTTCTATCAATCCGCAATCGATGGAGGTTTTGAATGACACTGTCTTGGTGAAGGAGGACAATCTTGTTCCAGATTTTGTGCAAGATGTTTTGTCCCGAGCGATAGTTGATTTGCAAATGGAAGATGGTCGCGATAAGGACATGGTTTGTAAGCATAAGTCAACTGAAAGCTTTTATGAAAGAATCCCACATGTTGCTGAATCCAACACGGATGCTGTTATTAAAACTGAAAAAAGTTTTGTCATTCCGGTATCGATTAAAGTTTTGATCGAGACTGACTTGAATGAAGAAAACAATCTAATCACAGGTTTTGTGCTAGGTGTCTTGTCCCAAGCAGTTCTTCATTTGCAGATGGAGTATGCGCTTGATCAAGATGCTGTTTGCAAGAACAAGTCTGTCGAAAGTTTCGAGGGAGGAATACCACAAGCCTTAGGATCGATGAATCTGAATATGGATGATGATGTTGCAAAAAACAATCCGCCAACGAAAGAGGATTACATATGCCTTGCGTCGAAATCACCATACATGGACAAAGTGGATGAAGTTGCAGATATTATGCCGGCAACGAAAAAGCCATTGCGTAAAGTAGATGTAAGTATATTGCTTTTTATCCTGAAACAAAATCTTTTAGAAATAATGACCAAACATTTTGAATAAAATGATTCTTAATTCATAGATGTGTAAAGATGAAAAACGATCAGGTATCCGACATAAATCACCGATTCGTCGTCAGCCAAAGCCGCCACATCGCTATTTTCGCTTAAACGACACATACGAATCTTTCAGTATGTCAGTGAAAACAGAAGAAGATTTTAAAGCGGATAAAATGCTTTACACTATCCATGAGAATGAAGAACTTGAATGTGATGAAATAACTTCACTATCGTCCTGCAATAAGCCAGAAGAAGACGACAGTGGTGTCATCATTATTCGCGAAGGGAGTTTGACAGGATGCAGAAGTGATGTTTTGTGTGTAATCCCCGAGATAAACGAAGAGGAAATTGAAGAAGAAACGACAGTCGTGACTTTCATTTTGGATGAGGTAGCTGATGAAAACCTTCTCAACGTGTTTAGAATGCAAAGGCAAAAATATATTGAACAAAGATTTCCGAATGTCGCCATTATGGATGTGATTGTAGAAGAAGAAGAAATAGAGGATGACGATGATGCTGATGCTGAAAATGACAATCATGACAATGGGGATATAGATGGTGAAGGTGAGGAGGAGGAGGGAGAGTGTATGGAAGTGATGGATGGCAGTGATAAGGAGATGGGTGGAGGAGGTTAAGGAGGATGAAGTAACGAATGTTGGTAAAGAGCAAGTAAAAGTCAAACAAGTTGTCGTGTTTCCACACGATGACATGGTGATGGATAGTGTGATGGAGGAGCATTTGATAGAGAAGGGCGTGACTGAGGAGAATTTGATTGAGGAGAGCGTGACGGAGGAGAGCGTGATTAAGACGGCCGTGATGGAGGGGAGTGTGATGGAGGGGAGTGTGATGGAGGGGAGTGTGATGGAGGAGAACGTGGTTGAGGGTGGCGTGATTGACACGCTTCCTCAGTCTTTTTAAACGCTACTGCAACCGTATCCGTATGTATATGCGAACATTTCTGTCATTACTTTAAGACAAGCTAAAAGCAAGGCTGATGCAAACTTCAGCAAATTGAAAGTTTACCAGGAAATGATAGAGACTGTTTCAGAAAGTAATATGTAATGTTCAGAAAAACATATACGAAGAGCTGACCCGGCTAATGCAATATAACATTAACAAATTGAAAGTGTACCAGGAAAAGATAGAGACTGCATGTAGAAAGAAATATGTAATGTACAGAAAAACATATACGAAGAGTTGACCCGGCTAATGCAATGTAGCATTAGCAAATTGAAAGTTTACCAGGAAATGATAGAGACTGCTTTTAGAAAGAAATATGTAATGTACAGAAAAACATATACGAAAAGCTGACCCGGCTAATGAAATATAACATTTGCAAAATGAAAGTTTACCAGGAAAGATAGAGACTGCTTTTAGAAAGTAAAACATCACAATGATATTATGTAACTTGAAACAACGGATGCGGTTTGTGGTTTATTCATGTTGTTTTTTTGTCTGCTGCCTACACCTAACCTTAAAGTGTATGAAAGACCTTTGAAAATTGTGTGGAAATCTTTTAGTTTTTTTCAAAAATATTTATTGCTTCCGGAGATATAGGTTATACAAGGTTCACTAATTATGCGAAATTATGACATTATGAACTAGCTCCGAAATATGCAATTGCTTTCATTAAGAAAAAATTATCGTAACTAAATATTAAAATTTATGTACAATTTTCAAAACGCCAAATTGAATGGCGAAAAACATTTTTACCCTACATACCATGACAAAACCGTTAAATACAACAACTCACTAGGAAGAGCTAGTTCATGACGTCATGCATAATTAGTGGAACTTATAGGTTCAAAATGTTGAAAACCAATCAAGATTTTTTAAAACATTTACGAATTCCTAAAAAACATTCAAAGCTCTTTTATATGAACATATTAACTTGTTTTTCGGGGGAGGTAGAAGTGATAGCTAACATGAGAAACTAAATGAATTTCAAGCAAACTCGATAGAAATTGCCATGGTAACTCATTTATGTCAGCGTCGATTTTAAAAATAGCAAAACTCACAAAAATCAAATAAGAAATACAAATTTCTTTTGTAAGCATCATATACTGTATTTAACCCGAGTCTTCTAGTAGGCTCATTGATTCTTAAAATGATTCTAATTTGTCTCGTTTGCCTAAACACTTGACCCAATTTGGGCCACGCCCATCCGATATGGGACATGACAAGGCACTTACATCATGATACTGCTAGTATATATGCAAGTAAAATCAGAACCGTATTTGCGAGAGTACTGTGTTCCCTTTTGAATAAATATGGATTTTTAAATTAAAGTACCCGAAGACAGAATTACATGTTGAAACGGCGGTAGCAAGAAATTTTGCAAACAGAGCTGTTCGATTACTTCCGTTTGGTTTGACCGTGAAAATGTAAAAGATAATTCTAACATAAACGAGTGCTGGCTTGTTTAAGCTTTGTGGTTTTAATGGAGTTTGGAGCGACATTCTTAAAACAAATAATCATACCTTTGTGTTGTTAAAAACCGCTGACCGAAAACACGAAGACGTCAACCCCATAATTTCTACATCGTAATTACGTAACTTTGAAGTTGAAACACCAGGTGGTCGTGTTGGAGTGTCTATAAACTGTATGATAAAATTTTCTAAAAAAGAATTACATAACGAATAATTAATAATATGAAGTACAGAAAAACCTCTCTAAGACAGATATCCTTGACATCGCACACATCTCTATAAGACAGATAGAACCCCCATAAAACAGACATCGTCGACATCAGACGCATCACTATAGGACAGAAGAGACTCCCTAAGACGGATATTCTTGACATGGGACACATCTCTATATAACAGATAGAACCTCTCTAAAACTAAACCTCCTTGCTAAAACGGATATCATTGACATCGTACACATCATTATAAAACAGATAGAACCTCCCTAAGACGGATATCCTTGACATTAGACACATCTCTATAAGACAAATGGAACCTCGCTAAGACGGATATCCTTGAAATCGGACACATATCTATAAGACGGATGGACTTCCCTAAGACAGATATCCTTAACATTGTTCACATCTTTATAGGACGGATGGTACCTCCCTAGGACGGATATCCTTGACATTGGACACATCTCTATATGACGGATGGAACCTCCCTAAGACGGATATCCTTGAAATCGCACACATCTCTATAAAACGGATGGAACCTCCCTAAGACGGATATCCTTGACATTAGACACATCTCTATAAGACAAATGGAACCTCGCTAAGACGGATATCCTTGAAATCGGACACATATCTATAAGACGGATGGACTTCCCTAAGACAGATATCCTTAAAATTGGTCACATCTTTATAGGACGGATGGTACCTTCCTAGGACGGATATTCTTGACATTGGACACGTCTCTATAAGACGGATGGAACCTCCCTAAGACGGATATCCTTGAAATCGCACACATCTCTATAAAACGGATGGAACCTCCCTAAGACGGATATCCTTGACATCAGACACATCTCTATAAGACGGATAGAACGACCCAAAGACGGATATTCTCGATATCGCACATATCTCCATAAGACGAATGGAACATCCGTAAAACAGATATCCTCAAAAAATGGCGTAAATCAACATTGCAACCAACATGTTGCTACCAAAATTTTGGTTCCGTTTGCGATAGCCACGAACATGTTTGACTTTTTCTTGGACCAATTTTTTCAATTTCGAACGTCAATCGAACGTGTATTTCACTTAAAAATGTTTATTTGTATACGCTGGTGCATGTCTGACAAATAAATAAAGCTGCTTCTTGCTGTGCCATGAATCCAAAAGAATGTTTTTTTTTAATGTTGCCGAAGGGGTCGCAAACCGCGCCAACAAATTTGGTCAACATGTTTCGACAACATGCTTGCCCCGTTTGCTGTACAGTGCAAAGTTTCTTTCTCTTTGTAGCACACAAATATCTCAAACAAACAACAAAAAGTTTTGGTTTTAATGAATAAAAATACATAAGCAGTGAAACGCGCAAACACGCAGCTAAGCTTTAAAAGAATTAGAAAAGCTGATTGAACTTTATTTTTTGGTGTAATCTATGGATTGGGCGCAAATCCACCAAGTTACTTCCGCCTAGATGCAAAATACGATGTAAACAAAAGTTGTACATATACCAAAAAAATTAGTAGACGTTGCTGTGCCATGTTCTGTAAAAAAACGGCTTATTTTGTAATACCTGTCGTGTTTTGTAATAAAAACGGTTTATTTTGTAATACCTGTCGTGTTTTGTAATAAAAACGGTTTATTTTGTAATACCTGTCGTGTTTTGTAATAAAAACGGCTTATTTTGTAATACCTGTCGTGTTTGGTAATAAAAACGGCTTATTTTGTAATACCTGTCGTGTTTGGTAATAAAAACGGTTTATTTTGTAATACCTGTCGTGTTTGGTAATAAAAACGGTTTATTTTGTAATATCTGTCGTGTTTTGTAATAAAAACGGTTTATTTTGTAATACCTGTCGTGTTTTGTAATAAAAAACGGTTTATTTTGTAATACCTGTCGTGTTTTGTAATAAAAACGGTTTATTTGGTAATACCTGTCGTGTTTTGTAATAAAAACGGTTTATTTTGTAATACCTGTCGTGTTTTGTAATAAAAACGGTTTATTTTGTAATAAAGCTACTTTTTGGTGAATGTTCTGGGGTTTTGGTGTGGGAACTGATGTTTCTGGTGAAAGTACTGGTAAAATCTAGTGTTCTTGTGATACTGACGATGAAGTTAATGTGTCGGTTATAACAGCCTGATGAGATAAAGTGCTGTGGTAATTATGGCGTTTGGATTGATGATTCTAGTGCATACTCTTGTGATAGTATCACGTACTATACTGTAACTGTTTTGCTTGTGCAAGAACGGTCTGTACTCAGGCAATGCCACCTAGTACAGACCACCTAAGCAGTTTCTAAATTATTCATGGTAGAATTTAACATATTTTTACTATCGCTGGCTGAGGGTTTAAAAAATAGCGCCGCACAACTCTGAGCCGGCACATGCAATAACACGGAGGCATTTTACTAAGGCTAATGATGACATCATTTTTGCGTAGTTTTAAATTGTGATAGAAGAGATCAGCTAAAGTAAACGTATTAATGCATTAAATGTATTGATTTTGTCAAATGTCAGCTTTTTTATTTCAAAATGAGCTGTATTGCAAAACGCGACACAACAACCGTCATGTGAAAATGCAGATCTCGACTCAGGAGCTACGTGTTGTATATGCCCTATTACAAAATCTACAAAACGGGCTACTAGGTTCACATGCTAATCTGCCAGGAATTTTACATCAGAACCGTTTGTTGAGATACATCTAACCCCGACAAAGTTCACACACGACCTTTGTCGAGACTTGCATAGAGGCTCTTAAAGCCGAATAAGGCGAAGAAGCTAGGTAAAAGACGAAGACGACACAACATTAGTGCTTGACAGTGAGGAGGTTGAATAATACAAAGAAATAAACCGAACAAGACCGTCCAATGAAAAACACTTGTCAAAACTGAGATCTACATCGACATATATGTTTTAGATTCCCACGTCCAAAGTGTAATTTCATACTGAAGGGAGTATTATGAATACCTTATGTCTCCTGGAGCAATAAAGGCATCGTGCAACCGCCGTGGAGGCTAGGCCAACCTTTACTTTAACGAATGATACGTTTCCTACCGCCAAAGGCATACAAATATTATTATAAAGCCGCACCTGCAAACATCATCTACCTTTCTTATGAGTGTCCAGAATATACCTATGACCAAGGCTAATATTAGAATGGAATTCGAAAACACTCCTATACATTTTCTTGACCAGCGTTTGATGACCTACGCAATAGCAGCAACGGGTTAAGGAATTTCTAAAAAAAAATTTGTTTATTGCCGGTTCCTTGACTTCAGCAAAATTTTTTAAAACCCTAATATCTCTTAACCGTTCGTTGAAAGCACATGATCCTTTACGTTATTTTGATCAACGTTTCAAGTTCTACCTAATAGAGACAACGGATACGCTAATTATTTTAAGAATTTATTATGTGAATTAACGGGTCATTGTTGACGTTTTCAACAAAATTCAAATCACAATTTACTTTCTTTTTTCAACCTTTTTTTTAAGTGGATTTTCCCAAAGGATTACCGACTAGTAATAAAATATATTCGAATATTCGAATAATGTTTAGACTCCATGTAGAATACCATATCCATGTAGAATACCATCAATCAATTTTAGCAAGATACGCTAGTCTAAATGTCTTCTTCGAAATATTTCAATCCTATGCGTTAATTCACGAGCATCAATTTGTTTGGATACCCTAGCTCAAATATAAAGTGTGCCCTTATCTGGTATAGTATTATTAAGCGTTAGGATTCTCTTCTTTACGAACCGGTAAAGGTGGTCCGTTGGTACGCTTTATTGAAACTTGCTTACAATTATTTACTCAGAATAGCTCCTTCAGTTCCCATAGGATATAGCCTAATCAATCCTATTCTTATAATAGACGCTAATGAAAATGATCGATTTACACTTTTATAGTCTCCAGCATGATGCAGCTGAGGTTTGAGTTAGAAGCAAACGCTGTAACACAAGGCTGCCAGTCGGCTAAAAATCAAGGTCGCCAAATGTTTTAAGGTGGGTTGAAACCAAATCATGTATAGTTGGCTCCCAGAACAATCTCGGAACAAAATGTAATCATATTTATTTTCTAGTAAGACGATAGTTCTGCTAACGTGTCTGTCTCTAAAGTCTGTTTTACTGCATAGTTTACCAAAGTACCATAGTAGACCAAGAGAATTACATATTTTTGCTAGAAATAATTTGCATAGAAGTGATGGTTTTGGCAAATTGTACATTCTTTACAAACATGGATTTTATGTATAGGTGAATCAACTGTATATAAGAATCAGCTATATACACACCATTCGGATATACAATCTGCGTGCATTACATATCATTGCACGTAGCGTAGTGGGATCGCCTGCGGCTCCCATTTCTCGGGACCGCGGATCAAACCCAGCTCACTGCCAAGAAGTATGTTAGTGATGAGCAAAGTAGCTCTTCTTCAATATGATGGGTTCTTGTGATGATCGGAAATTTTGTACATTTCTAATATCTGAAAGACGTTAAATAATGTCATTTAGCCCAGAAGATTTCAAACCAAATAAAAGCATTTCTGATACGCAAAGGCCGCATTAAGTGTCCTTTAGTAGTTCCGAGGAGACTTGTAGCAATAGGAGGGCAGGACACAAGAGGTAAAATGCAATAAAGTTAGGGCATTTCGCGAAGAAACTAGAAAATTAAATATTATCGAACTATATAATTATCTTGCAAAATCGTTGGTTGTGCCGCCAAACATGTGGTATGCCGACTTAAGTCGTTATTTTAGCGAGTCTGGAAGGACGGATCACGATGATGCTGTGAAAGTAATAACAAGAAAAATCTTGTGTTTTTAACATTTGTCCCGAGAGTGTAAATATCTTAAAATGGTAAATGTAAGGAAAGGCATTTTTTTCTAGAATTCCTGAAACACCATGAAAAATCTTTCAAATATTTTGGTCCTGACGATCTGTAGGAAATGCCTTGATCAGCAGATAACCAGGACCTACCGAGACCATGGCTGTGTCCAAGCTCCGCAGCGATACCTAACAAGCACGGGGGACGAGGTGGAGGAACACAGTGAGCTGCAAATCTCAGAAATAAAAAAACATTTGCAGCAGAAAACATTTAAGAAGGCTGGGAACGAAATTGTCAATGGCGTTTTATGATAGTTGGAGTGGGAACTGTTAAACTGTGAGATTTACTGTTTTATATAGATTAAAAAGACTTTAATGAAATATAACAGCCACTTTAGCTCCATAAGTTTGTTAAATTTCTCAAAGCTTTCAGACTCAAAATCACTTAAATAATTATATATTTATATATTTATATATTTACAAAACATAATTTACAAGAAAATAATAGACGTATATCTCACCCTACCTTTATCACAAAAAGACCTTTAAAAAACCTATTAACACGATGAGAATTAAAGACAAGAATAATGGAAACAAAATAAGACGTCGTCGGGTATTTGCCGCCGTTCCACAACGATATCTTACGAATACCTCCGTTTTTATTCCAGTCTTTAAGAAAAAGTGGCCGGTAAAACCTCACAAAACCAAAAAAAAATTTAAAAGCGAATCCAAAAATAAAAAATATTAAAGAGCTACTTTATCAGGACAAGTATGCTATCAGGATTGATCTTTAATTTAGCGAAATAACTCAAGCTTCTGTTGCCGCCTATTCACAAAAACTTGAAAGTGATCACACTAAGAAATTAAACGCATCCGTCTAAAATACTTGTTAAAAGTATTTTATGGGTGCCTGACCATAGCATGGCCTTTAAAAGTGCCTAGAGAAAATATTATTTAAAAAACTCAGAAAAAGAACTTCGGAAAAAACAAAGAAAAAGTCAGAAAAACCATCATGGAAAGAAATTGAGAAAAAAGAAATCAGAAAAACGGATTCAGATAAAAAAAATCGGGAAAAAGAAATTCAGAAAAAAATTTAAAAAAACAGATTTAGACAAAAATGGATAAAGGTAGGGTAGGGTAAGGGAAGAATTAAAACTTTTGTATTTCTGCAGCATGCAATTGAAGAAGTTCTTCAACTTCCTCAATCGCAGCCGCGACTTTCAATTTCTTTTTGGAAACCTTTCTTGGAAAGATTTTGCAAAAGAAATTGTTACGCAAAACCTTTGTAATACCATCACACTTTTTGCGAAGCACGGTGGTGAAGCTTATTGTTTGTTTTTTACATTGCTTATATCGCTCATCTTGCTCAGCAAGTTTTCTCTTAAGATCTTCTATGGCATCCTTTTGATAAGCACCATTAACCTCCAGCTCTTTCATTTTGCATTCCATATTGAAAATGCAGCGATTCAACCCATCGTTTTCTTTTGCCAAAACATTACGTTCACCTGTCACCTTCTCGAGTAGTTCTTCAACTCTGATTCTTTTCATCTTTTCACTCTCACAGTCTTTAAGAGCTTCCGCAGCCATCGTTTCCACAGGTTTTATTGCTTGCTGAATGATTTCTGGAATCGCATTTACTTTTGTGCTTAATTGGTCGAATATTGTATCACATTCTTTGTTACAATCTTTGATTATTTCCTCTAGATGTTGGATCTGCTGCAGATGCTTTCTATTTATGTCTTCGTTCTCCTTTCTACGTTTCTTCTCTCCTTCGAGAGCTTGAGTTAAAGATGTTAACTTGTCTTCATAAACTTCGTTCATTTCCTGAAAAATAAAGTAACAAATTGTAGCGAGATACAAGAAATTCTTTTGTGTGTCGTTTTGCCACTCCACTTGTTTATATTTTAGCATGTATTGCACAAAATGACGAAAAGGTTAGGGTCTAAGACGTTGTTATACAGAAATGATTAGCTCTTTTTCAAATGTTGTCACCTTTCTTACAGGTTTCATGTCATCAATATTTTTATAGCTGCTAGTTTCCATTCTAGGAGGTAGTATCACTTCCATCTGTCACTGAGTATTTGCGCGAGGTAAGAGACGTTATTTGACGTCAAATTTTTTTGTATTAACGTGACGTAATAGTTCAAAATGGTTACCAGATACTTAGAAATGGCGAGTTAAATAAGCTTAAAGCATGATTTTCCAAATAGAAGCCATGAGGAAATACACCCTATACGTAAAAAGCTTTTCTAGTCTTCCCATTTGTTAAATGAGAAGCGCGTAAGGGATTCCAAAAAATATATCGCAGAGAAAACATGCTCCATTTCTTCTTTCTTCTACTGCAGCGCAAAATCACCGAAACACAGTTTTGTATCATTGCACACCTACTTAGGGTTGGGTAAGGGAAGAATTAAAACTTTTGTATTTCTGCAGCATGCAATTGAAGAAGTGTTAACAAATTTAGCAAGACACAAGAAATTAGTTTGTGGATCATTTTGCATGTCTATTGGTTTATATTTTACCATGTATTACACAAACTGACGAAAAGTTTAGGGTCTAAGACAACGTGGTGGAAAAATGCACGTTGTAAAATTTCTTTACCTTTCTTACAGGTTCCATGTCAGCAATATTATTATTATTGTGATTTTCCATTCTACCAAGTAGCATCACTTCTGTCACTGAGTATTTGCGCAAAGTGCGAGACAATATTTGACGTCAAATTGGTTTGCCTAATTGACGTACTGGTTTAAAATGGCTGCTATACGTCTTTTTATAAGAATAATTTATTTACGTTTCAACAGGAATATTCTTTTTTTCTGAAAAAAACATATTGTGAGCACAGTTTAATTTAAAAGATCTTGAAAGCAAACTGGTGTAAATAACACCCCAAAGGTGCTGTTGTTTCAGCAGCCTTATTCAACTGACACACAGACAGCTAGAATTTGTGGGGAGAAATATCTAAATGAAACCTGATAAAAGACATTTCACATCAATCATAGGGTATATGAGTTAACGAAGAATAAAAAAACAAACGGTTTCTTATATTCCATTTATAAAACTTAAAAGTGAACATGTTCTTAGCATCTTTAATACTCTAAGAGAGTATTTTTTTATCAAAGTAAAAAAAAGTTTTTGAATTTTGTAAGCGGTGTTCGAAGGCAACCGCTCAAATGAACAAAAAATCTCTTTCTGATAAACATTGTGTAGAAAGGGTAGATTCACACTTTTATAGTCTCTGGTATGACTTGACCGGAGATGGATCCACGATCTTTCTGCGCTGGATGAAATAGCTGTTATCCCGACCGGATTACGGCAACGTTCTAGCTGGTTAGTTCGACCCACTTGGAGAATATAGAAAACCATATATACCATAGAATGCGTCGTTGTTTTGGTTGTAATGATTGGTTCACATCAGCATCACGTGCAACAAACAGTTTTGGCCAAAGATTACCATTGTCAATAAAATTTCTTTTAAACAGTAGAAAGGAATGCAAACATTATGTATTAATAAAATCCTGTTTTTCATTAGCAGCGTATCGTGTACAACGTGAAAAAACGCACGTTATAAAAGCGACGACGAGATAAGCAGTTGTATCAAATCTATTCGAGCGTCGCAATGCTTGTTTTTTCGTTAACATTGGTCACACACACCCACAGTAAACTTTTGAGTCATATGAAGTATGCTAATACTGACTAACTCGCCCGTACGTTATTATTTACATCACTTACGGACGTAATTGTAAACTATATCTATATAACCAATCAAGCAGACAAATATTGACCGTATTCTTGCCGTTGCGATCCAGCGGCTCGAGCAAAAGTAAAATTTGGCCGGGTATTCTGGCTACTTATTGATGAGTGCCACATAAGCTAATTTTTTAGGCTAGTTCAAGGAGGTGTGTAACATCGAATTAAATTCTTGAGCAATAGCGAAATATTAATTTGTAACTATTGAGTAAAAACGTCCCGACCGCAGTTTTGTTTGTTGAGACAAAAAAGACGCCGGTAAGTTAGAAAATGCAGCTAATGTACTGTTTGCTTGCGCTACGCATCTACGCTATTGTTACCGGGTTTGGAATATCGGCCAGTTGATCCCTTTTTACGAACTTTCTCAACTGACCCTAAATGTTTTTAATATTCTAGTGGAAGATTGTGTTTCCCCAAAATCAACATGATTAAAATATCCGCAGGCTTTATAGGATTGTTTGAAGAGAACAAATGTTGGAAGGGTGGATTAAACTCTTTCTAAATTCATTTTTAATTTCTGGTGACACAGGCAAGAAATCTTTCCCAGGACATGCAGAATCGACAAAATTTATCCGATCTACCGATAAAATGTCCGTCAGATAAGTCAGTGAAGTTCCCCAATACCAAGATCTTGATCAAGCGCATCAGAGATTTCAGTAAGCGGGAAATGTTTAGTCACATTTGAATGAAATTAAAACTTTACAGCTGCTTCACAAACCGAGATCTCAAAAGCTCTTCCTGGATGTCATATAAATAGTGCCTTAGCTGCCAGTTGCACCGTCTAATAGTGCCCGCCTTCGTTCAGGCCCTGTATAATCCTAATGCGGAAGACCTGCAATATTCTATATACACAAATCCGACAAGCTGTGTAGAAGATATTTCTCACGTTACAAAAAGATTTCACAACAGTTTCTGTATTTTCATCCAAATTTTTATTGGACAATTATTCAATACAAAAAGTATTTCAACACCAACCCTAATTCTTCACGCAAAACAGGTGTTAACTTTTGCGCTTTATGTGCGTTGCGAATTTCAAAACACCATAAATACCATGGAAAAATAGCAACCAACATCCGTCGGAAAATCGTATGAGATTGAGGCAATTGTAATGATTCACCATGTATACAAGCGCGCATAAGAACCATTTATCGGAGAGAAATTAATCGAAACGATGCAACCAAACAATGTGAAGGACAAGTATGTTATTGCAGTATTTCAAGAAGGGAAAGAGAAGGACGTCGGTAACCTTCCCCTCGGAAAATCAGGAAAATTTGCAAAGACTGTTCTTTTTTTTTAAGAAGCAACAATTGAAAACAGATGCTAAATAATCGTTCGTGGCAAAGTTGGATAATGATGGATTGGAGATGAAAGTACCATCTACAGTAGATTCGCAAGGATTAAATTTCACGGATTTTGGCCTAATCCGCATAATTAAGTCGTCGCGAAAATATGGAAAGTAGCTATCAACGAAAATTTGTCCTGGCTAAATTTTCGAATAATTGTCTGACCCGCTAAATTTATATAAGGGAATTTCCGAAACATTTCGATGATCGAAATCCGATATTCCATAAGTAAAGAAACGGGTAAAAATTATGACATGTAATCTATTCTATCTTTCAAAATAAACTACCTGTAGTCATCGATTACAAAAGTATCTACTTTTTTGTGTGCCTTGGTTTTCCCGGCTGGTTGATTTTAATTTTGTGTGGCGGCATTTTCGTAACTAAGGAAAAGAGCTTTCAACGATACTAAAGGTGACACTATATAGCTGGCCCTAATTCGCCTTTGTAAATACATTTTTTGGGGGATTTTTCGACAATAGATTTGGCTGTTAACCGAGAGCTAATTTCACGGTGCTTTCGAGTTTGTTCGAATTATAGATAGATCCGAATTAGAGAGCGTGTTCAACTATACTTTATGTTCAAGTATATTCCAAAAATTAATCCCCCCCCCCAAAAAAAAAAAAACTGTCTATGTTTGTAAAACTTTGTCGGTAAAGTGAAAAAATTTTGTACAAGTGATTAACATCTTTCCCAAACTACTTGTTGGCGACTTTTTTTACCGATATATTGAGCGGTTTGAGATGAAATTTATTGTAAGCTCTGAAACCTGGTTGGTTCGTAAGATTATCCGTCCCTCCCCGAAGAAAAAAGAACCCATAAAGTTGCAGAATTTTTCATTTCCGGGCAAAGTAAAAGTTCAAATCATTTCAACTTTTTCTGTCAAGAGGGACAATTAATGTTATCGAAACAAAAGAACAAAAAGTAACCAGTCAGATTGCAGTATTAATATTCCATTCGTTGTGAAGATCAGACTCAACTTGTCTGAATGCGGGAAACTTGAGGTCCATAAATTTATACCCAAGCTATCATTTTCACAAATTTCTCGCATTAAAATGTTACTAATGAGGCTGCAAATGTTACAATGAGGACTATTTGTAGCGCAGTAACGCCGAATGCAGAGTAAATTAAGGCCAAAAGTTATATTATTAAAATCTGTAAGACTATAGAATGTGGTCAATTGGAACTCCAAATCCAACGCAAACTTAAACCTGGTTAGGGTTTCTTCACAAAGACATTTTATTTAGAGAAACGTCTTAACTTTTTTCGATTTTAAAATGTGAAAAAATCCTAAATTTTGCGCGGCTGTATCTCGAGCTTACACGGTCGTTAACAGATTTAGTTTAGGTTCAATCGCAAGGTCTTTTAAGATCACTTAATTCAGTGCGCAGGTGGTGTGTGCCGTATAGATTTATCCGGAGTTACGAAATTCGACATTATTATCGCCAAAACGTCAACATCTCTGTTTTGCAAGATATGGACTGGTTATCGTACGGTGCGGAGTACAATATGACGCATATTTTTCGTGTTCTTTAATTTTTGCGAGCCTTCAGGAAAGAGAAATAGCTGCAAAGCTTGGCGAACAAGAAAAATATACGGCATTTTGAACGAGGTATGTGCGATAGCTAGTGTATCATTATCACGGATAATATTATTTGAGGGAAACACTTTGAAACGTAGCTACATAACATTCGTAAGCGCTGTTGGAAAACTCATAAGAAACAAGAACAGTATGTTAAAGCGAAACGCACTTCGAGGAGCGTTTATAATCTAAACTTAACGTTGGGAGCGAGGTTGATTCCGCTTATCTTTAGAAAGAAAAAACATGGTAGCTCAAACGGATATCTGCCATTAGTACCATGACAACAAACATATCACAAAATGATGTAATATAGCATAATTTGACGTCAAATAAAAAACGAACATATATATACGGTATTCGTGAGTAGCTGTTTTACATGGTCAAGATGAGACTTCCAAGACCAAAACTGTTCAAGAAACGTAAAATAAAGAAAGAGAGACCAGGATTGTTCTCATTATGGCAAAGTTTTTTTTGCACTTTTAACATGTTGTACCAGCAACAATGCCAATAAACAACAGAAGAGACGAAGACGCAACAAAGTTGATGTTGTCGTGTGTCCTTCAGAATCATCAATGAAAGAAGTTAAAGTAGCTGCAGATCAAACAAGTGAATTGGCAGAAGAAACCAAGCAAGCAGCTGTACCTTTGGAGAAGAAAAAGAAGAAGAAAAATCGCAAAGTTAAGAGGAGTATCAAGTCTGAAGAAAAGATTGAAGTTGATCCAGGTGCGAATGTAGTGGAATTTGATAAGGTTGTTAGTCAAAAGGAAGTATCAGTTGATAAACTTGCGGTAGAAGATCGAGGATGTGAAAGTGAGGATCGAAGATGTAAAAGTGAAATAAAGATTGACAAAGACAACTTAGTTGTGAGCTCTACCGGTAGTAATGTTTTGCAAGCTCAAAAGAAAGCTAGTGATGCAAAAATGGAGATTGAAGTACATGAAGCTAGTGGAAACAACCACGGTAAAAAAGAAGGTAACCAAGTGCGTACCGTCGTTGAGAGAAAGATCAATGTCATAGCAGAAGACCTAAAGGATAATACATGCTCCATTAACGACGATGATAAAGTTATTGATAATGCGGATGGAACCAAAGAAATTTCAAATAAAGATTGTGATGACAGAGAGAAAATCAAAGCAAAAGAAATCAACAGTGAAATTGCAATGGAATCGAGCTGTGCCGGAGAATCGGAAAACAAAGTGTTGGACACTGATCAGAAGATGCTAACTAAGAAGAACGATGACCACCAAAAGATGACGGCTGCATATAACAAGGAAAACGGTAATGGTGATTGTGTTCTAATTGAGAAATGTTCTATCAATCCGCAATCGATGGAGGTTTTGAATGACACTGTCTTGGTGAAGGAGGACAATCTTGTTCCAGATTTTGTGCAAGATGTTTTTTCCCGAGCGATAGTTGATTTGCAAATGGAAGATGGTCGCGATAAGGACATGGTTTGTAAGCATAAGTCAACTGAAAGCTTTTATGAAAGAATCCCACATGTTGCTGAATCGAACACGGATGCTGTTATTAAAACTGAAAAAAGTTTTGTCATTCCGCAATCGATTAAAGTTTTGAACGAGACTGACTTGAATGAAGAAAACAATCTAATCACAGGTTTTGTGCTAGGTGTCTTGTCCCAAGCAGTTCTTCATTTGCAGATGGAGTATGCGCTTGATCAAGATACTGTTTGCAAGAGCAAGTCTGTCGAAAGTTTCGAGGGAGGAATACCACAAGCCTTAGGATCGATGAATCTGAATATGGATGATGATGTTGCTATAACCAATCCGCCAACGAAGGAGGATTACAGAAGTCTTGCGTCGAAACCACCATACATTGACAAAGTGGATGAAGTTGCAGATATTATGCCGGCAACGAAAAAGCCATTGCGTAAAGTAGATGTAAGTATTTATCTTCAAACAAAATCTTTTAGAAATAATGACCAAACATTTCGAATAAAATGATTCTTAATTCATAGATGTGTAAAGATGAAAAACGATCAGGTATCCGACAAAAATCACCGATTCGTCGTCAACCAAAGCCGTCACGTCGTTATTTTCGTTTAAACGACACATACGAATCTTTCAGTACGTCATTGAAAACAGAAGAAGATTTTAAAGCGGATAAAGTGCTTTACACTATCCATGAGGATGAAGAACTTGAATGTGATGAAACAACTTCACTATCGTCCTGCAATAAACCAGAAGAAGACGACAGTGGTGTCATCATTATTTGCGAAGGGAGTTTGACAGGATGCAGAAGTGATGTTTTGTGTGTAATCCCCGAGATAAACGAAGAGGAAATTGAAGAAGAAACGACAGCCGTGACTTTAATTTTGGATGAGGTTACTGATGAAAACCTTCTCAACGTGTTTGGAATGCAAAGGCAAAAATATATTGAAGGAAGATTTCCGAATGTTGCGATTATGGATGTGATTGTAGAAGAAGAAGAAATAGAGGATGACGATGATGCTGATGTTGAAAATGACAATCGTGACAATGGGGACATAGATGGTGAAGGTGAGGAGGAGGAGGGAGAGTGTATGGAGGTGATGGATGACAGTGATAAGGAGATGGGTGATGTGGAGGAGGTTAAGGAGGATGAAGTAACGAATGTTGGTAAAGAGCAAGTAAAAGCCAAACAAGTTGTCGTGTTTCCACACGATGACATGGTGATGGATAGTGTGATGGAGGAGCGTTTGATAGAGAAGGGCGTGACTGAGGAGAATTTGATTGAGGAGAGCGTGACGGAGGAGAGCGTGATTAAGACGGCTGTGATGGAGGGGAGTGTGATGGATGGGAGTGTGATGGAGGGGAGTGTGATGGAGGAGAGCGTGGTTGAGGGTGGCGTGATTGACACGCTTCCTCAGTCTTTTTAAACGCTACTGCAACCGTATCCGTATGTATATGCGAACATTTCTGTCATTACTTTAAGACAATCTAAAAGCAAGGCTGATGCAAACTTCAGCAAATTGAAAGTTTACAAGGAAATGATAGAGACTGTTTCAGAAAGTAATATGTAATGTACAGAAAAACATATACGAAGAGCTGACCCGGCTAATGCAATGTAGCATTAGCAAATGGAAAGTGTACCAGGAAAAGATAGAGACTGCATTTAGAAAGAAATATGTAATATACAGAAAAACGTATACGAAGAGCTGACCCGGTTAATGCAATATAACATTAGCAAAATGAAAGTTTACCAGGAAATGATAGAGACTGCTTTTAGAAAGAAATATGTAATGTACAGAAAAACATATACGAAGAGTTGACCCGGCTAATGCAATATAACATTAGCAAATTGAAAGTTTACCAGAAAAAGATAGAGACTGCTTTTAGAAAGAAATATGTAATATACAGAAAAACATATACGAAGAGTTGACCCGGCTAATGCAATATAACATTAGCAAATTGAAAGTTTACCAGAAAAAGATAGAGATTGCTTTTAGAAAGAAATATGTAATATACAGAAAAACATATACGAAGAGTTGACCCGGCTAATGCAATATAATATTAGCAAATTGAAAGTTTACCAGAAAAAGATAGAGACTGCTTTTAGAAAGAAATATGTAATGTACAGAAAAACATATACGAAGAGCTGACCCGGCTAATGCAATATAACATTAGCAAATTGAAAGTGTACCAGGAAATGATAGAGACTGCTTTTAGAAAGAAATATGTAATATGCAGAAAAACATATACGAAGAGTTGACCCGGCTAATGCAATATAACATTAGCAAATTGAAAGTTTACCAGAAAAGATAGAGACTGCTTTTAGAAAGAAATATGTAATGTACAGAAAAACATATACGAAGAGCTGACCCGGCTAATGCAATATAACATTAGCAAATTGAAAGTGTACCAGGAAATGATAGAGACTGCTTTTAGAAAGAAATATGTAATGTACAGAAAAACATATACGAAGAGCTGACCCGGCTAATGCAATATAACATTAGCAAATTGAAAGTGTACCAGGAAATGATAGAGACTGCTTTTAGAAAGAAATATGTAATATACAGAAAAACATATACGAAGAGTTGACCCGGCTAATGCAATATAACATTAGCAAATTGAAAGTTTACCAGAAAAAGATAGAGACTGCTTTTAGAAAGAAATATGTAATGTACAGAAAAACATATACGAAGAGCTGACCCGGCTAATGCAATATAACATTAGCAAATTGAAAGTGTACCAGGAAATGATAGAGACTGCTTTTAGAAAGAAATATGTAATATACAGAAAAACATATACGAAGAGTTGACCCGGCTAATGCAATATAACATTAGCAAATTGAAAGTTTACCAGAAAAAGATAGAGACTGCTTTTAGAAAGAAATATGTAATGTACAGAAAAACATATACGAAGAGCTGACCCGGCTAATGCAATATAACATTAGCAAATTGAAAGTGTACCAGGAAATGATAGAGACTGCTTTTAGAAAGAAATATGTAATGTACAGAAAAACATATACGAAGAGCTGACCCGGCTAATGCAATATAACATTAGCAAATTGAAAGTGTACCAGGAAAGATAGAGACTGCTTTTAGAAAGTAAAACATTTTTTTTTTTTTTTTTTTTTTTTTTTTTTGACATTTATTCGGGTTCCATTATACAATGGTTCTTATCCCTATAATAACATAATAATACAACAATAAGAATAAAAAGTTTAGAACAAAAATGATACAAGAAGCATGGAGATCTAGGTTTCGATAAGAGTTGTAGATTTAGGTTTTATAAAAGGTTGTTAATAGATTAAATAGAGAAAAGGCATAGGCTATAGTTGTATAACGGCGGAAGGTCTCCTTCGACTCTGAAAGACTTCGTATACTATATATATATATATAAAATATAAAACCCAAGCATAGGAAGGCTCACTGTGGAGGCTCAGAGATTATCATATGGTTCGATATGTCTAAACGAGATTTGGAAATAAGAAAATCTTGGTAACTTGGTGGAGGTTGAAAAATGTGGAAACTCAGGACCCGCGCTTGATAGAGTTGGTTTAGCAGAAATTGATAAGGAAATGCTTATACAATCGGAGAACCTAGCCTTCCCTTGCTAAGGCAATGGCGATTGATTTATCTAAAAAATATTTTTTCGTTTGACTGTAAAATGTTGAAATTGAATCTAGGTTACGTATATTTTTTGGCAAATCATTAAAAACTTTAGACACTTGGTTGTTGAAAGTGCCATTTTCACCAGGTTCAATCATTATTCCATTATCAATAGATAAAACATCACAATCATATTATGTAACTTGAAACAACGGATGCGGTTTGTGGTTTATTCATGTTGTTTTTTTGTCTATTGCCTACACCTAACCTTAAAGTGTATGAAAGACCTTTGAAAGTTGTGTGGAAATCTTTTAATTTTTTTCAAAAATATTTATTGCTTCCGGAGATATAGGTCTTAAAATGTTCACTAATTATGCGAAATTATGACATTATGAACTAGCTCCGAAATATGCAATTGCTTTCTTTAAGAAAAAATTATCGTAACTAAATATTAAAAGTGATGTACAATTTTCAAAACGCCAAATTGAATGGCGAAAAACATTTTTACCCTACATACCATGACAAAACCGTTAAATACAACAACCCACTAGGAAGAGCTAGTTCATGACGTCATGCATAATTAGTGGAACTTATAACTTCAAAATGTTGAAAACCAATCAAGATTTTTTAAAACATTTACGAATTCCTAGAAAACATTCAAAGCTCTTTTATATGAACATATTAACTTGTTTTTCGAGGGAAGTAGAAGTGATAGCTAACATGAGAAATTAAATAAATTTCAAGCAAATTCGATAGAAATTGCCATGGTAACTCATTTATGTCAGCGTCGATTTTAAAAATAGCAAAACTCACAAAAATCAAATAAGAAATACAAATTTCTTTTGTAAGCATCATATACTGTATTTAACCCGAGTCTTCTATTAGGCTCATTGATTCTTAAAATGATTCTAATTTGTCTCGTTTGCCTAAACACTTGACCCAATTTGAGCCACGCCCATCCGATATGGGACATGACAAGGCACTTACATCATGATACGAATCTTGTCTACCGTAACAATAAATTCTTACTGCAAAAAACTGCTAGTATATATGCAAGTAAAATCAGAACCGTATATGCGAGAGTACTGTGTTCCCTTTTGAATAAATATGGATTTTTAAATTAAAGTACCCGAAGACAGAATTACATGTTGAAACGGCGGTAGTAAGAAATTTTGCAAACAGAGATGTTCGATTACTTCCGCTTGGTTTGACCGTGAAAATGTAAAAGAAAATTCTAACATAAACGAGTGCTGGCTTGTTTAAGCTTTGTGGTTTTAATGGAGTTTGGAGCGACATTCTTAAAACATATAATCATACCTTTGTGTTGTTAAAAACCGTTGACCGAAAACACGAAGACGTCAACTCCATAATTTCTACATCGTAATTACGTAACTTTGAAGTTGAAACACCAGGTGGTCGTGTTGGAGTGTCTATAAACTGCATGATAAAATTTTCTAAAAAAGAATTACATAACGAATAATTACTAATATGAAGTACAGAAAAACCTCTCTAAGACAAATATCCTTGACATCGCACACATCTCTATAAGACAGATAGAACCCCCATAAAACAGACATCGTCGACATCAGACGCATCACTATAGGACAGAAAAAACTCCCTAAGACGGATATTCTTGACATGGGCACATCTCTATATAACAGATAGAACCTCCCTAAAACTAAACTTCCTTGCTAAAACAGATGGAACCTCCCTAAGACGGATATCCTTGACATTAGACACATCTCTATAAGACAAATGGAACCTCCCTAAGACGGATATCCTTGACATCGGACACATCTCTATAAGACGGATGGAACCTCCCAAGACAGATATCCTTAACATTGGTCACATCTTTATAGGACGGATGGTACCTCCCTAGGACGGATATCCTTGACATTGGACACATCTCTATAAGACGGATGGAACCTCCCTAAGACGGATATCCTTGAAATCGCACACATCTCTATGAAACGGATGGAACCTCCCTAAGACGGATATCCTTGACATCAGACACATCTCTATAAGACGGATAGAACGACCCAAAGACGGATATTCTCAATATCGCACATATCTCCATAAGACGAATGGAACATCCGTAAAACAGATATCCTCAAAAAATGGCGTAAATCAACATTGCAACCAACATGTTGCCACCAAAATTTTGGTTCCGTTTGCGATAGCCACGAACATGTTTGACTTTTTCTTGGACTAATTTTTTTAATTTCGAACGTCAATTGAACGTGTATTTCACTCAAAAATGTTTATTTGTATACGCTGGTGCATGTCTGACAAATAAATAAAGCTGCTTCTTGCTGTGTCATGAATCCACAAGAATGTGTTTTTTTAATGTTGCCGAAGGGGTCGCAAACCGCGCCAACAAATTTGGTCAACATGTTTCGACAACATGCTTGCCCCGTTTGCGGCTAGCTGTACAGTGCAAGGTTTCTTTCTCTTTGTAGCACACAAATATCTCAAACAAACAACAAACAGTTTTGGTTTTAATGAATAAAAATACATAAGCAGTGAAACGCGCAAACACGCAGCTAAGCTTTAAAAGAATTTGAAAAGTTGATTGAACTTTATTTTTTGGTGTAATATATGGATTGGGCGCAAATCCACCAAGTTACTTCCGCCTAGATGCAAAATACGATGTAAACAAAAGTTGTACATATACCAAAAAATTAGTAGGCGTTGTTGTGCCATGTTCTGTAATAAAAACGGTTTATTTTGTAATACCTGTCGTGTTTTGTAATAAAAACGGTTTATTTTGTAATACCTGTCGTGTTTTGTAAAAAAAACGGTTTATTTTGTAATACCTGTCGTGTTTTGTAATAAAAACGGTTTATATTGTAATACCTGTCGTGTTTTGTAATAAAAAACGGTTTATTTTGTAATACCTGTCGTGTTTTGTAATAAAAACGGTTTATTTTGTAATAAAGCTACATCTTGGTGAATGTTCTGGGGTTTTGGTGTGGGAACTGATGTTCTTGTGATACTGACGATGAAGTTAATGTGTCGGTTATAACAGCCTGATGAGATGAAGTGCTGTGGTAATTATGTCGTTTGGATTGATGATTCTAGTGCATACTCTTGTGATAGTATTACGTACTATACTATAACTGTTTTGCTTGTGCAAGAACAGTCTGTACTAAGGCAATGCCACCTAATACAGACCACCTAAGCAGTTTCTAAATTATTCATGGTAGAATTTAACATATTTTTACTATCGCTAGCTGAGGGTTTAAAAAATAGCGCCGCACAACTCTGAGCCGGCACATGCAATAACACGGAGGCATTTTACTAAGGCTAATGATGACATCATTTTTGCGTAGTTTTAAATTGTGATAGAAGAGATCAGCTAAAGTAAACGTATTAATGCATTAAATGTATTGATTTTGTCAAATGTCAGCTTTTTTATTTCAAAATGAGCCGTATTGCAAAACGCGACACAACAACCGTCATGTGAAAATGCAGATCGCGACTCAGGAGCTACGTGTTGTATATGCCCTATTACAAAATCTACAAAACGGGCTACTAGGTTCACATGCTAATCTGCCAGGAATTTTACATCAGAACCGTTTGTTGAGATACATCTAACCACGACAAAGTTCATACACGGCCTTTGTCGAGACTTGCATAGAGGCTCTTAAAGCCGAATAAGGCGAAGAAGCTAGGCAAAAGACGAAGACGACACAACATTAGTGCTTGACAGTGAGGAGGTTGAATAATACAAAGAAATAAACCGAACAAGACCGTCCAATGACATACACTTGTCAAAACTGAGATCTACATCGACATATATGTTTTAGCTTCCCACGTCCAAACTGTAATTTCATACTGAAGGGAGTATTATGAATACTTTATGTCTCCTGGAGCAATAAAGGCATCGTGCAACCGCCGTGGAGGCTAGGCCAACCTTTACTTTAACGAATGATAAGTTGCCTACCGCCGAAGGCATACAGATTATTATAAAGACGCGCCTGCAAACATCATCTACCTTTCTTATGAGTGTCCAGAATATACCTATGACCAAGGCTAATATTAGAATGGAATTCGAAAACACTCCTATACATTTTCTTGACCAGCGCCTGATGACCTACGCAATAGCAGCAACGGGTTAAGGAATTTCTAAAAAAAAAATTGTTTATTGCGGGTTCCTTGACTTCAGCAAACTCTTTTAAAACCCTAATATCTCTTAACCGTTCGTTGAAAGCACATGATCCTTTACGTTATTTTGATCAACGTTTCAAGTTCTACTTAATAGAGACAACGGATACGCTAATTCTTTTAAGAATTTATTATGTGAATTAACGGGTCATTGCTGACGTCTTTAACAACATTCAAATCACAATTTACTTTCTTTTTTCAACCTTTTTTTTAAGTGGATTTTCCCACAGGATTACCGACTAGTAATAAAATATATTCGAATATTGGAATAATGTTTAGACTCCATGTAGAATACCATATCCATGTAGAATACCATCAATCAATTTTAGCAAGACACGCTAGTCTAAATGTCTTCTTCGAAATATTTCAATCCTATGCGTTAATTCACGAGCATCAATTTGTTTGGATACCCTAGCTCAAATATAAAGTGTGCCCTTATCTGGTATAGTATTATTAAGCATTAGGATTCTCTTCTTTACGAAGCGGTAAAGGTGGTCCATTGGGACGCTTTATTGAAACTTGTTTACAATTATTTACTCCGAATAGCTCCTTCAGTTCCTATAAGATCTAGCCTAATCAATCCTATTCTTATAATAGACGCTAATGAAAATGATCGATTCACACTTTTATGCGGCTGAGGTTTGAGTTAGAAGCAAACGCTGTAACACAAGGCTGCCAGTCGGCTAAAAATCAAGGTCGCCAAATGTTTTAAGGTGGGTTGAAACCAACTCGGAACAAAATCTAATCATATTTATTTTCTAGTAAGACGATAGTTTTGCTAGCGTGTCTGTCTCTAAAGTCTGTTTTTGTGCATAGTTTACCAAAGTACCATAGTAGACCAAGAGAATTACATATTTTTGCTAGAAATAATTTGCATAGAAGTGATGGTTTTGGTAAATTGTACATTCTTTACAAACATGGATTTTATGTATAGGTGAATCAACTGTATATAAGAATCAGCTATATACACACCATTCGGATATACAATCTTCGTGCATCACATATCATTGCACGTAGCGCAGTGATAGCTCTTCTTCAATATGATGGGTTCTTGTGATGATCGGAAATTTTGCACATTTCTAATATCTGAAAGACCTTAAATAATGTCATTTAGCCCAGAAGATTTCAAACCAAATAAAAGCATTTCTGATACGCAAAGGGCGCATTAAGTGTCCTTTAGTAGTTCCGAGGAGACTTGTAGCAATAGGAGGGCAGGACACAAGAGGTAAAATGCATTAAAGTTAGGGCATTTCGCGAAGAAACTAGAAAATTAAATATTATCGAACTATATAATTATCTTGCAAAATCGTTGGTTGTGCCGCCAAACATGTGTTAGTATGCCGACTTAAGTCGTTATTTTAGCGAGTCTGGAAGGACGGATCACGATGACGCTGTGAAAGTAATAACAAGAAAAATCTTGTGTTTTTAACATTTGTCCCGAGTAGAGTGTATATATCTTAAAATGGTAAATGTAAGGAAAGGCATTTTTTCTAGAATTCCTGAAACACCATGAAAAATCTTTCAAACATTTTGGTCCTGACGATCTGTAGGAAATGCCTTGATCAGCAGATAACCAGGACCTACCGAGACCAGGGCTTTATCCAAGCTCCGCAACGATACCTAACAAGCACGGGGGACGAGGTGGAAGAACACAGTGAGCTGCAAATCTCAGAAATAAAAAAACATTTGCAGCAGAAAACATTTAAGAAGGCTGGGAACGAAATTGTCAATGGCGTTTTATGATAGTTGGAGTGGGAACTGTTAAGCTGTGAGATTTACTGTTTTATATAGATAAAAAAGACTGTAATGAAATATAACAGCCACTTTAGCTCCATAAGTTTGTTAAATTTCTCAAAGCTTTCAGACTCAAAATCACTTAAATAATTTTTCGTCCGCATGTTCATATAGGCACGGAGAGCAGACATAATTGTCAGGAAATTCGATAAAACATCGTAATAAAATAGATTATTGGAATATATTTACAAAACATAATTTACAAAAAATAATAGACGTATATCTCACCCTACCTTTATCACAAAAAGACCTTTAAGAAACCTATTAACACGATGAAAATTAAAGACAAGAATTACTGGAAACAAAATAAGACTTCGTCGGGTATTTGCCGCCGTTCCACAACGATATCTTACGAATACCTCCATTTTTAGTCCAGTCTTTATGAGTAAAAAAAGTGACCGGTAAAACCTCACAAAACCAAAGAAAATTTTAAAAGCGAATCCAAAAATAAAAAATATTAAAGAGCTACCTTATCAGGACAAGTATGCTATCAGGATTGATCTTTAATTTAGCGAAATAACTCAAGCTTCTGTTGCCGCCTATTCACAAAAACTTGAAAGTGGTCACACTAAGAAATAAAACACATCCGTCTAAAATACTTGTTAAAAGTATTTTATGGCTGCCTGACCATAGCATGGCCTTTAAAAGTGCCTAGAGAAAATATTATTTAAAAAACTCAGAAAAAGAACTTCGGAAAACACAAAGAAAAAGTCAGAAAAACCATCATGGAAAGAGTTTGAGAAAAAAGAAATCAGAAAAATGGATTCAGAAAAAAACAATCGGGTAAAAGAAATTCAGAAAAAATTATAAAAAACAGATTTAGAAAAAAATGGACAAAGGTAGGGTAGGGTAAGGGAAGAATTAAAACTTTTGTATTTCTGCAGCATGCAATTGAAGAAGTTCTTCAACTTCCTCGATCGCAGCCGCAACTTTCAATTTCTTTTTGGAAACCTTTCTTGGAAAGATTTTGCAAAAGAAATTGTTACGCAAAACCTTTGTAATACCATCACACTTTTTGCGAAGCACGGTGGTGAAGCTTATTGTTTGTTGTTTAAATTTCTTATATCGCTC
The DNA here is from genome assembly GCA_030067915.1 of Hydractinia echinata. Classification (NCBI taxonomy): domain Eukaryota; kingdom Metazoa; phylum Cnidaria; class Hydrozoa; order Anthoathecata; family Hydractiniidae; genus Hydractinia; species Hydractinia echinata. Next base: position 157,560 of record JASGCC010000140.1, on the reverse strand, counting down.
ATCTTGCTCTGCAAGTTTTCTCTTAAGATCTTCTATGGCATCCTTTTGATAAGCACCATTAACCTCCAGCTCTTTCATTTTGCATTCCATATTGAAAATGCAACGATTCAACCCATCGTTTTCTTTTGCAAAAACATTACGTTCACCTGTCACCTTCTCGAGTAGTTCTTCAACTCTGATTCTTTTCATCTTTTCACTCTCACAGTCTTTAACAGCTTCCGCAGCCATCTTTGCCACAGGTTTTATTGCTTGCTGAATGATTTCTGGAATGGCATTTACTTTTGTGCTTAATTGGTCGAATATTGTATCACATTCTTTGTTACAATCTTTGATTATTTCCTCTAGATGTTGGATCTGCTGCAGATGCTTTCTATTTATGTCTTCGTTCTCCTTTCTACGTTTCTTCTCTCCTTCGAGAGCTTGAGTTAAAGATGTTAACTTGTCTTCATAAACTTCGTTCATTTCCTGAAAAATAAAAGTAAACTTGTGTTAACAAATTGTAGCAAGATGCAAGAAATTCTTTTATGTGTCGTTTTGCCACTCCATTTGTTATAGTATCCTATGTATTGCACAAACTGACAAAGGGTGGGTGTACAACTTCGTTCGAAAGAAGAAAAATGCAATTTATGGCATTTCTTTACCTTTCTTACAGGTTCCATGTCATCAATATTTTTATTATTTTGAATTTCTATTTTAGCAGGTATCACTTCTGTCACTGAGCATTTGCGCAAAGTGCGAGACAATATTTGACGTCAAATTGGTTTGCCTAATTGACGTACTAGTTAAAAATGGCTACCAGGTGAAGGTAAATCCATGGCGGAATACACCGTAGCATCCTAAATAACAGGAGCAGAATAAAAAGGAAAACAATAATGTCAACATAAATAATGGAACGTTTTTTTGGTGCTGCCATCAACAAGGGCTACACAGTTTTTATGACTGTTTTTTCGCTGCAACATGAATATTCGTATTTTCAGAAAAAAAATATGCTGGTATATTCTTGCTATTCTTAGCACAGTTAAGATTGAAAAATCTGAAATGCAAACTGGTGTAAAAATTACGCCCAAATTACGCCCAAGGTTTAATTCAACTGACAACTAGAATTTTTTGGGGAAAACATTTAAATGAAACCTGAAAAAACATTTTACATCAATATCAATAGGGTACATAAGTTAAATAAAAAACAAATGTTTGCTTATATTCCAGCATATTTCTAGGATATTCTTAGGATATTCTTAGGATGTTCTTACCTTTTAGTCTAATTTCATTTTTAAGATCTTTAGAGTACATTCTTATAACACAAAAAGCGTGTATAGGTGAGAAAAACAGGCATTTGAATTTTGTAAGCGGTGTAAGAAAGCAACCGCTCAAAATAGTTGGGCTGGATGCAACAGTTGTCATTCCGACCGGATTACAACAACTATCATGTTAGTTGGTTCGACGCACAACAAAAAAACATACAGCAAAAAAACAGACAACTTCATCTGAAATTTAGACGTTCGAAAAAATGTTCGTATTGCCGTCACGTGTAAGAAAAGATACAAGATGCCCTAGGGCCGAAATTGAAGATTGACATGGAGTTCTCATCAGCACAATAGCCCGTATACTAGAATAGATGGATAACGAATAAGTAGAGAAAATACACGAATTAACTGAAATTTTGTCATAGAAACTTTTAAAGTTAGTATCTTTCGTAAAAATATATAAGTTGATCCCAAAAATCTTGCCTCTAAGATCGGATTGGGAAATGTATTTTAAACCATCCGTTTTTCAGCATATGTAAACCAAAACAAACCTTTTACAAATTTCATACAAGATTATACAGTCCAACAACGAAAAACATCAAACCAGGTGTGAAACAAACCAATATTTATGGCAATCATTATTAAAACAGATCGTTTCTTCTCTGGCGTCGTAAAACTTTACCAACCATCAGCTTCCGATATAGTGATCGTCCAGCAGATAACGGTTTTCCGATTTTGTACATTCCAACAGGAGCGGCCATGGAATGTGAGACGAGAAGTGACAACACAAGAATGGACATAAAACATGTTGGAACCATTTTGTGTTTTGCAAATAAATTCCCTAAAAAAATAAGTCAGTAGTTTATACATTTATAAAAATACGATCAAGAAACCTTGCTGTCAAATTTATTGTATTGTTGAACTCACATAAGCGATAAACAAGTAATAACATACGTACCAGTTCACTCCACAGACTCTTCTTCGCTTGATATTTAAAGTATGGAAAAACTAACGGTTGCTTATATACCTGTCTAAGTGGAAAAATAGATAAATCCGCTAACTATCACCCTCCGTCGTTACAAACAAATTCACAAACATAAATAGCTGACAAAGTGTTTTTTATCTTATTTGGATCATAGCACATAGGCATTTGGGATATACATGTCTGTTGGTTATCATAAGGAAGTCACTATTGCGGAAAGAAATTTGGTCAAGAGACAAAATGTTTGGTCAATTTGAATGTCTCTTGTTATTTTGTTATTTGCTAGACATTTCAAGACAATTTCCAACAGAAATTAAAGTTCTACCGTGTTTCCTTTTTTTCAAAACAATGAAACTAAGATCATCTCAAACATTTTTTTTATAAATTTAACTCTAAATTGATTTTTTAAACTATAATTTTGTTTAACATCATGTTTATGTTTTGATGCGTGGGCGTTGGTTTTAATCTCATATTTTTATAAATGTCTCGTGCCAGGAAAATAGGTTTCTAAAAGAAACAACAGTTTCAATTCTAAGGTGTCTTGTTCAACCTAAAAAAGTGGGTCATCAAAAAGGTGTACCAACATGGTTTTTATGAAGAATCGACAATACCGAATATTGGAGTGCACTATATATTGCCAACGGAAATCTTACCTTGGGAAACTATTAATACCACCTTTGTAGAGCGTGGGGGAGAAGGATGGAGATGAATTAAAACGTAATAATTGAAGGGCTTGGAACAATTGCGAGCTAGGAAAAAATGTATATTTTGAGAAAAAGCCTCTGTGGTAGTTTTGAGTTAAATCACTGCAACTGCGAAACGACATTTTCGTATTCTGATATGTGGTTGTTTAATCACAGGCAAAGTGAATTGGCTTGAGGTTGGACGGAACTTCAATAATTAACAATTAGAAAGGGGCAGGAGGGAAGGGTTGAAGGAGGGGGATTTTGGACTTTAGAATAAAAAAATATGGTCATATTAAATCGATAATCTCTTTAATAATAGCCGTATTCCGTCTGTCTGTTTGTGCGCGAGAAAAAAGTCATGTCACGGAAACACGAAATGCGATATATAAAGGACGGGCGAACCCGTGGATTTATCTACGGGCTACTGACTGGTCTCTATAATGATAGCCGTATTTTGTTTGTCTGTCTGCGAAAGACGCGTCTTGTTACGGAAACACGAAATGCGATTTATAAAGGACGGGCGACCCCGTGGATTTTTCGACGGGTTAACGACTAGTCTATTTATAATACCCATATACATCAGTCTGTCACACTAAATGGTAACCGCAGTAGTGAGACAGACCAAAGGCGGTGATATGAATGTTTGTGAAAGCGAGCATAGAAATGGCGTCGTTTTTCCAAGATAATCTTGGAAAGTAAGTGAACACATATATTATAAATTACTACCTTAAGGGAAGAAAAGTTTGCGCAAGAAAAGATTGCGGAATTAAAGATTGCGAATTCACGGTCAAAAAAATCGTAAATTGCGGAACTAAAGATTGCGAATTGGTGATACAATCATGAAATTGCGGAATTAAATATTGCGAATTTGATAATTTGGCAAGAATTGGGGAATTTAAAATTGTCAATTGAAGCAATGATTCATGAATTTTTCTGCAAAATCGCTTGATAAATTTTTCATCACTGTGTGTTTTTAATCGCTCACACAAACTTTTATTTTATTTTATTGTCTCGCATTTCGTGATCGGGTTTTATGGTCTCGCATTTCGTGATTGGGAGATGCTATTTTATCAGGCTTATTTAAATTGCATACATCAAACATGTATAAACTGTAAAATCGACCAAACCTACAAAAGCTTGTACTGAAAGTATAATTGTATTAGATAATTAAACCCTTAGACTTTTTCTTTAAATGTATATTATTCAAAACAACCCGTGATTTTTTTACCAAACCATGCACATTTCGAAATGTTTTACAATATTCCCTAAAATCTTTAAATCTCTGTCTTTTTTATTATCTTGGTCATGAAGATTTGTTTCTTTGAAAAATTTCTTTTGATGCAAATAACTGAGGAGTAAACCCTCAATTATAATAAGAAAAACAACGACAGAAATAACTCGTCTTTTTAATGAAAATCGACAAAATTAGATTGCGAATTTTACATTGTTTCTTGGAATTGCGGAAGAAAAGATTGCGAATTGCTACTCCTGACTAGAAATTGCGGAATAACAAATTGCGAATTTTGGCCAAAGTTTCAAAATTTTAATTCCGCAATTTTTTCTTGCGCAATATTTTCTTGCGCAATAATTTCTTCCCTTAAGGTAACTAATAAGCATGTTCCGTCATAGGATTTTATTTAGATATTTCCATAGTGTATACAGTGGAATCTCTCTAAAGCGGACACCATTGGCGCAAAAAAGTGTCCGTCTTATAGAGGTGTCCGCTTTATAGAGATTGTATCCAAAAATCACTTTCAGAGCAAAATTTTGCTGAAAACATGACTTTTTTTGTTTATATACGTCTTTTTTTGTTCTATTCCTTTCAAATCAAGGAAATGAGACATATAATTTGATGAATGTGAACTTGTATTATTCATACGCTCTACTGTTATACAAACAAAAACAAATATCAACTAACAAATACATTGTATTGAAGAAATCTCGGTTTGAAGTTTGCTTTCTTTTTGATATGTGGAGATCCTCCACCTTAATTCATTTGTTCGAGGATACCATGTCTACATGGACTTGGATGACTCCCGGGGTCAAAATAAACTAGAGAATAATAACTCCCGTAGAGTAGAAATAACCCAGTAAATAATGACTCCCCCAGTTAATAAACACTTCCCTTAACTTTCAAAGAAAAGTTCAAAGGCAAAGGGGAGTTAAAATAAACTGGTTATTGAAAACTCCCCTTTAAAATATTTTGAAGTCATTGCAGTATTCCTAATATATTCGAATGTTTTGTTTTGTTTTTGATTCACGTGAGTGGTTTGGTGGTTGTGAGCAAAATAGTCACACATGTTTTCTTTTTGAAAATGGCTGCCAAACAACATGTGCCACTTAGTGAAGTTAAAGTATATTTGGAAACCAAAAAATATCCACATGGATTCTCATTTGTTACCAACCACATTAAAAATCAAAGATAAAGTTTGGTTCCAAAAGCAGAAGAGACTTGATAGAAAAGGAGGAATGTTTACATTCAAATGGTTGGGGCGATATACACTAGAGAACATTTCTAAGACTGGTTAGTGCGCGTTGAAAAATGAGCGTGGTCGTGTACTACATAAAAAGTACAATGCTGGCCTCCTTAAATCATGTCTTGATCCTTTGAATCAGCCTGACAATGAAGCTGAAACATCGCCACCCCATGATGATGAACCCGAACCATTACCGCCCCATGACGATGAACCTGAACCATCACTGCCCCATGATGTTGAGCCCGGACCATTACCGCCCAATCACGATGATGCGCCCGAACCATCGCCGACCCAAAACGATGAACAAAAACTGCCCTGTTTCACGATGATGATGACGAAAACCCTGCAAAACAGATGGAATCAGTTACCCGATGAAATCGTAGAGATAATCCTTGTACAAGCGTCCACATGCCATCGTTTTAAAGAAATCCTTGTAAGAAGGAAAGATCGAGTGCTACCAAAATTACATTTGTTATTTACTGACAAAGAAAGGAATGAATTAAAGAGATATAATGGAAAAGTCAAAATAAGCACCCGTAAGTTTACAAAATTATTAGGAGCGCATTCTGGGTATTAAAGAAAATTAAATACATAGTGAACAGTCAGAAAGGAAGTCATCTTGGCTTTTACTAGAGCCAAAAAGTAATTCTATGTTTCAGGTTCGGAAGACCTACTGGTAAAATATAACTAACCCTATCCTAATCAAAGATAATCAACCAATTGAGTCGTCAGATATAGAAGAGGAGAGCCAAGAAAAATTTGGATAAAAAATGATCAATATTTTCTCAAAATTGAAGATAGAGCAATCCTTAACTTGAAAAGTGCTTGGTTGAATGACCGTATCATGGATACCGCGCAGAAATTGATATGCAAAAAGATTGGCGAAGAAAAAATACACATTAAACAAGTCTTTCATAACAGGCATCACAAATTACCAAGAGATTTTTTTTCATTTTGATCTTAGTCTCATTCTAAAAAACCTTTGTTACGTTCATTCTACTATTTCTATCAATTTTTGACGTTTTTTAGGATTTATAAATAAAAGACACATTATCTGTCTTTATTCTTTCCTATTTTATTAATTTGTAATTTTGCGAGGATTTCGAGAAAAAAATTCTAATCTCCTGTATTTCATATTCTGTAGTCATGTGTTCATTTACAGCAAGTTTTGTCACTTCCCGCCGATTAACTTTGAAAATTGGTAAATTCTTTCCGACTAGATCTTTCAAATCACTCAAAACCTTCTATTTTTTATTTTCAGTTCGAAGTACAAATTTACGTCAATAAATGCAAAAAAAGTGTGCTCACAAATTTTTTAGTTAAGGCAAAAAATTCGGGGAAAGACCTTGGTCGGATTGAAAAAAGTCGGGTAAAATTTTGGTCATATGAAATTTAGTAAGTGAAACGACTTTCTACCGTTCTATCCAAAAAGAAATATAAGAGAGTCAAAATAAATTGGAGGAGTTATTATTTCCTAGGAAATGTTGACTCTAGGGGGTAAAAATTCACTAGTTTATTATGACTGGGGAGTTATTATTAACTAGTTTATCTCAACTGGGGGGTCATTATAAACTAGTTTATTATGACTGGGGAGTCATAATTTAGGGGAGTTAAAAATTCCGGTGACACCGGATATTGGAGATAAACACATTTTATTGATTCACGAAGAAGACAACGTGCACGACGAAATTACAATGGCGATTACTTTTGAGGGACGTACAGTTGGACATGTCCCTAAAAATCTCAGCAAAATCTTCCACCGATTTACAAAAATTCCCAATTGCAAAATAACATGTCGAGTCACAGGGAAGCGTATAAACAGAGAGGCTAGTTATGGTCTGGAAATTCCAGTTCTATACGAGTTTGTTGATAAAGGCGTCGATTGGGCGAAAAGAAAAATTAAAAAGATTTTAGAGATTATAAATAAAAAAGTTAAAAAATGTACGAAATAAAGATGAAAATCGAAATTTAACAAGTGGTTTTTTTTTCATGTGTCCGCTTTACACAGCGCTTTTTCAAGGGAAAATGTCATTTGGTGCGAAAAAAAGTGTCCGTTTTATAAAGTGTCCGCCTTATAACTGTCCGTCTTATAGAGATTTTTGTATGAGAGTTTGACCTGAAATCAGTCCGTTGCAAGGAATAGTGTCCGTTATATAGAGATTCCACTGTATAACTAATTATATTTATATATTTGTATTACATATATTTTTCATATATTTAACTGTCAATACTGTGTTTTTCCATGAGCCCACACTTAAGTATAAGCCTTTTTATATAAACTGTGTTCTACTGATAGCTATTTTCAACCGGTTTATACGGGAAATTCACAGCGCTAATTGGCTAAAAAGCCTTCACAACGGGCTTTATACAGCACGGTATAACTTTGAATCTCATAGCAACCAAAATGGTAGCTATATGTCCAAACAAATAACTTTGGCAGAGAATCGTTAAAACATAGCTAGCTACATATATAAGACTCAAAATCTTAAAACCACTGCCTTTTTTTATCTAAATATTTATCAGCACAATGAGCAACAAGTAAAACGGCATCGAATTTGTGTGGTAATCTTCTTCTGACGAAAAAAACTTTGTTTACAAAAACGTTTAAAATTCTGAATATGTTTATTCGAATGTTTTCTTTGAAAAATTGAATCAATGAAATTCAAATCGAACGTCTTCTTTTCACAACCTTTTCACGGTTAAATCTTTAGAAAATAATTCTGGTTTCTACAAACCCAAACAAAATAGCTATCAGTTAAATACAATATAAACGGATTTATCTATCTCTTTCGAGGAATATTACCCTCGGTCAGCGTATCGACCAAGTTAATTTATCCGTTTTTGGGAAAGATGGTCATTTGACATGGCCAAGGGTCGATCAAACAACCAAACGGTTTTCTCAAACAAAGATCCCCAGTTACTTCGGTGTGATTGGCAGAATAAAAATGTCATATGAAGCACTGGGATAAATTGAAATGACTGTTTGTGAAAGCAAATATGGAAATGTCGCCTTCTTTTATGATAATCGTGGGAAGTGAATGAAAATAAATATTATGAATTACTAGCTAGAAAAGAATGTTCCGCCATAGGATTTTATTCAGACATTTCCATAGTGTATAAATATAACTAATTATATTTAAACATTTGTAATACATATACCGTTGAACTCATGTAAATCGACCTCCCATAAATCGACAAATCATGTAAATCGACCAAATTCTTCGGTCCCTTCAGAATGAAACCCTTACAACAAAACTCCTTTAATTCGACAACTCATGTAATTCGACCAAATCGTGAGACCCCCTGAAGAGTCGAATTACATGAGTTCAACTGTATTATTATTTGTAAAACATATATTTCAACCTTTTCTAAGAAAATATAATATCAAAGCCATTTTTTTATTGCAGAATAGCCAGCTTGCCTCACTCAATGGAACTCGTTTTTTTAATAATAAAACTACAAATCCCATTCATATATACTGCACTTCTGTGTGACGTGGTGTAATGTATTATCTGATATATGAGAAATAATTTTGTCGTTCAGAGCGCAAAAACTTTCACGGTGAAACATTTTAGCGAAAGATTTATGTCACGAGTTTTGATTCGCGAAAGTTTGTGTTCGCAAAATGTTATGACTCATTCGCTAAAGTTTGTATTGGCGAAATGCAAAAAATTCACAAATTTTGTTCATTCGCGAAAATTTCTGTCCGCGAAAGTTTCTGCACAATGCAGTAATACTCCGCTCAATCTAAAAATAATTACATTCACTACTCCAACAATAAATTTTTGTTTGAACATCTCATGTTACACAGCTGTTGCCAGTCTCCTAGCATAAGCACCACTTTTATAACGAATGTTTAAATAGATATCTAACGGAGACAATCTCTGAAATCTTCTCAAACTGTGTTTTTATTTTTAATGGTACTTTTTCTTGAAAACAAGTTTTAAGAGGTGGTACTTGAGTGGAAAAGTAAATACACGCTTTTTTTTATATGGCACTTTTTATAAATATCACGAAGCTTAATTTCTTCAAAAAACGAAAATAGTAGGCAACAGCCAGCCTGAAATTTAGTATTCTCAAGTAAATATGTGTCAACATGAAGGTATAGTGTCAAGCAACAAATATGCAAATTTCGGGCCTGTAAAATACAGAAACCTATGTAACATTAAGCCACAGCTAAAACTTTGTATTGCGTATAAAGAAAAGCATTTTTTTCGCTTTCTGATAAGTGACTAGCGCGAAACTCCTTACACTCCTTACGCAATTCAGAAAGAGAAAAAAATTCTGGGTACAAGATTGGTTGCAAGACGTGTCGATATGTAGTGGCTTTTAAGTGGCTTTTACTTTGGTTATTTTGTTTAACTAGATGCCGACCCTGATGCCAAGATGCGATTGGTTGTCCTTGGATTGTATCTAGCTTCTCTATGACAAAATCAACAGTTAGCTACTTCCTGTTTATAAAAACAACATCCCACATACATGCCCGTAAAAAGCGAAAGGTGGGAGGGGGGGGATGGGACGTGTGGGGAGAGAGAAAACTCTGAAAATTTTGGTAATGTTTTATTCGCAGTAACGATCACAAATAACAATAAGATTTTGAAATATATAATTTGCCATTCTAACTCTTCAGACTAACCATGCTAGCCCCGAGGGGGAGACACTAAAAATTGCCACCCCCCACTTCCCCCTGAAACGATTTCGCTTCCTTCATGACTGTGATAACAAACGTAGAGAAATCTATTTTAAGTATCTAAGTATTGGATACCTTTTCGAAATCCTACATTTTGTTTTCAGAACATTCTACTAAAATCATTCGATTCAAATTTTACTGCTTTTTTCAAGGCTTGTGGATTTTAACGAAACCAAGAAATATACCATACAAGCAAGCTAAAAACCGTTTTGTTGCTTCTCAAAAAGAAAAAATGCAGTTGTAACGCAAATGTTTTGGCAACTAAAAAAAAAACTTGGAAGGTTTTTTTTTTATTTATTCAACAATTATTTTAGCATGTGATGCAATGCATACAACCAAAATGTTTTGCTACTACAAAAATAACCCAACTGCTAACTACATTGCTATTGTTTTTGTTTGTTAAGTATTTTACTTTTTGTCAAACGTAACTGTTAATTTGTTGTGATCATCAGTCACAATATTGGTGTAATGTAACAGTAGCTGTAGTGACATGCACTATTCGTTTGCGTCGTGTAAGTGGAGCTTTACAAATCAAATAAAAGTATTTCAATCGACAACTAGTTATGGCTTGGTAACGCAATTCTTGTCTTTATTCGGGATGCAGAATTTCTGACAAACGTCTGCATGACAGATTGTTTGGCAAATTAGCTTTTTACAATTGACGTATCTTCTCTGGCGATGTAAAACTTTACCAGCCATCAGCTTCCGATATAGTATAGTTCGTTCAGAAGATAACGGTTTTCCGAATTTATACATTCCAACAGGTACGGACATAGAATGTGATACGAGAAGAGACAAGACAAGAATGGAAACAAAATATGTTGAATGCATTTTTTGTGTTTCCAAAAATCTAAAAAAATAAATCAGTAAATTTAGAAAGAAAGCGTATGAATATTTATGCGAGAATGAACAGAAACATCAGATAAAATGCGTACCCACTTAATCAAGTTGCCAGCTCTTATCTATGCTTGTAGTGTCAATTATGGAAATACCAACGCGTACTTTTATACGTGTGAGAAAACTCAAATAAACAAATACTCTGCCAAACAGCCTCCCCCGTCGGAAATGTGTTGCTAAAAAACAACCCGCTAGTCTGGAGATTGGTCTTAAATTGTAAGTACTGAGAGACAATGTGTTTACATTTAACATATTAGGCAAGCCATGAAAAGAAAAATGCGGCTTTAGTTTTTTAGCTCTCCGATTCTTAAAATATTCAAATTGCGCATAAATATCCGGATCAATAAATTTGCATGTCATTTCTCGAATTCATTTTAAACATTTTTTTATTTAAAATATGTCTTCCTAGGTTATGACGGACTTGAACAGATTTTTGTTCAATAACCTTTTTCCTGACTGTCAAAACATTTTGTTCGCATTGATGTTGATGTTGTTTATAGCTCGTGACAATTTTTCAAAATGACTTTTAAGGAAGTTACATACAGACTTGACATGAAATCAATACATCGTACTCCATTAACAGGATAGTAGTATCCCATAGACCAACAGTTTGTGTCACGGCACAGATATTCCTTAAATCAGCGCTGATCTAGGAGGATGTTTACGTAAACAAAAATTCTATTTACGAATATAGTAAAACGTGATGTCGTCTTGGTAAGGTTACGTTAACAGAATTTAATTCCACCTACGTTTACGTTGACTGCGAATAATCTAAACGTCTGAAGGCTCGGAATTTATTTTATATAAAGTGTTTTCTTGAATTGAATGAATTTACGAGGTGTCGACAAAATTTTTATCCTTGGTCAATAAATCTTATGAAGCGCGGTTTTGTTATTCGAGTTGATGTTCTTTCTTTTTATTGTTCTAGGTAGAACTTTAAAATGGGCTTCTTTTTTTGTCGCCGTTTTTACTATCGAGACTAGTGAAGCACGGAAGGGTACCAGTCTAGTGTAGCGGTGCGTGAATTATTAGTTTTTGAGTGTTGATAACAGAACTACCCTGTTGAACGGTACAAAATAAAGGTACAAAAACCTATTATTTTTACAAATAAATAATTTTGAATTATTACTTTATGTTCAGTTGGTTCTATGGTTGGTTTCACCAGTTTCACCAAGCTACAACGGTCGTTTGTTATTTTTTTAAGCTAGATTTGTATTTGCATACAAAGTTTCAACAGGCGAAAATTCTTTTTAAAAAACGAAATAAATCAAAAATAGTTGTTTTTATTGATTTTTACGTTACATCTAGTTTTCAAAAAAGCGGTCTTTGCAAACTTCAACTCACTTTTCTACTTTCATATTTTTCTTTCGTCTTTTGCTGTGCCACTTGAAAATAATTAATTATTAATAACGTGATCACTTTTTCTGCACAATTGGAGTACTAAAGCAAATACTCCCCCGTAGACTAATAAATCAGTAATACGCCGTAGAACTTCCTGCCGAAACGGCTGGTTTATTTTGCTATAAAACGAACATCAAATTGAAATCACGCTCATTGATATTTCCGCCTATCGAAAGAAGTATTGCTTCATTACAAATCTTCTGAAAACTACCATAGTAAAAGCACCTGAGTCTACATAAATTTTAACTAGATGTTCCTAAATATAATGTCATACAAATCCTATAACGGTCTTACTATTTTCATTGATGACTGATTTGTCATATAACATTTTTGCATACGTGTTATCAAGTTTTTTGTCTTCCCAAAGTCCTTCCAAATGTTTAATCCGTCCTTTTAGAACTCAAATGCACTTTATGTGTACTTAGAATATGTTTGCGGTTACCATGACGTTCTGGAGAGAGGTGTGTGTAGTGTGTGTGTGGGTATGGGAGAGAGGAGAGTGGTAGGAGGCCATTTTTAAAATTTATCTCGCATTAGGGCATGAAAGCTGAAAGATAGAGACGCGTATTCGACAAAAAATTTTTTTTGGTTGTTTTAATTTAGAATGTTCCAAATTTCAAACTTTTGCGGAAAGAAGCAATGAACGTTTCACATTTAAAATCCCTTTGCGAAGGGATTAGCTTTAATGGTTCTGAAATCCATCTTTGTAAGGAACGCTTTTAGGTGTTCAATGTTTGTAACAAGCGTTCTATGTGTGTTCCCACTGATGAGGTTATTTGTCTCATATTCATTGGTCTCATCTTTCCAACGTAAATACCACCTCTTAGGAACCTCTTTGATTGCAAATTCCTTTAAAAATGTAAATTTAGTTTGGCAGAAGTCATCACCACTTGACAATACTTAAGAAGTGATCCTTATACAAAGTGATTAATTGACTGCTAAGTAATATGAGTTGCCTGAAAAGGAAAAAAAAACAAAAAAAAACAGTTGACGCTTGTGTAGGTAAATGTTTCATTTCCAAGTAAACGTAGGGATTTATACGCTATTCAAATAAAAAAATATGTGTATGTGTGAACTAATAGATCAGCATGACGATCCCAATTAACTTATTCCTATTTTTATTTTTACAAACATTCTCATAACATATTACCGATGCGATATGACAATCTATCTATAGATGGATAAATTAAGAAATGTCCTGTATATGTATCCAGTTAAGTTGCATCTTTTAGAAACAATCAAATGAGACTGTCTAGTCTCTTCTCACAGAACTTCTGTGTAATAGTTTTAACTTTGCCATGGTTTCTCGTCCATGTGTAAGAAAGACAAGAAGTAAGCGGATAGCCGTAAACTCAATTAAGGTTTTGACATACAAAATGATGTAAAAAAACTATTAGTCATGTTTTTCCTAATATAGAAACAGTTTTCTTTAGCGGTAGCTGTGCTTAAATAGAAGCTTTAATAATCTTTGCGAACGTTTGAATAAAGAGACTCTTTCCCTTGAACTACCTCACCCAACAATAAGCTACATCGCCTTTGGGAGATCTAAGCAGTTTACAATATTTTCTGACTCTTGGAGGAACCATGGTAGTCACTTAGGCAAACATATTGATCCCCGCCCCCGAAAAATTATTTGGCTGCGACAACGTGGTAATCATATGGCAGTGTATTGTGGGTTTTTTAGTTAACACATCGTTTTTTCGCTGAAGGCTGTTTTCCAGTTTGAGAAAATGTTTTTGGAGAATGGAACGGACAGGAACAGAAAAGCTTCTGGTCATGCGTACTTAAAATATGTACAACACGTGAATGGAAAATTTTCTTTTATGTTCCATTCCGGGGAAAGTAGAATCGAATTCATCTTTTCCGTTGCGTTCTATGTGGAAACGACAGGTGGAAAATTACTTAGTCAATCGGAATGTTTTATCTCGTTTCTGTACTAAAAATGTGCGCAATAATATGAAAAATTTCCCGCAGTAAATTTTTTGTTCCGTTCCCTAATGTGGAAAATGTTCTTGATGTGGAAATAGGCTTTAAATTGTAGTGTCAAGCGAGATTGCTCTTCAGTAATAAAACCTGCTTTATTTTCTTGTCAAATTATGTAACAGGCAATTTTGATGCAATTTTGATGGCTTATAGCGATAATAATTAGGCATGCGTATGTAGCAAGATGCATGAGAGAAAGTACCATGCCCACACATCGAAGAATGTAAAGATTATGTTAAAGGAAACGATGATTTAAAAATCTAGGTTGTTCTTCAGGATCAAAGTCTTCCAGAATAATGTATTTGGAGGCTCCGGTATGGTTAAAATTGGTAATGCTTAAATCAGCAACAATTTTTCGAAGATTGGATCTAATTAAATAACCTAAGATTCTAAATTCCTAAGTGGGCTGTAAGTTTGTGGCAGGTTTAGAAAGCGTGGATGTAATATAGGAACACCCTATGCAATTTCTTGTGAGGTCTTTAAAATTATCAGTCTTATATATATTCCATATATTTTGGCCAAGGTTATAGGCAGAGTAGAGGCACATGCTGCGGAAACCTTCATCCCTCTTTTCTTACAAGGCTTACATATCATCCCTCATCACTTTAAAATTTTCTTTTTTGCGCTGTCTTTCAACCACAAAATTTCGCTCTGACTAAATTTCAAATCAAATAGTTCAAAACTGAATTGTAAACTTTAAGTTTATATTTATACCATAGTTTACAAAACTGACATATTTCTAGCATTCTTTAAAGTTATGACGCGTGAGTGTTAGCCATATTCCCACACATACCTTTCTACATATGTCCGTAAAAGCTAAAGGCAGATAAAAGATTCATAAATCATAAGATGCTTAGCAAACGAATACTGAATAAACAACCTCAACACAGTTTCTAATCTAAGTAACTAGCAAAAAACAAATAAATGTTAATCCTGTCATCTGAGCAATTAAACTGTGCAATCAGTGGAGGTCGCAGTGACTGACCCTATCTTTTGCTCTGAGTAATCAATTCTCTAATACTGTGTTTTCCCATAAAACCACACCCTAAAGTATAAGCCTCCTCCACAAGGATCCTCAGTTACTGCGGTGTAATTGGCAGAATGAAAAATGTTACATGGAGCACTGGGATAATTTGGAATAATATGGAAATGTCGCCTTCTTTCATGATAATCGTAGGAAGTGAATGAAATTAAATATTATGAATTACTAACTTAAAAAGAATGTACCGTCATAGGATTTTATTCAGATATTTTCATAGTGTATAAACATAAATAACTATATTTATTATTATTATTTGTACAGAAGAAAAGATAATATCAAAACCATTTTTATATTGCAGAATAGCCAGCTTGCCTGACTAAATGGAACTCGATTTGTTAATAATAAAACTACTAATCCCATACATTTATACTGCACATCTGTGTGAGGTGCATTATCTGACATATGAGAAATAATTTTGCCAGCGCAAAAATTAATGTCGTGAAATTTTCCAAGGAGTTTTGATTCGCAGAAGTTTGTGTTCGCAAAATGTTATGACTTATTCGCTCAAGTTTATATTCGCGATATATTAAACAAGCCACGAAAAGAAAAAATGCAGCATTAGTTTTTAGCTCTCCAATTCCTAAAATATTCCAATTGCGGATATATATCCGGATCATTAAGGATCAATAAATTCGCATGTCATTTCGCGGAGTCATTCTGAACAATATTTGTATTTAAAATATGTCTGTCTAGGTTATGTCGGACTTGAAAAGATTTTTGTTTAATGGCTTTTTTCCTGAATGTCAAAACATTTTGTAAGGAGTGATGTTGCTGTTGTTTTTATAGCTAGTGACAATTTTTCAAAATGACTTTTAAGGAAGTTACATACAGACTTGACATCAAATCAATACATCGTACTCTATTAACAGGATAGTAGTATCCCATAGACCAACAATTTGTGTCACACCCAGGGAAAAGCCTTCCTTTAGCAGGTCAGATATTCCTTAGATCAACACTGATCTAAGCGGATGTTCACGTAAACAAAAATTCTACTTAGAAAATATAGTAAAACGTGATGTGGACTTGCTACATCGTCGCGAAGGTAACATTTCGTGGTGTTCATACGTTAACAGAATTTATTTCCACCTATATTTAAGTTGACTGCGCATAACCGAAACATCCGAAAGCTCGGAATTTATTTTCGTATATAAAAATTTTTCTGCGTATGTGGGATGAATTTACGTGGTGTCGACTAATTTTTATCTTAAATAAATGAATTTTATGAAGCGCGTCTCGAAAGAAGTATTGTTTCATTACAAATATTTTGAAAACTACCATAGTTAAGCAGCTTAGTCTACATGCAAGCACAGATAAAGTTTATTGATTTTCAACTAGATATTCCTGAATGTAATGTCATACAAAGCCTATAACGGTCTTATTATTTTCATTGATGACTGATTTGCCATATAACATTTTTTCTACATTACGTGTCATCAATCTTTCCTCAACCCAAAGTCCTTTCAAATGTTTAAGCTGTCCTTTTTAGAACTCAAATGCACTTGATGTGTACTTAGAATATGTTTGTGGTTACGATGACGTTCTGGAGAGAGGTGTGTGTAGTGTGTGTGTGAGGAGGGGAGGAGAGGAGCGTGGGAGGGGGCCATTTCTAATATTCGACAGAAAAATTGTTTTCGTTTGTTTTAATTTAGAATGTTCCAAAAGTCAAACTTTTGCGGAAAGAAGCAAAGAACGTTTCTGCGCGCGACATTTCAGCCGCTTTATATTCTTTTCTCGTGAACGCCTAGGTGTACCCCTTTTTTACCTGCTTCGCTTGTAACATTCAACCCCTTCACATTTAAAATGCCTTTGCGAAGGAAATAGCTTTAATGGTTCTGAAATCTTTCCATGTAGGGAACGCTTATAAGCGGTCATTGTTTGTAACAAGCGTTTGTGTGTGTGTTCCACTAATGAGGTTGTTTGTCTCATACTTCTTTAGTTTCATCTTTCCCACGTAAACACTACCTCTTAGGAAACTCTCTATTGCAAATACCCTTAAAAATGTAAATATAGTTTGGTAGACATCATCATCACCTCACCACAATACTTAAGAAGTGATCCATATACAAAGTGATTAATTGACCGTAGGTAATATGGTTTGCTTGAAAAGGAAAAAAAAAATCCTGTTGACGCTTGTGTAGGTAAATGTTTCATTTGCAAGTAAACGTAGGAATTTGTACGCTATGAAAATAACAAATATGTGTGTGTGAAAAAAGAGTTCAGCATGGGGATCCCAATTAACTTATTCTTATTTTTGTTTGTACAAACATTCTCATAACATATTACCGATGCCAAATGACAATCTATCTCTAGATGGATAAATTAGGAAATTTCCTGTTTGTATCAAGTGAAGTTGTTGAGATTGTATCTCTTAGAATTACTCAAACAAGACTGTCTAATCTCTGCTCACAGAACTTCTGTTTAAAATTTGCCATGATTTCTCTTCCAAACGAGAAAAGACAAAAGGTAAGTGGATAGCCGTGAACTCAATTAAGGTTTTGACGTACAAAATGATGCAAAAACATAACTATTAGTCCTGTGTTTCCTAATATAGAAACAGCGTTACTTAGCGGTAGCTGTGCTTAAATAGAAGCTTTAATAATCTTTACGAACATTTGAATAAAGAGACTCCCTCCCTTTAAATTCCACAACCAACAATAAG
Organism: Hydractinia echinata; assembly: GCA_030067915.1. Taxonomy (NCBI): domain Eukaryota; kingdom Metazoa; phylum Cnidaria; class Hydrozoa; order Anthoathecata; family Hydractiniidae; genus Hydractinia; species Hydractinia echinata. The sequence goes on along the minus strand of JASGCC010000140.1, from coordinate 139,499 downwards.
CTGCATCGCCTTCGGGAGATCTAAACATTCTGCAAAATTTTGTAACTTTCGGACCAAACCATGGTAGCCAATTGGGCTGCATGTTGATCCCCGACCCGGAAAATTATTTGGCTGCGACAACGTGGTAATCATGTGGCAATGTATTGTGGGTTCTTTTGTTAACACATCTTTTTTTCGCTAAAAGCTGTTTTCCAGTTTAACAAAATTTTTCGCAGGATGGAACGGGCAGAAACAGAAAAGCTTTTGGATATGCGTACGTAAAATATGTACAACACGTGAATGGAAAACTTTATTTTCTGTTCCATTCCGGGGAAAGTAGAATCGAATTCATCTTTTCCGTTGCGTTCTATGTGGAAACGACAGGTGGAAAATTACTTAGTCAATCGGAATGTTTTATCTCGTTTCTGTACTAAAATGTGCGCAATAATATGAAGTGAATATTACCGGCAGAAAATTTACTGTTCCGTTCCCTTTCGTGGAAAATTTTCTTGAAAGGGAAAAAATAAAAAGGCTTGCGTATGTAGTAAGATGCATGAGAAACGATGAGTTAAATTATGAGTTAAATTTTCAAAAAGAAATCAGTTTAAAATGAACCTAAGTTAAACGCCAGGATCAAAGTCTTTCTATTTTCTGTTAAATTATGTAATATGCAATTTTTTATGCGATAAAACAGTGACAGTTAAGTTTGTGTGGCATAATGTATGAAGCCATATAAACATATCACCAACGCCCACTCAAATGCCTACACATCGGAGAATGTAACAAAAATATATTAAAGTAAACAATGGCCTAAAAATAAATTTTACAATCCGATTTTAAAAGCAAGGTGTTCGAATGTATTAAATTTCATTTCAATGCCTTAAGTTAGCAATTTTTTATTTTCTTGAAATGTTTAACAATTAAAATAATAAACCATTCAATTGACCAACGGTTTCAACTATTGACCAAATTAGGCTTCTTTAAGGGCGTTGTTTGAGATCTGTTTACCCTACCATAATGATTTCACGTACCATACTCATTTTTTCCTACCCGACAAGAGGCAATACACAAACAAGAACGAATACGACGAAGATCAACTGCGAGGAAATATCTTGACAATCATAACTCACTTACGAAAGTATTAGGTACTTGTGGAATTTACAAGAGAACTAATGACAACAGTTTCTTTCCGCGATAGTGACTTCCTTATGATAACCAACAAACATGTATCTCCCAAATGACGTACCTGTGATCCAAATAAGGTAAAAAAACACTTTGTCAGCTATTTATGTTTGTGGACTTGTTTGTAACGATGGAGGGTGATAGTCAGCGGATTTGTTTATTTTTCCACTTAGACAGGTATATAAGCAAGCGTTAGTTTGTCCATACTTTAAATTTCACGCAGAGTAGAGTCTGTGGAGTGAACTGGTACGTATGTTATTACTTGTTTATCGCTTATATAAATTCAACAATACAATAAATTTGATATCAAGGTTTCTTAATTGTATTTTCATAAATCTATAAACTACTGACTTATTTTTTAGGGAAATTTTTGTAAAACGCAAAATGGTTTCGACGTGTTTTATCTCCATTCTTGGGTTGTTCCTTCTCGTCTCACATTCTATGGCCGCTCCTGTTGGAATGTACAGAATCGGAAAATCGTTATCTGCTGGACGAATACTATATCGGAAGATGACGGCTGGTGAAGTTTTGCATCGCCACAAAAGATATATCAATTGCAAAAAGGTTATTTGCCAAACAATCTGTTTTGGAAACATTTGCCAGAAATTTTGCATGCAGAATAAAAACAAAGATTGTGTCACCACAAAATAATTCCTTGATGATGATTTAAATGGGTCGATTTATACGATGATGAGTCGCCCATGGGTCACTTTATACGACGCATATAGGCTACGTCTCTTGTCACAGCTGCTTTGATGTTTTCGTTGATGATCAAAACACATCATAATCTAAGGAAACAACCGCAATAACACTATGAGCATACAGCTCAAATTCTTTCTTAAAACAACAACAACAACAACAACAACAAACACAAAGAACAAAAACAACAACAATAACGACAACAACAGCAAAAAGAACAATAAATAAAATAATGCAGTTAGTATTTGTATATTGTTGTATATACCAGTAAAAAACATTTAAAAACATTTTTCTTTTTTACCCAAACAGGATACTATATTGATGTTTTGTTAATTTTAAATCGTTCTCATGTAATCTTATCTGTTAATCTGAAATGATTTAGTGCAACTTTAAAGCAAACGGAACAAGAAAGAAATTTTGCTTCAGTTGTTATATTTTTATCAGGCTAATAGGTAAATTTCGTCACAATCTTGGAGGCTATTTTACTCCGACAACCGGATAAACGTTTTCTAAAACACTGTTAAAGTACCTAAGGAGTATTAACAGGTTTAGGTAATGTCACAAAATCTTAAGGTTTGTTTCCATTTGACTGCATTTTCCGCTATAGCGCAAAGTTGTCAAAAGGTTATCGCTAGTTTTCAAATGAAATGGTTACTAATGCCCACTGGCACACTGTAAAATCGATAATTGTCCACATGTATAAGCTAGATGGACACCGTTTAGAATCTCCTAGTGGAACTATCTAGTACAGAATAATGTATTTGGAGGCTCCGGAATGGTTAAAATTTGTAATGCTTAAATCAGCAACAATTTTTCGAAGATTGGATGTAATCAAATAACCTAAGACTCTAAATTCCTAAGTGGGCTGTAAGTTTGTGACAGGTTTAGAAAGCGTGGATGTGATATAGAAACACCCTATACAATTTCTTGTGAGGACTTAAGAATTATCAGTCTTGTGTCCATATATTTTGGCCAAAGTTATAGGCAGAGTAGAGGCACATGCTGCAAAAACTTTCATCCCTCTTTTCTTACAAGGCTTACATGTAATCCCTCATCACATTAAAATTTGCTTTTTTTTGCGCTGTCTTCAAACCACAAAGTTTTACTCCGACTTTAAATTCAAATCAAATAATTTAAAACTGAATTGTAAACTTCAAGTTTATATTTAAGCCATAATTAACAAAACTGGCATATTTCTAGCATTCTTAAAAGTTATTACGCGTAGGTGTTGGCCATATTCCCACACATACCTTTCTACATATGTCCGTAAAAGCTAAAGGCAGATGAGGATTCATAACGCCTACGATGTTTTAGCAAACAAATACTGAATAAACAGCCTGAACACAGTTTCTAATCTAAACAACTAGCAAAAAACAAATAAATGTTAATCCTGTCATCTTAGCAATTAAACTGTACAGTCAGTGGAGGTCGCAGTGACTGACCCTGTCGTTTGGTCTGAGCAAGCAATTTTCTAATGCTGTGTTTTTCATAAAACCATACCTTAAAGCCTTTTTATATAAACTGCATTCATATACCCATATAAAAAACAGTATATAAGCCCATATCAAAAAAGTTTATGAACTTATATAAGCCCAGGGCTCATGTTTGGGGCATAAACTTTACTGTAAATTTTTCAATTTTATTCTTTTTTGGCATGGGTATCCCTCTTTGACATGGGTAGCTGATTCAATGATCGGCATATCTAAGGAATAACCAATCAGTTTTCGCAAACAAGAATCCTCAGTTATTGATTGGTGTGATTGCCAGATTTAAAAATGTTATATGAAGCACTGGGATAATTTGATATGACTGTTTGTAATAGCATATATGGAAATGTCGCCTTCTTTTATAATAATCGTGAGAAGTGAATGAAAATTAATATTATGAATTACTAATTAGAAAAGAATTTTCCGTCATGATTTTATTCACCTAAGCATATTTTTAGTGTATAAATAATTTGTTAATAAAATAAACTTTTCCATCTTTTTTACAAAAAACTAAAATCTCATTCCATTAATCTTCTTGAATAAAAGCCACTTGATGTATAGACTTGCGAAAAAAAAAAAAATCTAAAATAAACAAAGCTGTTTATGTTACAAACTCTTGAGAAATATTTTAGTCTACAAGAAAAATGAGCATTTCCAGCAAATGAAATTTGTGTCTTTTGCATGTGGATGGTTTTTAGTTTGTCCACCAAAAATGACAATTTTGATTTTATTTTGGCTCATAGCTTTCTGACCATATGTTTATATTTTTAATGATACTTTTTCTCCAAAACAGGTTTTAAAAGTTTATACCTGATTGAAGGTAAAACGTAGAAAAAATTTCCTTGTTCCTTCAAAATTTCGTGAGAAAGGAAAATCTCCAATATTTTTTAAATAATTTACTGTTACTGATTTAGGACCTAACTATTTCTACAAATAAATTCTCAGTGGAGGGACATTTTTTAATAAGCAACTCGTTTACCTTATCGGTAAAAAAAAAGTCGGCAAAAAATGACTAAATTTTGGCTAGGTGACTAATATATTTTGCCGACTAAAATTTTTGCCGACTTTTTTATTACCGACCAAACTTTTTTGCCGACATTTTTTTTCTGACCTAACTTTTTTTCCGACTTGAAACGCGGTTTTGTTATTCGGGTTAATGTTATTTTGCTATAAACCAAACATCAAATCGAAATCAGGCTCATTGATATTTCCGCCTATCAGCATTTTTGAAACTTATTTTGTTTTAGGGTAGGAAAGAGGAAAGATAGGGATGCGCATTCGATTTTCGGTTGTTTTGATTTAGAATTCTCCAAAAGTCAAACATTTGAGGAAAGAAGAAAAAATCAAGAACGTTTCTACATGGGAATATTGCAGCCCTTAACAACTCGTTTTAAATTATTTTCTTGTGAACGCCTAGGTGGATCTCTTTTTTACTTGCTTCGCTTATAACATTCAACTCCTTCACATTTAAAATCCCTTTTAAATGTGAAGGAAATAGCTTTAATGTTGCTGAAATCTTTCTTGTAAGGAAGGCTTTAAGTGTTCAATGTTTGTAACAAGCGTGCTATGTGTGTTCCCACTAATCAGGTTGTTTGTCCCATATTCATGGGTCTCATCTTTCCCACACAAATATCACCTCTTAAAAACCTCTTTGATTGCAAATACCCTTAAAAATGTAAATACAGTTTGGTAGACATCATCATCACTTCACCACAATACTTAAGAAGTGATCCATATACAAAGTGATTAATTGACTACTAGGTAATATGAGTTGCTTGAAAAGGAAAACAAAAACAAAACCTGTTGACGCTTGTGTAGGTAAATGTTTTATTTGCAAGTAAACTTAGGAATTTGTACACTATGAAAATAACAAATATATGTGTGTGAAAAAATAGTTTAGTATGGCGATCCCAATTAACTTATTCTTATTTTTATTTTTACAAACATTCTCATAACATATTACCGATGCCAAATGACAATCTGTCTCCAGATGGATAAATTTAGAAATGTCCTGTATGTATCAAGTGAAGTGGTTGAGATTGTACCTCTTAAAATTAATTAAACGAGAATGTCTAGTCTCTTCTCACATAACTTCTGTGTAATAGTTTTAACTTTGCCATGGTTTCTCCTCCATGCGTAGAAAAGACAAAAGGTAAGTGGATAGAAGTGATTCAGGTTTTCACGTACAAAATGATGCAAAAACCTCCTGAAATAGGAACAGCGTCATTTAGCGGTAGATGTGCTTAAATGGAAGATTACAAAATCTTTGCGAACATTTGAAGAGACTTCTTCCCTTTAACTACCACAACCAACAATAAGCTGCATCGCCTTTTGGAGATGTTCTGCAAAATTTTCAAATTCTCGAACCAACCCATGGTAGCTAGCCCCTTGGCCAAACACTACATGTTGATCCCCGCGCCAAAAATTATTTGGCTGCGACAACGTGGTAATTATATGGTAATGTATTGCGGGTTCTTTTGTTAACACATCTTTTTTTCGCTGAAGGCTGTTTTCCAGATTAAGAAAATTTTTCGCGGAACGGACAGGAACAGAAAAAGCTTCTGGGCTTGCGTACTTAAAATATTTACACGCGAATGGAAAATTTTCATTTCTGTTCCATTTCGGGGAAAGTAGAATCGAATTCATCTTTGGCGTTGCGTTCTATGTGGAAACGACAGGTGGAAAATTACTTAGCCAATGAGAATGTTTTATCTCGTTTCTGTACTAAAATGTGCGCAATAATATGAAGTGAAAATGACCGGCAGAGAATCTTCTGTTCCGTTCCCTTTCGTGGAAAATTTTCTTGAAGTGGTAAAAATAATAAGGCTTGCGTATGTAGTAAGATGCATGAGAAACGATGAGTTAAATTATGAGTTAAATTTTCAAAAAGAAATCTGTTTAAAATGAACCTAAGTTAAACGCCAGGATCAAAGTCTTTCTATTTTCTGTTAAATTATGTAATATGCAATTTTTTATGCGATAAAACAGTGACAGTTAAGTTTGTGTGGCATAATGTATGAAGCCATATAAACATATCACCAACGCCCACTCAAATGCCTACACATCGGAGAATGTAACAAAAATATATTAAAGTAAACAATGGCCTAAAAATAAATTTTATAATCCGTATTTAAAAGCAAGCTGTTCGAATGAATTAAATTTCATTTCAATGACTTAAGTTAGCAATTTTTTATTTTCTTGAAATGTTTAACAATTAAAATAATAAACCATTCAATAGACCAACGGTTTTAACTATTGACCAAATTAGGCATCTTTAAGGGCGTTGTTTGAGATCTGTTCACCCTACCATAATGATTTCATGTACCATACTCACTTTTTTCCTACCCGACAAGAGGCAATACACAAACAAGAACGAATACGACGAAGATCAACTGCGAGGAAATATCTTGACAATCATAACTCACTTACGAAAGTATTAGGTACTTGTGGAATTTACAAGAGAACTAATGACAACAGTTTCTTTCCGCGATAGTGACTTGCTTATGATAACTAACAAACATGTATATCCCTAATGACGTGCCTGTGATCCAAATAAGGTAAAAAACACTTTGTCAGCTATTTATGTTTGTGGACTTGTTTGTAACGATGGAGGGTGATAGTCAGCGGATTTGTTTATTTTTCCACTTAGACAGGTATATAAGCAAGCGTTAGTTTGTCAATACTTTAAATTTCACGCAGAGTAGAGTCTGTGGTGGAGTGAACTGGTACGTATGTTATTACTTGTTTATCGCTTATATAAATTCAACAATACAATAAATTTGATATCAAGGTTTCTTAATTGTATTTTCATAAATCTATAAACTACTGACTTATTTTTTAGGGAAATCTTTGTAAAACGCAAAATGGTTTCGACGTGTTTTATCTCCATTCTTGTGTTGTTCCTTCTCGTCTCACATTCTATGGCCGCTCCTGTTGGAATGTACAGAATCGGAAAATCGTTATCTGCTGGACGAATACTATATCGAAAGATGACGGCTGGTGAAGTTTTGCGTCGCCACAAAAGATATATCAATTGCAAAAAGGTTATTTGCCAAACAATCTGTTTTGGAAACATTTGCCAGAAATTTTGCATGCCGAATAAAAACAAAGATTGTGTCACCACAAAATAATTCCTTGATGATGATTTAAATGGGTCGATTTACACGACGCATGTAGCTATGTCTCTTGTCACACCTGCTTTGATGTTTTCGTTGATGATCAAAACACATCAACATTTATATTTGATGAAATTTGTAATCGAAGCTAACAACCGCAATAACAGTAAGACCATACAGCTCAAATTATTTTTTAAAACAACAACAACAACAACAAGAACAAAAACAAACAATAGAAACAACAACAACAACGGCAACAACAGCCTAAAGAACAATAAATAAAATAATGCAGTTAGTATTTGTATATTGTTGTATATACCAGTAAAAAACATTTAAAAACATTTTTCTTTTTTACCCAAACAGGATACTATATTGATGTTTTGTTAATTTTAAATCGTTCTCATGTAGACTTATCTGTTAATCTGAAATGATTTTGTGCAACTTTAAAGCAAACGGAACAAGAAAGAAATTTTGCTTCAGTTGTTATATTTTTAGCAGGCTAATAGGTAAATGTCGTCAAAATCTTGGGGGCTATTTTACTCTGACAACCGGATAAACGTTTTCTAAACCACTGTTAAAGTACCTAAGGAGTATTAACAAGTTTAGGTAATGTCACAAAATCTTAAGGCTTGTTTCCATTTGGCTGCATTTTTCGCTATAGCGCAAAGCTGTCAAAAGGTTATCGCTAGTTTTCAAATGAAATGGTTACTAATGCCCACCGGCACACTGTAAAATCGATATTTGTCCACATGTATAAGCTAGATGGACACCGTTTAGAATCTCCTAGTGGAACTATCTAGTACGGAATAATGTATTTGGAGGCTCCGGAATGGTTAAAATTTGTAATGCTTAAATCAGCAACAATTTTTCGAAGATTGGATGTAATCAAATAACCTAAGACTCTAAATTCCTAAGTGGGCTGTAAGTTTGTGACAGGTTTAGAAAGCGTGGATGTGATATAGAAACACCCTATACAATTTCTTGTGAGGACTTAAGAATTATCAGTCTTGTGTCCATATATTTTGGCCAAAGTTATAGGCAGAGTAGAGGCACATGCTGCAAAAACCTTCATCCCTCTTTTCTTACAAGGCTTACATGTAATCCCTCATCACTTTAAAATTTGCTTTTTTTGCGCTGTCTTCAAACCACAAAGTTTTACTCCGACTTTAAATTCAAATCAAATAATTTAAAACTGAATTGTAAACTTCAAGTATATTTAAACCATAATTAACAAAACTGGCATATTTCTAGCATTCTTAAAAGTTATTACGCGTAGGTGTTGGCCATATTCCCACACATACCTTTCTACATATGTCCGTAAAAGCTAAAGGCAGATGAAGATTCATAACGCCTACGATGTTTTAGCAAACGAATACTGAATAAACAGCCTCAACACAGTTTCTAATCTAAATAACTAGCAAAAAACAAATAAATGTTAATCCTGTCATCTTAGCAATTAAACTGTACAGTCAGTGGAGGTCACAGTAACTGACCCTATCGTTTGCTCTGAATGCTGTGTTTTTCCATAAAACCATACCTTAAAGCCTTTTTATATAAGCTGCATTCATATACCCATATAAAAAACTGTATATAAGCCCATATCAAAAAGGTTTATGAACTTATACAGTGCCGTAACCGCCGAGGGGGGGGGGGGGGCAGGGGGGCACAGGCCCCCCAATAATTTTCCTACTAAAAAAAAAGAAAGAGAGAGAGAGAGAAAGAGAGAAAGAAAGAGAGAGAGAAAGAAAGAAAGATTTTGTGTCATTTCTCCAAAAGTTAGATAACCCAAGAAAACTACTTTTGTTTGAAGTTATAATAGTAGAAAAACTGTCAGTTATGCCTTCTACAAATGCTGTTAGCGAACGATGTTTTTCTGCTTTAACCGCATAAAAACTTACCTTCGAGCTACAACCACTGATACACGGATGAATAATCTGATGGTATTACATATTCACAAATCATACACTGATAATATGAAGTAGCAAACAAATTTATTAAAAAGAGAGAAAATCGTTAAGGAATATGTGGATCCTTCCCATAGATCATTATTATATAAATCACTGATTGTTTTTTAAGGAGGCTGGCAGCACATTTTAAAAAGTCCATATGCGATGTAAATTTTCTAAAAAGTGCCAGCACCCTTAAAATTTCTAGTGTTCTTATCATTTTTTATATTATTGTAGTCGTGTAATGTAAATATGTATCTCTTTCTATTTTTTGGTTTCTAATGGAAATTTTTAATTTTAACAATACAGCTTTTCTAAATTACAAAAATGTCGAAACATTTATCGAATGTCGAAACATTTATCGTGATTTTTAACATTGAACCATGAGATCGTTGACGTCTGAAAGGGTATTTTCCGCCAATCTAGCGATGTAAAATTTAATCCTCAGTTATTGATTGGTGTGATTGCCAGATTTAAAAATGTTATATGAAGCACTGGGATAATTTGATATGACTGTTTGTAAAAGCAAATATGGAAATGTCGCCTTCTTTTATGATAATCGTGAGAAGTTAATGAAAATAAATATTATGAATTACTAACTAGAAAAGAATTTTCCGTCATGATTTTATTCACATAAGCATATTTTTAGTGTATAAATAATTTGTTAATAAAATAAACTTTTCCATCTTTTTTACAAAAAACTAAAATCTCATTCCATTAATCTTCTTGAATAACAGCCACTTGATGTATAGACTTGCGAAGATAACTATCTAACAGTTGCAAAATCTAAAATAAACAAAGCTGTTTGTGTTACAAACTGTTAAGAAATATTTTAGTCTACAAGAAAAATGAGCATTTCCAGCAAATGAAATTTGTGTCTTTTGCATGTGGATGGTTTTTAGTTTTCCACCAAAAATGACAATTTTGATTTTATTTTGGCTCATAGCTTTCTTACCATGTGTTTATATTTTTAATGATACTTTTTCTCCAAAACAGGTTTTAAAAGGTTATACCTGATTGAAGGTAAAACGTAGAAAAAAATTCCTTGTTCCTTCAAAATTTCGTGAGAAAGGAAAATGTCCAATATTTTTTAAATAATTTACTGTTACTGATTTAGGACCTAACTATTTCTACAAATAAATTCTCAGTGGAGGGACATTTTTTATAATGAGGAACTCGTTTATAAGCAGCTAAACAGATATTTAAAAATTATTACGCAACTTCAGTTCTGTACAAATATAAGCACAAGCTACACAAAATATTTAGTCCTTGCATGCTCTCATGATCTTTTGTGAGAAACCGAATATCCTTTTGTTTAAACATCATGTATTTTTGGTTATGGTAATTTTTACATAATTCAACACCCCTCCCTCCCATACTAAGATAAGCATCAGATACAACGTTCAATTACCATTCCATTTTTGTTTTCATTTAGTGACGCTGCATATGTTTTATTGTATCATCGTTCTATATTGAGCTTTGACACTTCGAATAGGGTTTAAAGTGGTGAAAAACAGAGCCATTATTTTTATTCCTTATTATTATTATTCCGAATATTTATATAGGATATAACCACTTCAGTGTTGGAAACAATGTTATCATTTTCGGTCCTGTGTTCTGAATGTATACATACCCACCGGCATTGTTTACCCAATTTCCCTTGCTAAACATGTCCGCTCTCTGGACCGAACCACGGACCTTGCGATTACGAAGCGAACTCCATAACCACAAGGCCACACGCCACTAATAATAACACCATCTTTATTATTTATAATAAAAAACAACACCTCTCTAGTATGTACTTACAATCTATATAAGGTGACAAAATGACGCAATAACAGCGCCATAAGATACCGTAAGTAATCCTGAGACCAATCTCCATCTTGGTTGTTTTTTACCTTCCGCGATGGAGGGTGTTTGTCAATGGATTTATTTGTTTGACTCCTCAGACAAGTATATAAGCATGCGTTCATTTGTCTATACGTTATAGTACAAGAAAAAAAGAGCTGATAAGTGGAGTGAACTGGTACGTAGTATATTACTTTTCAATTACTTATGTCCATTTTGTTTTGTAAATAATTATTTTAGCGATATTTTTCTGCATTACATATTTTCTCTAAAATTTCTGATTTTTTTAGGTTAAAAAAAGAACAGAAAATGTATTCAACATATCTTTTATCCATTCTTGTGTTATCTCTTCTCGTATCACATTCTATCGCCGTCCCCGTTGGAATGTATAAATTCGGAAAACCGTTATCTGCTGGACGAACACTATATCAGAAGCTGATGGCTGGTAAAATTTTACAACGCCAGAGAAGATACGTCAATTGTAAAAAGGTAATTTGCCAAACAATCTGTTATGGAGACGTTTGCCAGAAATTCTGCATGCCGAATAAAGACAAGAATTGCGTTACAAAACCATAACTTGTTGTCGATTCTAATACTTTGATTTGTAAAGATCGATTTACACGATGTAAACAAAACAATGCATGTCACTACAGCTCCTGTCACATTACACCGATGTTTTGACTAATGATCAAAACACAGAAACAGTTATGTTGGACAAAAAGTAAAATACTTAACAACAACAATAACAATTTCTTAACAAAAACAAAAAGACATTACAATGTAGGTAGCAGTTGTGTTTTTCTTCACAACAGAAATCGTTTATGTACACAGTTGTAAATAAAAAAGCTGCTTGCGCTGACTAGACATAATAAAGCTTTTAAAAGTTCATATCGTAATTGTTTACTCTTAAGACCCGCAATGAAGTTTTTCATATCAGAGTTGTATGAACTGCACATGCGCCATAACCTTGTACACATGCGCAATACCTTTTTTTAACATGCGCAATAGTTTTTTACACCTGTAGTTAGTTTTGTTTCGGGTAAATCGTGTATACATATCTCTTGAGGGAGGGATGAAATTGCATTTCGGGATTTTATAATGAAAACAACACCGACAGGAGTTTTATTTCGCCCGAAAACATGTAAACATTTATAAAGGCTGGACAAGAAACTGAAATGAAATTTTCTTCTAACTACTAAAATGGAAGTTAATGTGAAGGCTGCCTAAGGGTGGCATAACCTCGCTTTTCTTCCCTCGCTTACGGTGGCTTCGGTGATTTTCATTTCTTTTAAGTAAAAGGTGATTATAAATATCTATTTTTAACAGATTTATTGAAGATAAGGAATGATGGTTCAATTGTCTTGTTGAAAACAAAAACAGATAGCACACTGCTAGGGAGCTCTAATCTGCTACTCCTTGCTCCACCCCACGGTCGCTATAATAGTTGAGTATCTCTATCCTGTAGAAAGCATTGTCCATGAATGATATAGGAAATGATTACGTGTAAACATCACTTCCCACGCTCTCCACCATCCTTGTATGAAAGCATTTACTTTGCGACTTTTAGCCTCTTTTTCTTCTGTACGCAGCTATATGCTTGAGAGAATATCTCGCCCTTGTTGTATATATTTCTTCTAACTACTAAAATGGAAGTTAATGTGAAGGCTGCCTAAGGGTGGCATAACCTCGCTTTTCTTCCCTCGCTTACGGTGGCTTCGGTGATTTTCATTTCTTTTAAGTAAAAGGTGATTATAAATATCTATTTTTAACAGATTTATTGAAGATAAGGAATGATGGTTCAATTGTCTTGTTGAAAACAAAAACAGATAGCACACTGCTAGGGAGCTCTAATCTGCTACTCCTTGCTCCACCCCACGGTCGCTATAATAGTTGAGTATCTCTATCCTGTAGAAAGCATTGTCCATGAATGATATAGGAAATGATTACGTGTAAACATCACTTCCCACGCTCTCCACCATCCTTGTATGAAAGCATTTACTTTGCGACTTTTAGCCTCTTTTTCTTCTGTACGCAGCTATATGCTTGAGAGAATATCTCGCCCTTGTTGTATATATTATAAATAGCCACCTCACCCCTTCCTTCAATTTATCATGGATGCGTACGGAGACATTTCCGCGTGTAGCTTATTAATTAGCGATTGGCTAAATTAAAAAAAAAGCTGCAAGTATATCACTCGACCATAACTGTTTTCGACTTTTAATGGAATTGATTAACTGTTTTGCTTAGTTTTACGTGAATTACCTAATATCCAATCTTTATATTTGCCAATTTCGCCATATTTTCTCCGATTCATGTAGTTTCGAAATAAAAACCTAATTTAGGTCTTTAAAGACGGAGATACTTGACGACCTTATTTACTCGTGTATTTCGTAAGGTACTTGTTAGAAACTTTTGTATCATGTTACAGCATGTGTTGTCATGTCATGTGAAAAAAAGGTAATTAGTTAACATTTCCCTTTTTTATCATTAAACAAAAGCGCAGGGAATTTAATACTTTCCACAAAGGAGGCAGTTGGTACAACTAACTAACTGGGTGACCGGGCGTTGAGCGCCAGGTTGAGCACTACTTAAGTGCAGGTAAACCATGCCGCACATCCAGGTGGAGCGCTTTAGTACAGGTATATGCATGTCGCAAATGCAGTGCTCTCAGCAATACAAGTGTAATGTTTTTTCAAAAAATTACTTTTCTGTAATTTCAGGTAAATAAAAACACAGACAACAACCTGTTGTAGTAAAAACAGTCAGCCAACATTTTTTTTTAGTTTGCGAAATTACGCAAGTTAAAATATCAACTGTGGGTGACACCAGCATGAGAAATTAGTACAGAAAAACCCTGTCGGTGATCCGTGTGAAGTGCTTACAGTGATGCACTTTTTCAGGCGCAATAACTTTCTCATAACTTTGGTTTTCCATCCAGCTAAAACAAGCACCGAGACGTTTTTAAACTTGCAGAATAAGTTATCATAGCTTGACCATCAATACCATCTAGCCATGGTGAAACATTAAACACAGGTTACTAAAACTATACTGCTATCAAAATACATTTAAACACAGCATAACACATTGGTAGATTAGCTGTTTAGCTAGCTAGCTACAAAATAGAAATCTATCTACTGTCACTATATAGAGCTATTTAACTAGCTAGCTGCAAGCATAACGGTTACAGATTTGTCAAAAACCAGATTGGTGGAGACTGAATATTAAAGAAAAAAAAGGAGAAAAGCATGTTACGTAGGTTAGCTTCTTAACACATCATGCTAAACCAAAATCTTAAGATTTTACATGTCTAAACACCGCAATAATAATATTTACTTTAAAGCTTAGAATACATTAAAATACAAAGTACATTGAACAAAAAATTCAGAAACAAAAGTCAAGACCTCCAACATTCAAGTACCTATTTTAAAAAATCGTCTCGCCAACGCTATTGTACAAAGGTATATACGACCGTGCCCCTCGGTCTAGACCCGTTGATTGAATAAAAATACATATCGCACCCTTCCGTAGCTCATTCACCCGCGCTGTGAAACTTAGGCATTATTTTGACGTAAACCGCTGCGGGAAGCCATTTTGTTGTTAGAGCTTATGGAAGTTCGCATTTAAAATGTAACCAGGTTTTGGTTAAAACAACCCCCCGTTTTTGTAACTTTTTTCTATAATTATAAATTTCGCGTTATACCGACTAGTCATTAGCGCGTGAAAAAACTGGCCCGCCTGTCTACTATGAATTTTACACATTCCAGGCATTCTGCGCCTCCTTAACACAAGGTACCGATCCGGCTACCATTTTGAAGAAATTACGGCTATTATTAAGCCGGATCTCCATTTAGCGATATTTGTGCGCCTGAGCTGTAGCACTCAGTTCTAAGCCCGCGCAATACCATTTTTGCGTAATATTCTTTAGTCGCCGTGGTCACTGAAAAAGTAGGAACCTTTTCTACTTTTTTCAATCGCCGGCCAACAATTACGTCAATGGGTATTTTAAACCAATCAAAATATTTTGTACCTATTCAGCAAGTACGATATTTCATGCGGCAAGTCCTTGTTTACTGCTTTCCCTTTGCGTGTAAAATTTTCTTACCCAAAATCTTTTTTTATTTTTTGCTTTCTCTCCACTCTCCCTTATTTTAGAGTTAAAATAGAAATTTGTTCATACATCGTTGAAGTCACCTATAGTTTGTTTTTAGCAAAAGTTGAACAAATGGAGATTGAGTGCACATTGATTTGTCTTGTGCACTTAGCAATCGCGCGCTAAAAATCGCTAAAAGGAGATCCGACTTTAAGAGACAAGCGAGAAAACCTTATACTGCATGGTTTAGCATGAAGACCAAGAGGTTTTTGCTGAAACAACACATTTCTCAGATGACAAACGATCTTGAATTGGAAAAGTATCAAAATCGAACATGCGTTTTTTTTCTTAGTGCCTTGGGAATAGCAACTTAAATATAGCTTTGTTTGTTTTGTTCAGAAAGGAATATTTATTTGCAGACCAGATACCGTCAGGTCAAGGGTACTTTTGACCTCAGGCTTTGTATTTTACAGTACAACATCAAAACCGGTCAGTACCGTTAATTATTAAATACAATTTTCAAAACATTTCAAAACATTGAAAGAGAAACAAACAAACTTATAAAAGTTCAAAATGTTAAAAACAAAAGTGACTTATATAGACAGCTAAATTCCGTTTAAATGGTTTTAAATATTTAACGTGACAAAATGACCTCGTCGAAAAATAAACATTAGAAAAGTATAATAATGGGTCTGTGTTTTATCAAGTTCTGCAAGAAATGGAGAGGATTTAGATATCAAAAAATTTCCTATTGCAGAACACACGGAAATTGATTGTATCATATATTTTTTTGACGCTTATTGTGGGTGGAGCTGAAGATTACTCGATTTTTAATGTTGTTACGGTAGCAGCTGTAAGCGGGTAACGTATTAATTTTGCTATTAATATATTCATACGAGTCGTTAGCACGTGGAAAAATTCACGGGTTCATGCATCATACATATTTCGGTCATTAGATTTACCTTTCGTACATTGGGGCATCACTATTTTGTTGATCCTTAGCTCAAAGTAGCGAATCGGCTAATACTTTACACAGAATTCAAATTCTAGAGAGTTTTCAGAAAATTTGTACAAAAATTGGATTCTTAACAGTCATTTTATCTCGAAGGCAGTTAAACGTTTTATCAAGGATGCTACTAATAACATTACTGTCATCATATCAGAAAGAAATCTTTACGCTTTATTAAATTTATTAAAACTAGTCATTCTTCGTGAGTAAATCCACGAGTTCACAATGGTCATATTGTCGTCATATTCCGCCATACGTATTTCGGGTGTCGCTATTCCTTGCATCCTTTACAAACTAGCCATTCGGCAATTTTACCAAACAAGAACGGGGCCATCTACGACGGAGAACATATTATATTGTTTTCAATGGGAATGAGCAGATTAGGGTCAACCCCTAAAAACAAAGTTGCCGTTCTTTCTTCGACTCGGAAAGAACCGTTTTGAGATTGTCGGTAGAATGTCAAATATATTTTCGGAAGTAAAAATGTCATATTGAAATCCTACTGATGAAAGCACGCAAAATCGAATATAAGTTCTTTCTAAAGTTTGTGTTCAACGCATTGTTGTCAGTTTCTTTACTAGTTTAGCATTTTTTTTGCAATTTTGATAGTAGCCATATTTGTTTTGATTTTATTTCTCGTTGACGCTTTCGTTTAATTTTTCTTAATCAATTTTTGGCGCGCTTTTCGTATGACGTTATCTCATGTAAAGTAATTATCAACGCCGAAGCAAATGGTCCACGTTCTTGTTTCGTAAAGTCCGTATTTAGAACATACCAAGGAAACGTCTGGAAGGTCAGTCTGTAACAACACCTAGTCGTTTCGTTTTTTGATGCGTCAGATCTACTAAAAGTGGAATCAGTTTGAGCGATCTTCTTGCAAGCAACACAAATAAAATAATAGAAATCTACATCAAATGGAGGTCGCACCAAGTTGGCTTTTATGCTAATGCACAAAAGATGTTCCACCTTATCAAATTGTAACAAAGTGACGGCTGTCAGGAATATATCTCACAAAATAGTTAGATTTGTGGTTACCATGTTTGTTTATATCTTTCCCAGTCCTCTACCCATTCTTATCATGTATTTTTATTTGGCGGGTTTTATTTGAAAATTCGTTTTTTCGTTGTTTACTTTCCATCCGAATTTACTTAGAAATTTATGTTCCGTCAAAATTGCGCGTGGATAAAAGATGATCGAAACACTTACAAAAGGTTTACGAAATAAGGCTCAGACAGAAACAAGAGATACGGTCAGAATGTTTCAAAGGGATTAGCCTGATTCGAATTAAATGACATCAAGAATTGCTTTTATAGAGGTATGTATATCGGGTACATCGTCAATAGCATATCTTTTTATATGCATATTCAGGCTCAGATGGGGGAATTTTTTAAGCATATGCTGAGCAAATTGCTTAGCCTTGGTGAATCCTTTTAATGTGTTTTTTTGTGATGTCGTGGGTATTTTAATTATACACAACTTTTAACCGTTACAAATATTTTTGACCTATCAGTCCCAGAAAAAAACTGGTAAAAAGGCTTGGTTTAAAAAATCACGTGACCTAAACAGTAAAAATTTCGATAAACTATACGAAATTTCGTGTGTCCATAAAACGACTATGAATTTGCTCACATACAGATAGAATACGGTTTAGTAGCAGTAGCAGACTAGCCGGAAGACTCGCTGTTGAATGCCATGTTGAGCAGTGAAGTACAAATATACCATGTCACACATCCGGGTTAAAGTGCATACTTTATGCTACCCAACAGCGGGGGAAATAAAAATGCAGGATACAGTCTATCGTAACCCCCGTCCCAGCAAATACAGTCACCCGACATTTTTTATATGCTGAATGAGCTCTCGTAAAAGTTCTGAAGTTGAAATGTAACTTCGATTTTATTTAAAACAGAGGAGTTGTTGCAAATTCTGTGGAGCACTTACAACGAAAAGGTATTTTAGACGTGACGTTTTTCTTTTAGAAAATAAAGTGCTCGCAACTTCGGTTGAAATAAAAACGTCTGTTGTTATTGCGTCATAGCAAAAAGAATCACTTAGAGTTTTTTATTTCGCGTAATCTCAATGAGAATGAATTTCTGTGAAAGATCAAAAATTATGTGGAACGCTTATAGCGATCTTTTCAAAAGTAACGTTTTCTCAACCTCGTCCCCGGGGTGTTGTGGCCCATGAGCCGTTATTAGGCAAAATTCCCTGGGAACGTTGTTGAAGTTTTCTCAATTTTGGTTGAAATGAAAAGTCTGCAGCCTGGCGTTAGCGCGCTTACCTAAAATAGCCACCTCACAAATTTATTTTACCGAATAAGTTTTCTTGAAAGTTTCAGAATTAATTGTCAAGTTAAATATAATACAGCCAACAACCTAACTGTAAACAAATAATAATATACACCCTGTTAAAGTATTAGAAGTTAGTCGAGGTGTAACTAGCTAACTTCATTGAACATAAACCAGTCGTAAGCTCGTAAATCCACAGGAACTTACCCATCAAATAAATCAACGGGAATTCGTCCATGGCTATCCGCAACTGCCGTCTTCGCATGTTTAGCGCAAGGCTGTTATGCTTAAACTTACTAGATATAATTCTTTAATCAAGTGTTGTTGGAGATTTAATGGAAAGGCGAACATACACAAATATTTTACACAGATATGCGGTTATGTATTTACATTTATGAAAAATACAATTATTTTATTCGGTGAACATACAATAGAAAAACCATCAAGCTATTTACAAGTCAGCAGGAGATGTAAAGAAAATAATGTACCATTTAACTGCGATCAGCTTCCTGTATAAAATTCAGAATTCTGAAAATAATTTTTTTAAAAGGAAACTTGTACAGAAATTTGAACTAAAGTTGTACTAAATTGGATAATTTTCAAAAACTGCTAATTCCTGCACCTCAGCGTTAATTTTTTTGTGCTATACATTTTCATAAATCAACGTAAAAATATTTTTCATATATTATATATATATTTTCATATATTTTTCCGCTTCTTAAGACGCCCTCTCGTGCCGCTAAATTAATTAAAAATGGCGGTTAAAAATGGCGGTTAATGAATTAGTTTTGATACGTGCTTGACTAAACATGACTCCAATAATTTCATGGCTCGTTGATCTTTAATTCAAAGTTTTAGAATGAAAACATATCACGAACGAAAAAAAATTATCACTCGCGTTTACTAAAAAATGATAAAAACTATAAAATCATAAAATATAAATGTATCCTTCTGGCTATAATTTCTTAGCCCTTGTCCCAAATACCCAAACCAGGATCATAATACGCTTTAATGTAAGCCGGCGCAACGATTTGTTGAGATGTACTCACGCGTTTTTAGCATCTCGATGTGATGCAGCGTCATCGGGCACGTGACCTTGTCCATCACGTGCATCGCTACATATTTGTGTCGAACGTTTTGTTTACAAAGAGTTCGTGAGCAATGTGAAGATTGATCCGAATAATAGAAGTAGTGAAATGTGCACATATGCAGCCCCTAAAAAAATAAAGAAGAAAATTCCCAACGCCATGAAATATATAATCCTGGAAAATAATTATCCTTATTTGCCTGTGGCATGAAGGAATGAAATTGCTCTGTCGGGGTCCAAAATAAAGCTATGGGGCAAACAATTTTGATAGATAGACAGAACATGGTTATTGTTATACAAGTGAGATACGAGGGAGAAGGCTGTAATCTGTAAAGTGACATCCAAAATCGCAGTGATTAAATTTACTGCTCAAGAATTTGTGAGATAATTAATTCCCTTTTACTGGATTTGTAGACTGTAGAAGAAAGTAGCCGAAGGCTTCTCTACTTAAATCAAAATTTCAACTCTCTCCATCAATTTTTTCATCAATAAATTTAAAGTTTTAGATCGCATTACTCACCTGAATTCTTACACGACTCGCAGTTATCGGTGCATGCTAATAACCGAGTAGTATTTGTACCATACATATCACCAACGCAATCGTTCACATTGTTGGAAGGAGAACATTGTCGAGTAGTGTTGTAGTAGGCGTCTTCCAAACCCCCTGTTGGCTTGCCATTTTCACAATTGCAATCTGTTTTACAGTTGTCATTCCATGCAGTCCATTCTGAAAAAGGTGAAGACAAATTATACCAAACTGAATCACAAATGGAAGTTTACATTCGGATTTTTAGAAGAGTATGCTAGGAAATGGTAGTAGATAAAGCTAGATGATAGACACTTACTTGGCATCATACTGGAGGGAACCACAGCTTGAGTAGTCGTGGTAGGTTGGATAGGTTCTTCTGTCGAGGAAGTCGAGGAAGTCGAGGAAGTCGAGGATGAAGACGATGAAGAAGTTGTTGTAGATGTTGACATCGAAGCCGATGTTGATGACATTGAAGATGTTGAGGAAGAAGAGGATGTCGAGGTTGACGATTGCATCGATGAGGAAGTGGTGAAGGTGGACATTGCTGAAAGTGACGGGGTAGCACTCATTGATGCTGACATGTCATAGCTCATGGATGATGTTGCCATTGATGACGTTGGCATCATGGTCGACGCGACAGATGTCATTGTGGATGATGAAACGAGGCTGATGACGCTAAGTAGTGTCGCAGTGAAAATGTTTACTGAAGCCATTTTTTGTTCTAAATAGAAAGAAATTTTAGTTAATAAATGTAGCATAAAAATAAAACTTCACAGATATATAAATACTTTATTCTAGGTAGGTTTACCATAGTTCATACATGTTTTCTTACTTGAGCATGATTCTACATAAATCGAAAGCCGACGAGTTTAATTAATAACATTGGTGATATCAGAAACCAAATCACAAAAGCTTATATCTATATATTTACCCACTTATGACTTAAAATATCCAAATTAGTTATTATCCTGTTTGAATGCTAAATAGATACATAAATTCGTAATTCTAACGGCGATAAAAAGTCTTAAAAATTAAAATTTCTTTAAAAATAAGTAGTGTATTTTATTTTTATCTTCTGACACTTGAACTGATGTTTCCAGCTATGTGTTTTCAATACATGTATATATAATAAAAAACTCTTAGCAGCTATAAATATAGGATGATACACTGTCGAAATAAATAAGTAATTATTACTTTCAGTTTAAGTATAAAATTTTCATAATTTTTTATTTTTTTGCTTTAATCTAAGTCCATCATAAAATAAAAATCTTTTCAATGTTATTAATATTTAAAGAACATTATAATCTGCATAATTTATTAAAGAACTATTTTCATTGGTTCATAAGTTACTGTTCGCATTTCTGATTGGTCAATTTTTTTTAAAACTTTGTTTTCCAATAGATCAGCAAATTAATTGTTATCATTGTGATTTTTTTATATTATATTTATTTCGCAATATATACTTAATTTAAGATGTTGCTATGGTTACATAGAAACAATGAGTTGATATCGAGTATAAAATTTTATTTTTGATCAAAAAAATCAATTTTTTATGTGACTAGAATACTAAAAACTAACTCAAAATGAGATTACAAAAGAGAGATTTCTGAATTTTTACTTAACAGCAAACTTCTAATTTCAAATTTTTTTTTGTCGCTTGACGTGGTATGCAGGTGTTATGTTTTTCATATGTTTTTTTTTTATTAAAAAAAATTAATGTAAGAGAAAAAGTTTTGCAAAAAAATATAAAAATATAACTTTTAACTTAAATCCAAGACAGTTATTTTTTTTTTTATTTCGTCTCCTTTTTCCTTGAAAATAATAAAGAATATGCAAGAACTTTAAGATTTGACATTGGTTTTAAAAAAGAAATTAAGAAAAATGAAAAAGTGAAAGAACAAAAAAAAAATTTGGAGAAACAATCATAGAAAAGAAATATAAAAAAATGAAAAAAAAAAAAAATGAAAAAATAATTTGAAGAAGCAAATTTTAAGAAACAAAAGTCATTTAAAACAAAAGTACAAAAGTACAAGTTTACAATATATTCATATATACATATATATTTGTTTTACATACTCACTTGTATTTTATTTCTATTTTCTTTAACTTTATATTTCTATTTCAACTCTTTCAATTTGTGATGACTATATCAATCAGGAAAGAAACCTTCTTCAATTGAGTTCAGCTTTAAAATGACACTTTAATTTTTTACAGAAAACTTAAATTTCAGTTTGTATTTGCGTTTGAACGTTACCATAACAACCATTTTATGTTACTATAAGAGATCTTTGTTTTATTTACATATTAACCAATCAAAACGCTTCTTATTAAAAACAATTAACAATCAAACATAAAATTTATTGACTTAAAAAATTAATTTATTTTTAGACATTTAAATTTCTCCCGGCATAAATTAGTAATAATTTCACACAGTACGACCGCAGTGATAAATTCACCATGCGGTAAATATGTTATGTTGTCATAGCGATGTCAAACAAAACAGTGGAAAACGCAACAAACCTGTCAAGGTGCTGACACTCACGCCCGGGCGTTTGTCTTATACCTGTAGTGTTAAAATCTTTAAATTTTGGTGATCTTTCATGGAAATGAGCTTGGTAGACCGCGGCCTCTTTAAGGGAGTCGTATATAAACATTCCTTCGAGGTTACAGACAAGATAAAGGAAAAAAATCTGAATGAATTAAGTCTAAGCCACAATATTTATATAACCATGGGTGCAAACAACGCCATTATAATAAAAAGTCAACTGTAATCCTCGAAAATTATTTGCGGCACATTATGTTCTATTGAAGAAATATAAAAAAACCCAACTAATTTCCAGTCCCTCCTTATCGTTACGAGCCAGTTTCTGTGGGTATCTGTAGTTAGCATATTCAGTTCATAATTTTATACCAAACGCACAAATGTTGAGAATGCTGTAACGAAAATATTTGTTGGCTCTCATTTGTTGGTGAAATTCTTTTTTTAAAAAGAATTAAGAATATTTACTATATAATATAATTCTTTGTTTACATATTTAATCCAAATAAAAACACTAAACTTGAAAAACAAAAAAATGTTCAAATAAGTATATAAGTGATAGTCGGGGTCAGCAAATAAAGATTGATTTTGATTTAGTGAATGCATATCTATTTTGTTTACTTGTTTATCATAGTTACCTAGCCAACATGTCACCATAGGAGCGTAGCCTGTTTTGCACTCGCTACGTACGACAGTATCGTTTTGGAACAGAGGTCAAAAATATATTGTGTTGTGAGAATGGAAAGTTATGCTTTTTTCACGTATATAAAAACTATAGCTGAACAATTTTAATTTTTCTCAATTATTCTTTTTCGCTTCTCTCCTATTTTAGTCTAAATAGCAAATCTGCCCTGTCCTTTCTTTTCTGGCCGGCAATACTAAATTCTTATATAGTGAAGAATGAAAATATACATATGTTTTTATCAACAAGTGCACATTAACAATGTCATATCAAAGCATCAAAATTTTAGGGTAAATTTCCCCACTCTTGTCCCCAGAGCTCTTTGAGATTAAAACCTAGTTTATCTCAAAGAGCTCTAGGGTCATAAATGTAATCTCCCTCCATCTACATCACAATAGACTATTCTCTCTTCATTTCGTGATAATAGAACTAGAGAAAAGTTTTGTCAGCTCTCAAAGACAATTTTATTCATTTGTGAGACTAATTGGGGAGACTACATAAACAAGTGGACAAGTAGAAACAGAGTTTGATTCCATTTCAGTGGCTTGCATATAACGAAAGCCATATCATAAATAGTTAACAATGTGGAAAATATTTATCTGTTACCAATGAACGAACGTTAAAAATTAATATGAAAAAACGGGTTTCTGAGTGTTTATTCAACACCCGGTTAAAACACTTGAACTTTAAGTAACTCTTATTTAACGCCTCAACCTTCAAAATTTATCAGCTCCAGATATGAAATTTCGTTGTTTTTAAATCGTTTTGTTCTTTTTACATAGTGAACGTTTCAAGTTAATAAAAAATTCTTTCTTCAAAAAACTACATGTTTTTTTTTGGTCAATCCAAGGTTCTTTCTTGCAAGTTCAAGGAAAATTTACACAGCAAAATTTCTAGACTGCGTCTGAGCCGAGAAATGTATTACCTGAAAAGAACGACGAAAAGATAAAAAAATCTTTTGTTCAGTTCAAGTTATATCTATTGCCAGATCTTTGTTTACATACAGTTTGCAACGTTAGTTTTACATATACAGTGGAATCTCTCTATCTCGACTACTCTCTATCTCGAACTTCTCTCTATCTCGAACTAAAGTCTCGGTCCCTTTGTGGTCCGCCTAAGGTATTTTCCTTTCTTTATCTCGAACTTTCTCTATCTCGAACAAATTTTTTGGTCCCTTGCGAGTTCGAGATAGAGAGATTCCACTGTACATGCGACCGTGGCAATCTCGTCCACAATGCTTTTCTTTCGCTTCTTGATATAGTAGTTCGAGGGTTCGGGGTAGCTGCATACTTTAGGGGCAGAAACTTTCGCGGGAACAAAAAATAGCGAAATTTTGCGACAAAAACTTTTATAGATTGTAATTTTAGGACGAATTTCGCCTAAAAAACTATCACGAAAATCAATAATCACTTCATTTGCAAGAAAAACTATTTTGCGAATGGCAACAATTCCCCTTTTTTCTCTTATTACGGAGTTTCATACCGCGCAGGTCTGGGCACTAGCAAAGCGCTTGTAGGGACAAATTTTTAAATCCCCTGCAGAGCGTAAGGCATTTGCTAGGGAAAACATGCAGCACGCAGAGAATTAGTCACTTTTTCCTTTGTATTTTCACTTTTTAAAGGAAGGCTCCTCAGTACTGACATAAGAGTGTATATTATGAAAGTTCAAGACCTATTAATTGCTTCAAGTTGTGGGTACACTCATTATGAAAAGTTGGCAGTCAAAAGAGAAAGAAACCTTATTTTTGGTAGCTAGTTACATCACAAGTTTTTACTATTGTCTTAAAAATATCACAGTGTTGATCAAAGAGGAATTGCTAGCATGTCATGCAAGATTTATATAGCTACTAGCACAGCAAAAATAATGTAGCTCATTTAAACATTACCTATAATATTAAAAAACAATTCCAAAAGTTCTTATTTTGTGTTTGCTAGAAACTTTATTTAACTAACCAGGGCTGGGCTACCTACATTTTTTATACACTAAAATAAAAATTATCAAAGCTGGCTGTATCTGTCTCGATGTAGTTTTCTTAGAGGGGTCACTGGGTCACTCATATATATAGCCTTATTCGTACAGTAATCAGATATACAGGTGGGAAAGTGCCCAGATGCTAAAAATAGGATCATAAAATTTCTAATATCACTCAACTTTAAGAAACATGAAACAGTGCAGTTCGAACACCAACTTAACCTTAAAAATTGCTACGCCTCAATTGTGCATTGGAATAATTTTTCAACCGCTGTGAAAAATAAAATATACTGTGGTTAAAATAAACCAATAAATGGAAAATAACTTTTTAAACAAATTTCGTGACTTTAACTGTTTTCGTCAAAAATTTTCAGTTGCCAATTTGGCAGAATTGTGCAAAAATTTTTCTTATGTCAATGTACAAAAATTACTATAGCTATCACAAAATTGGAAAGTGGACCTTGCCAAAATTTATTCTTGCATTTTACCAAAATTAAGAACAAAAAAATTAACAGTAATACAGTGTAACATGCTATTATATATATCCCTTCCTAGCTAGTTATGTAATATAATATGTACAATAATAGTTTCTAACAAAAAGTCAAAGCCAGTCATTATATCATTGAAGTGTGTATTTTATAAAATCCGCTCCTTATTGGTCCTTTATTTTAAAATAAGAGGAAAATAAATTGAGAAATCTCCTTCGTAAGATTTCTCGTCCCTCTGTTGCTAGTGGGGCACTTTTTTGTGCGTGGTTTAACACGGCACAAACAGACAGAGGGATCACGGGTCGTACATATTCCGCTCCTAAGATTGCTACCTTTTATTTTCATGCTTACGCATCACCCTCGTCCCCAGGGTTTTTTGCGTTCTTGATATTTCTTATATCAAAAAGGCAAAAAAACCTGGGCACGAGGTGGGTTACGCATCAGTCATTTTTAATCTCACTTTGAGATCTGGCATATCAGCGGATCTTGCGCCCTTACACTAATTCTATTTCCGGGCTGGTCCAACTAGGCTGTCGTCCTATTTGTGACGGCGATGATATATTGCGCGCTTTGCTATGTGTACTCTTCATTGCCAGTAAAAGTATAGATAAATCATAAATCGTGTTTGATTTGTAAACCAACTTAGGTTACTTACATAAACAGGAAACCAAAAATCTTCAACACCCTGCGTTTTTAAATCGTCTTTCCAAGCTAGGAGGCGAGTTAAGAAAAATCTATCAACTAATGAAAATACTTACGATATAAATGTATAAAATAATGAACTATCCGCCTCTTTGTGTCACTAAAAATACTTGTTATTCAGTGCGTGTCAAACTTTTGTTCTATATTTAAGAAATTTAGAATTAATTTTACAGCATACCGAATTTTCAATTAACGGACCTCCCATTAGCGCCGCCCTCTAATAAGCGAAACCGATCTCGCCCCCAGGGCCAAATTCTCTCTCTAATTTCGAACGACGTTGGATTGCCGAACAAAAGCTACGGTCGTTGGTAAAGAGCTGGGAATTCGAAAATATAATGCTTGCTGACCTTGACAATTATCAACTTGTAGTTTACTCTGCTACCCAAATTATAGTAAGGGTTTGGATGTGGCTATAAATGACTTAAGTCCTTAGTTCCTTCTCAATATTGACAAGTAATCTTTAACAAGTTCTAAAGAGAGTCGGTTATTGCCTGTCGTTAGTATTTTCTCGAGGTCTCTCCTAATGTCAGACGGACTCACAAGCGAATTCTTAGAGAAAGTTTCAAAACGTAACATCATTGAAATTGAACTACTCTAAATTTGGAATTTTTTTCCTTCGTCCTTCGTCAGAAAATATATATAAATTTTCTTTGTTCCTAAAGTGATTTTCTACTTCAGGTCGCTATAAGAACAAAACCCTTCCCAGGATTAATAAATAAATCAAAGAAGCAATATTTTCTTAACTATGTAAGTTATATATATATATATTAAAATTTGAAACAAAAAGAATATTAAAAAGAAAAACTTTATACTTTAATCAGAAAAAAATGCAAGGGAAGGTTTCGCGAGGTTAACAATTTTCCGCCTTTTTCGTGGAAATTTTCATATTGTCAGTGGTGAAAATTAATCCGGTCAGAGTTTTCGTCATCTTTTTAATATTGTTTTCAACTTTCTTTGTGACTTATTGTATTTATGGATTTCCAAACATATGCAACATGCATGAATATATATGCAACACATTTAATTGAATTCACTTTTGTTCAGCCTGAAAATTAGTCAATGGTGTCACTGTCAAAGAAAAATCTGCAAATTTTCCTTCTTTGTATGCCTTATGATCCAATATAAGTTGCTTAAACGTTAAAAAGTCTGTAAAACTAATCAATAATTCCAGGATCTCTTCACTTATACTGTTTTTTCTTGAGGCTAAGTCCTTCATAAAAGATGTCATATCGAACCTAGGTATTCTTTTTAATAGTTCACTTTCTATGTGTTTCTCAAGCATACCAACGTATTCATTAAATATAGGCGTGTAGGTCAATTTGTTTTCCTCAGAATCATCAAATTCGTCACAATGCTTATCCATGAAATTCATTTGCATTTCTTGAAATACTTCATCAACTACAATGTCTTCGATATGTCCAATGACTGCATCAAATTTTTTGTCTCTAGAACTTGAGCGACCTTGCACTAGTACTTCTTCCATTCTACATATAAAAACAAGATATAAATTTAAGTGTAGCCTCAAACAGCATACTCAAAAGATCATAAAACAGTCAAAGGAAAAAGAACATTTAAGCCATTTAGAAACTCTGAGCCACTAGAAAAAAACAGTTTTTTTACTGTAAGACATGTTTTATGACAACTTAAACTGTCTTCAAAGTCGTGTTTGTTAAAAAAGCAACAAAAACAACCACATATATAATATGTATACACAATCAAACTTCTTATAAATATAAATTACATACAAATTTTGATTAAATTGTATACAAAGAAGATATATAGTATATAAACAGAATTGTGTGACTTTATCAACTAAACTCATTGAGCAAATTGTACCAAAATGAAGCCATTTTGAAAACTCTACACCAACAAACTTTTAACAAAGTTAGTAGTGATACTATTTGCAATTATATATATCTGCCATTATGTTTTTTCCTCAAAGCCATTTGCTTGATATCCTGTCATTAAGGAAGACTCCTGCCACTAAGAAAGACATGTTCGGCCCACTAGTTATTGATATAATAATATTGACATAAATTCATTGTTTGGGAGATATATGGGTCCAAAATAAAACATTGGTGCCTTAAACCAAAATGTAACGATATTTTTTTGTCGGACCCGACAAAAAATGTTGCTACAGAAAAAGTGCGACATTTGGTGTCACAAGCCTATAGCCTGAATTAAGGCTTGTCTAGAATATGGAAAAAAGGTTCAGTTCATGGCAGCAGACTTGCAAGCATTGGGTACATAAGAAGTGCAGTAGTATTGGTGGAAGGTTAAGAGCTGACATTCAGTTTGTATGCAAGCGTTGCAAAGGTGAGATTATAGAGAATGAAGTATTTCCAGTTTTAATGATGTATACAACAGTGGCTCGTTAGAGATAGTTGAGAACTTCTGTTACTTAGGTGATATGTTGGGCAGTGAAGGGGGTGTTGGAAGAAGTGTTACTTGCAGGAAAGGTTCTGCTTGGAAAAAGTTCAGAGAGTTACTTCCTTTGTTGACTAGCAGAGTCTTGTCAATTAAGGTAAAAGGTAGGTTGTATGAGGCCTGTTTAAGAAGTGTTATGTTGTACGGTAGTGAGACATGGGCAGTGAAGCAGGAAGATCTTGACCGTTAGAAAGGAATGATATGAGAATGGTTAGGTGGATGTGTAACGCCAGTCTGAGAGACAGAAAGAGTTCAGATGAGCTAAGAAGCAGGCTAAGTATCCGTAGAATTAAAGATGTTATCCAGATAAGAAGATTGAATTGGCTGGGGCACTTGGAAAGAATGGAGGAGGATAATTGGGTAAGAAAGTGTAGAGACTTGATAGTTCCTGGGGCAAAGCCCAGAGGCAGACCGAGAAAGACTTGGCAGGAGGTTATAAGGACAGACTTGATACAGCGGAAGTTGAGTTTAGATCTAACACAGTCTAGATCAGATTGGAAGAGGGTCATTAATATACCCCGTCCAACCCATGCTAGCATGGAAAACGGACGTTACGCCGAGAATGATGATGATGATCATTTACTATTGATTCACATATTTGTTTACAGAAAAGTCGATAAAAAACTTTTTTGTTCAGTTTAGATCGCTAGATTTGGCAATTTTTTAATGTCACAAGACCAATATCACATGTTTAAACCCCCATTGTAGAGCCCTTATGGGCGTTTGAGACTAAGATAAATGGTGCATAAGTCATCCTAAGATCGAAAATTTAAAACTTCCCATAGATATCAATTTTTTAACGATTTTTGAAATTTTAGCCCGCCTTCAGTTTTTGTCACGTCTTTTAAAATAATAATAATAATAAATATTTAAAGTGGCTAGCCCAGAAAATCACAAAAACCTATAGTTAGTGGATTGTTTCCACTGGGGGCCACTAGAACAAAAAAGAAGCAAAAAATGATAAACCTTAGACTGCCTCAGCTCAATCAAACATAGTAACATTTATAATCTGTGAAAATTGAAAAGAAAAAGAATAAAAAACAAAGATTAAAAAGTTAAAAAGTGATCTCCATTAGAATTTGCCAAATACATTAGAGATGGAAGTCTTAAACGAAAGCAGACTTCCATTACAGGTCACTTGGTCTGGAAGATTATTCCACACTTTTGCAGCTCTAAATGGGAAGGCTTTTTTGCCAAATTCCGTGTTGACCAAGGGAAGTGTGAACCTGTTTTTTGAAGCTCCTCTTGTTTGATGATTATGACAGTTTTTTGCCAAAACGAATTTTGAGCGCATGTAATCAGGAGCAATGTGATTCATGGCTTTGAAAACTAAAATGGCATCGTTTTTGATGAGTAAATTATTCAGTGAAAAGTAACATTAGTAACATATGTTATGTATCTTTTAAGAAGCTTGAAGCACACAAAAGTACCCCATTGCAGTTGATTTTCTACGGAATCCAATATTCAATAACTAAATTATTGAAAGTTAGTGACTTTTCCTGTTGGGAAACTTGATATTTATATACCCGTAACTTAAGCAATATAAGGTTTTAATCTGACAGGATAATAGTAAACAATTTAATTTCTTTTCAGGATATGTATATACTGTACTTTTTCAGCAGCATCACAGAGTTAACTTAATATCAAAACTAAAATATTTGCTGATGTTTTACTTTAAAATCTAATATGCCTGACCAAATAGCTTCATCATTTTTATAATACAATGAATTTAAAAGTAATTCTTCTCTTCTCTCTCTTTGTCTTCGGAGAAAAAACACAAGGCTTTTACATTTAGCTAGCTAGCTATGTAATTATTTGGCATTAACAATAGATAAAAAAGGTCAAGTATTTTTGATTTTAAAGAAATAAAAAATGAAATAAAATCAGTGGTGATGAAAATAATGCAACATAAAATAAAACAACAAAATAGCAAATTAAAGCCAGGCATTGTTTTTCTGCGCTTTCCGCCATTATGGATATAAACTTAGATACAAGCCTAGTTGGCCGACCGTTCCTTAACTGTCGTCTGTATACTCTGGAGTTTTGGTTTGATGGTCAACTACACTGGCGAAGGCTTTTGTGATAGTGATATGGTGGTATACATCGAAGGTTCAGGTTAAGTGCCAGTGGCGGGAAATATATAAATTAATTTTTATTTTAGAAATGGTATGTTTTTAACAAGCTATTTAGATAACAGGCTAGCTTTGTTTGCTTGGCTAGATATTTTTATACGTAGAGTGGTTGATGGTTAGGCGTCAATAAGAAATAAACACCCACTGCCCCCCAAATAATAGTTAGCTAGTTTAGCTACTCCTAAAATGTTGCATTAAAATTGTATAGCTCGCTAACCTACCCTTTTGTTGCTGTCCTTTTAAAAGAAAAAATGGAACTATTTCATCTTATCTCATTAGGCAATGTTCAAGTTTTATTTTTTTTCCAATAAGCATATCGTAAGCACTCCTGCTATAAAGCCTGATTGTTTTTCGCATCATAAGTATATCTAATATCCTGGCCTTATTTCGAAATTTTAAAAGCAAAAAAATTGCTTCTAATATATATTATATATAACACTTTTTTTATGACGCGTTCATTTCTAAAATTTAATTATCAAATATGCATTCTTCGTCACAAAAATTATCAAGACAAGATTTATAGCAAGTGAAAACATGGCCCAAAAACGTTTAAAAACCAAAAAGGAACTAGAGAATTGAAATGTTGCCGTGATTAACTTATGTTACGACAGTTTCCATAAATCTTGTAAACTATGAAAACAAGTTGATTTCAAAACTGAAAACGCTGCAACTTTGCATTGTTTTTAACAGAGATGTTGAAAGTAGTTTTAGTCAGTAAATTTATTTGTTTGCTTTATAATTGCTTTAGGGTTACAATTAGCTTTAGAATTCTTTTTTTAAATTGTTTCCCATTGACTTCCACTTCCTTTCATTTTTAAGGTTACAGTTTAAAATAAAAGACAAGAGTTTTAAAATATAGTTTTGAATCGTTTTATTATTGTTTCATGTCAATGTTTTGTAAACTATTTAAAAAAATATCATATGTTCTTGAAACCATCAAAATTATTATTTTCAGGAGGGGCCATGGCTTAGATAAGGAGTCTCAGAGTATTTATGACAGAGTATTTAATGCTCATTTTGAGCTACGCATATCCAATAAAGGTCTACACTATCAAATAACTCCCTACAACATCCAACAGCCCACACAGTGTGCCATCTCGGCAATTTCCCTCACATGGATGGAGTTTACCCGGGGAAAAATGGTAACATTTATATGCCCATATTGAATTGCCGCCAAGGGGAAATGAACCTCAGTCTTCCGCACAAAGTATGAGAGTTGTAACCACTTAGCTGTGACAATACTGATGCACAGATTTTGATGTTGTATTAAGCAACAAGTAATAAGTAAAGTAAATTGTATGCAAATGTATTTTTAGATGGATTATAAAATTTTATTGGTTATGATCTTGCAAGTGGGTGTTGTGACATCGATCATTCTGAACAAAGAAGCACAAGAATATTTAAATGGTTTGATTAAATTTTTTAATGAGAACCCAACAAATTCGATTTTCGATTACGTTATTCCGCCACCAATTGATTGCCCACACTTACCCCCATTCTTTATATGGGCCCCACTTGAACATTTCAATATCAAGGTTAAATGCCCAAGACATCCTTCTATATACCTCAGAGGATCTGGATGGACAGATGATCTGCTTACAGCAAGATCAAACAGAAATCCACGACTTGTGTTTGATTTACAGCGTAATATCGTACTTGTCCAACGGCATTATGGTTGCAAATTAGACCGAACAACACAAACTCTATCGGGTTCAATTGAATTTATGCAAAGCTTTCCAATTTCGTTAAGTCCAAATCACTTTCCATTTAAGAAATATCATCAAAGTATGGTAAGTTTTAATCTGATTGATTACATCTATAGCCAAGTTATTGAAGGTGTGTCGTTCTTTCATATCTGCCGAGGTATTTCCGCTATGAATTATGGATATTTTGATCGCTGCTTGGGTCAAAACAGTGAGAAAGTATTTCAGGAAAATGTTCTGTTTTCATATCCTAGTGCTGACAAAATTGAAACTATATTTCTAGACACATTCTATAGTATCCAGCACATATTGCAAAATGCGAATTCATTACCGAGTACATTGATTTCTATTGATCACACTTTAAAACTTGGACGGGGTATAGCTGGGGTTAAAAACAAAAGAGAGTATGTGAAACTATTTTCAATTCTTAATGAAGACAATGAAATTGTGAGTTGGAAAGCAACTAAAACAGCTGACCAAGAAGAATTAATGCCAGTTTTATTGGATCTCAAATACAAACTTGAAATTACTGGAAGAAGTTTGCAATATGCTTTTGTTGAGAACTGCTGTGAGTCAAGGGATATGTTAGATTCTCTATTCCCAGGTGTTTCTGTTAAATTGGATCCCTATCATGCTGTTGCAATGATAACAAATGTCTTGCCAGATAAAAACTCTGTTAAGGCTAACATATTCTCCAAAGAATTACGTCAGATATTTAACCAGCATGAAGACACTGGCGATAAGAGGCAAATGGAGACCGCATCACCTGGTGTTATAATGCATCGTCTTGTACAACACATTGCAAAGCAGGAGAGTTACTTGAATATGTTAACAGATAATAAGAAACAAGAGGTGTTAGGTAAAATTGAAATTTTGAAAGAACATATTGTTATGGGATGTCTGTCCGATATACCATCGGGAATGGGTAGTGACAGTGTTGAAAAATATCATTACGAATTTCACAAAAGTCCTTGGAACAATCATGCATACGCGTTGAGTCCTGAAATTGCCATTGCTATTTTTGCAATTTTATTGGCTACTTACAACAGTCGACTGAGTGGTACAAAACATAGTTGCAACAGCAGAATTACACCATACCTACCCAAAACGTTTCTCTCTCCTTTTCTTCAAGCACCGAAAGAGCCTGAGTCATTAACAATTGATGATTTTGCTTTACTGGCATCTGGAAATATATTGACCAACAATCTCTTATGCCGATTAGCCTGCAATATTTATTACACTTATAATTTCTTAAAAAAAATGAAACATGCATGTGTTGGGCAAGATTTTCAATGCGAGACAGCCGTTAAGTTTATGTTTGATACCACAAATAGTGAGGCAACTTTAGCTGCACAGCATGACCACTCGTACCCCAACACAGACCACACCAGTGTATTGTTCAATAATTTAAAGTCGTTTAATTTGACAAAGGAAAAAGTACCTGCGGATGGTGATTGTCTTTTTCGTAGCATCCTGAGAGAAGTTATAAAAAAGATGGGAAGTATCAATGAAAAAGATAAATTTGGGCAACATTTAGAAAATATTGGAATGAAGTTGACTGAAACAGAAGAAGATCTCATTATGTGGTTAAGGTAATCCTGTTAATTTTTTTTGTAGCATTTTACAGTCATAGGTGTGGGTCAGCTGTAAACATAATCTGTGCCACCCCTGCGATGAATAGAAAACTGAAACAAATGATAAGAATGGCATTTGGATGCTTTCATGCTTTCATGTTGAAAAAAAAACTTATCAATAAAAATAAAGCAGTGGTATATATCACAACATCTTTTAGTATCAAAAACTCCTATGTGTGTCTTCTAATTCTGTACCTGCAATTTATGACTAGTTTTTAAATGTGTCGTTGTATAGTGTAACCGTTTTTTGTATATATATTTTTGTTAACTCTTACATTTAATTATGTGAGAGGGCAAAACCTTAAAGGCCAAGAAAAGTTGTATATATATATATATCTACATACCTTTTCTGTGTTATAGCCGAATACAAACTGAATGCCAGCTCTTAACCGTCCTCCAATACTACTGCTCTTCTTATTTACCCAATGCTTACAAGTCTAACAAAAAATTGAGTTACTACCAACCCCTTTCCTGCAAATGCCACAAGGCCAATTTCCAACTACAAGGTCACACTTTACTTCAATGCTACTAATCATGACTTTATACTTTACTGCATTCACTCTTTAACCCTTTCTCTTCTACTCCTTTCTTCCACTTCTCCAACTTTTCAACAATTCTTCCATCGACTCTGCTACGAGAACTAAATTATCACAATAACTCCCATGGACAACCTGTTCTGAATTCCATTGACAGCGCTTCTAAGACTAAAACAAACAACAAAGGACTAAGAACAGAACCCTGATGTACACCAACATTTACATTAAATTCATCTCTAAATGAATTGTTAATCCTGACACGACTTCTAGCATTGCTGTACATATAGACTGTAGCATGTCAAATGTAAAACATTTTTTCTTAGAGCGTTATTTGTTCATGAATTGAAGTCAGGTGAACAGTACAAGAACTACATGACGAAAGAAGATATTAACGACATTGACTCATTCATGACAGCTGGTGTTTTTGCATCTAACATTGGTGACTTAGTTGTGGATGTTTGTGCAGATGTTCTAGGCTTGCCCATTGTGGTCATATCATCATTAAGTCAGATGAACGTTAGTATACATCTACCAAAACACCAACAACACAGTGACAGCCCCATCTATTTGTCATATGATGCATCTGCTAGTGGTCATTATGATGGAACTAAAAGTTTTGTTGAGCAAGAAAATAACGATTCTGATATAGAGGGTAGGCTTATTTATTTTTACTTAGCTGATTTTTCTTCATATAGGTACATATATTTTAAGCTTCGAAACTGTTTTTGAAATTATGCAATTTTGTTGGAAGCACAAAGCTAAATGGTGTGTACTTTGGATTTCGCTAATTATAACCGAGGCAAATTTGAACTTAGGCATTGTAGCGCAGTGCTAAATGTTGTTTCATAAAAAAGGTATTTGACAGGAAATTGACATAAAAAAATGGTAAAAGACACCAAAATAAATTTTCAAATATATTTTCCAAGTAGTTGGAATTTCTTTAAAGGAAGAAAATTTCAAGAACATAACTTTTGCAAATGGCCCTTTTTAAAAATTTATGTGAGAAATTGCATTCACGTTTCAAGATGAGACTTCACTTTTGCGATACGCATAGGTGTTTATTATTATATGGTCAAGGAGGTCTTGAAATAGCGTGAAAAGTTATCATAAAATATCATCAACGATAGAAACACGATTTTGAATCGATTAAAAGAGTTAAATGAATGTTTGATATAATTGACTTGCAAATAGCCTTATTCGCCGGCCTATATTTCGCGATTTCGTACAAGAATAGCGAAATCACAAAAGTTTCTTTCACAAAACTTTTTTTCTTTAAAAGTAGGTCTATAACTTTTTCAGCTGTGTATTTTAGAACTCCGCTGTCGATGTAGAAGCAACCAAAGAGGAGGAAAGGTCATAACAACGTGTCTTTCACATCCAACATATTCCACAAGATGTCCCTGCAAAAAAGTTGGAAGACCATGCTCTTTGAGATGCGATTGTAAGTCGTGTGGCAACGGGAAACCGAATATTGATCTCGCAACCTTGTCTTGTCGTTGTGGACAAAGCCGACGAACCACTGATGATTACAAAGCTTGCGTAGCTGGGAAAAAATGTCCGTGTAGTGGAAGCTCTAATGGTTGCACAGATCAATGCGACTGCAAAAACTGTCACAACTCATTCGGTGTCAAACCGGAAGTTGTTAAACCGGCTACTCCCGCCAAACGGAAACGAGCTGATAAATCCTACGTGAGAAGGAAAACGTCAGACTTTATCGCTGATGGTTGTGAAGTGTTGGAGTCTGAAGAGGAATGGAATTTGCAGGAAATTTCCGCCCTTTTGTGTTGCGTCAACTTGTTGTTGCGGACGTCAACATTGACTGTAGAGCATGTCCATCTTGTTTACACGTCGGTAGCCGAAAGTTATGCCATGTGTAACATCGGTATGCGACTAAAGAAGCGTGGGATCGATCAAGTAAAAGAGAAACTTGAAACCTTTGGGTTGAAGGATGTGTTCTTATTGGGGGAAATTAGTTAGAAAATTGTTAGCTAATTGTTAAAAACGTGTACATAGTATAGATGTCGAGAGAAAGTATCCAAACAAATTTTCTTTTGTTACATAGGAAACGCAAATGCTGCTACTACAGTGCTTTGTGTTTTAGGATAAGAAAAATAGCACATTGAAGTTTTTCAATATATCAATAGGCTTTTGTTTGCAGAAAATAGTAGCTGTACGTGTGTGTGTATTTCTTTGTTTTTATTTTGTTTTTAAAGTTTCAGTATGCAAGAACCGCTCATGTAAATTTACAGCTGCGAAAAGTCAGGATTTAAAATCTTATTTGTACAAGTATACGTGTCTCATAAGATTGCTACTATTTTAATTGGAAATCACTTAAAGGTTGTGACAAAATACCGCAAAATTTTGGTGCGTTTATTTATGAACTTTTCACACGTTTTTTAATAAGAAAATGAGCTTCAAAAACCTTCAAATCGTAAGAAAATTGTCAGAAAATCTCCAGCCTCATCGTGTTAAGATTTGATTTTTTAAGACCTTGATATTTATATTTACATTTACTAGACCAAAATAAAACAGAGTTTCTTTTTTTCCAGTCAAATATAAAAGAAGTCTTCGATAAAAATAAAAGATGTCTTAAATAAAATGCAGAACTATGTTAATGTTATTTATAACTGTAGATAAAATATCGCAGTCATTTAATTTATAAAGAAAAATAAGAAGAGGGAAAAAAATTAAGACAAAATTAACGAAAATTTTAACCTATATGTTCAGGCATTTTGCTAAGAAAATTGAGGTTCAGGTAACGGTTTTCTTATAAAACAACAAACGTGTATTTTGATTTACTTTCACCGAATTTCATTTGCGTTTTTTTAGCTATGATAGAATATCTTTGCTCTATTTTGTGGGTGTACGTTTTTGCTCCAACTTTTTGATCTGTACCTATACCTTATTCGTACTAATTTTTACGCATCCGCGCAAAAACGTTTTTTAATACTGTCAAAATTTAGGACAGAAATAATATTTAACATTTTGTGTGAGATTACTACGCTAAAAAGTACAATACTGCAGGTTTACATTTTATAAAGCTCTATATTTTCCAAAATTTTACAATTCTTATCGCGAGTGGAATAGATATTTTTTTTTGCTGGACAAAAATTAGTACGAATAAGGTATATTCACTAATGAGACTAATTCTACTTTTCCTTCTCTGTTCCTACTGCTTTTTCCAATGTACGGAAGTTTTTAGATACCTTCATGTTGTCATATTGTAACAGAGAGAGACTTGTGTATATATATTTTATTTACTCATGCCGAGTGAACAAACATTTTTTTGCGAAGTAAACTGCTGTCGTTGTGCTTAGTATGTTTAAAGCGAAATAATAATAGTTACTTAGTAAAGGAACCCTTTTTTTCTTTTTGTTCTTTTAATAAGAATGTCTAAATTTCAGGGCTGGATGTATGTGTTTTTAATATTCTTCCAACAATTGTCAGAATACTGTTCGGAAATAATTGTTTCGTAGTAATTCTGGCCGCGCCTTGTTCTCGGCTTCAACGTTCTTACCAACAGGTTCTTATAAACAACGTCTCTTTAGGGCGATCTAAATTTTATTGCATAATAATTTCATGTCTTGCGCAGCATTTTGTACAATACTTTACTATTAGAGAATTTCAGATG
This sequence comes from Hydractinia echinata, assembly GCA_030067915.1. Lineage (NCBI taxonomy): Eukaryota > Metazoa > Cnidaria > Hydrozoa > Anthoathecata > Hydractiniidae > Hydractinia > Hydractinia echinata. Next base: position 100,798 of record JASGCC010000140.1, on the reverse strand, counting down.
AAAATTTTTTTCTCAAAAAATAGCAAAATTAAATTTCGCGAAGTATCAGAGTTTTTTCAAACCGCGCAATTTGATCACGAAAAATTATGAAGTCCCTCAACCGCTAATTTCGAAACGAAAGTAAAAACTATACCATTGACGTTATTCTTTGGAGTAAATTTTTTGGTTTTCTAAATGTCTATAGATTGATAAACTTTATTGAACGTCCGCGAAAATTAATTCCCGTCGAATTGTTTCAATTACATGTGAAATTTAGTTTAGCAAAGATGCAAAACTTTTATATCATTTTTGTATCAAACGATAGATATTTGCATGCAAATGTACACATTAAGCCGTTACCTTTGATTACAGTCTGTAAAAAATAATTAAGTATGATTTTTAAGTATATATAAATAATATAAATATACCTCCACAATATATATCTAGCGAATTAAAAAAATAATAATGAATTTAGAAGAGTACCACAACGATAATAGAAAAAGTTTTGTGTTGCAATCTGATATACCAGAAGTGACACGAAATGAGCCGTGTTGTTTGGGAATTGACGAAGCTGGTAGAGGTCCTGTTCTTGGTAAGTTTTTAATTAGACTGTTTTGCCAAGTTTTGAAATGTAAGATTTTTACTACACGCATCAAGGGTGGCCTCATCTAAAATCTGCTAAATAACATTAAATTTGGACCAAAAATATTGATTCTTTCTAAAATCTCCTAAATAACCTAAAATTTAGACCAAAAATATTTATTCTTTCTAAAATCTCCTAAAAAACCTAAAAATTGGACCAAAAATATTTATTTTTCCTAAAATCTTCTAAAATTGTTTATGGTAACATCCATTTTTTTCGAATTGTAATTTTTTTTATTCTGTTTTAAAAAATTGAGCATATCTTAGATAATGCGATTTGAAATGAGCAGCTTTTCTGGTATTTAAAAAATTATTTCCTTAAATTTTGATAAAATCTCCTAGTTTTTATACGTTATTTAACGTTTTCTAAACTTTGTTCTCGAAACCCCGAAATTCTCTTAAAATTTCCAAATTTAATCTTTGGTGCCCCGTTCGTTTGACAGTTGTGAGTAATAAGTGTATATACATTTTACAGCAAAACACAATTTATTATTTGCATTAAAAACAAGAGTTAAAATGAAGAGTGTTTTAAAATTTCGTAACTTTAACCTGAATTATTTCAGAGCTCGTGTTTTTTTAGATTTTAATTTTGGAAATAAGGTTTAATAGAAGAAAACGTGATTATAGTGATTGTCATTCGACAATCACTATAATCACGAAAATTCCCTTGCATATTTTCTCCAGTTAAGTCATCTAGTCTATTGTTAGTTGGAAGTTTGAAATCACGCTTCTTTTACTTACTATTTTGTTTGGTGCAGTATAACACATCAGTACATCCTACTTTTAAGGTCCTATGGTGTATGGCATTTGTTTTTGTCCCATCAGTATGAAGGAAAAGCTTGCCGACCTTGGGTTTGCAGGTATGATCTTGTGTTTGTATACGTCAACGGTGTTGTCACGTCTCCACATAACTCCCTACTTCTCCTCAATTTTGAAGTCTCCTCAAAACTCCTCAATTCTCTTCTGAAAGTAGTTGTTTAAACAACGTTCTTCCCAAATCCTTAGCTTTAGTGTTGCAACCTGTCGAATGTTTTTATTTTTAAAACGTTATAATCTATATGGGCACAGTAATTTTTTACTCGTGGCAACACCTTTAAAGGTTATCTTCCGAGAAAAAAACAAGTTGAGTTAAGAATAATTTAACAAAACAACTTTCCTTTTGCCTGCAAAGTTGTTTTTCGGTAGATATTTTTGAATAAGAATACCACTTTGCAAGACAACCACAAGTTTTGTCAACCGCCATTACCGGCCATTCTGAAACAGCTAGAAAAGACGATTACCACTTTTTACGGTAACAAATGTTAGCATATCGAAGCTGTACGCTTCTTTTTTTCATGGCGTAAATATTTTAGATTCGAAAACTTTAAACGAAGAAAACCGGGATCGATTATTGGCCGTGATTGAAGAAAACAAAGACTACATTGGTTGGGCTGTCAAAGTTATTTGCCCCACCCAGATTTCGAATGACATGCTTCGAAGGTTTGTTGGAATTGTATTGTATAAGGTGCTCTCCTCTTTTTGTCTGTGAAAAATATACTTTTTCAGAAAATTAGACATGATAAGTCATTAATCCTCTTATCATTTTCGGTAGCCAAAAATCAAATATCGAGTTAACTATTTGTCTGATGTCAGTAGTGTAGAATTAATAGATGTTCAAGTCGTTATAAAGCACGGCACGCTTTTTGCGGTGTATACATAAATGTATTGAGTTACAAGTTTAAGTTTATCCTAGGACGAAGATTACACTGAATGAACTTTCACACAATGCTGCCATTGAACTAGTTCAAAAGTCTGTCGCAAGTGGAGCGAACATCAAAGAGGTATGTAGTTAGTATAACAATTGATATAAATTATCTGAGTGCTATATGTTATAGAGAGAGTCCACTGTATATTAAAAACATCAAAAAAGATTAATATTTCGCGAATCAACATACGTTTTTGTCGTTGAAAGAATCTGACATTTTCCCACCTATTTTTCTTTAGCACACATTCTTTTGGTGTGAGGAGAAAATGGTAAACACCTACACTGATTATAAACGAAGGCTTTATTTTTACAAATGCACTAGTGCATAACCTGATATTGTTTCTATGATTGCTATATCTCCCCAACCGTAATATATTGTGAAAGAATTTCGAAAATTATCTGCACAAGCAATTAGATACACTGTTTCTATACAGAACAATTCGTTTATGTTACTTGGTTTGATCCAAAATCTTGGATAGAATCCCCGAATACACGACTAACTATTTCTTAAACAACGCTACTTTTTCCTGTCGTCAGTACGCCCCATTTTCCGATTTTTTGGATATACACGGGCCGTCGCGTGCTTTGCTCCATAATGCGGACATGGCAGAAACTGCGATTAGCGCATTTTCAAGATTATTTTTGGCCTCGTCTGTGGAAGGATGGAGTGTGGACCAGGTGATGTTGTTTGACGATTTCGACAAAAACGGCTTAAAACGACCATTTCCACAAACATGTCCAGCAATGTAGATACTGCTTGTATTAGGCTTCTTCTTTAGATACTGCGTAACCAAAAACAGCATAGCCATATATACAACCTGGCCTTAACTTTCTTATTGTTTTTTAAACATAGGAAAAAATTATTTTCTTGTTTATGTGTTGACAGCTTGATTGTTTTTATTTATTGACATGTATAAATTGTTGGGAGCAATCATGTTGCAAAGCTAGAAAATATAATAAAATTAATAAGCAGTATTGGGGTGTAATATGATAAAAATGTTTAGTTACATTACGCCAACGATACACGAGTCGATTCATTGCTTTCGATTAGTACACGTGGTATGCATAAGAAAGTTACTTTTTTGGAAGGTGAGACAATAGAGCCACTGTTTCATACTACATGTCTTCTGAAAGTGAAAAAAGGATTACTGGCACAGCTGATGCAATTTTCTTTATAAAGCTTTTTAAAAAGAGAGGCAGTAAAAATAGAGAGAAATTGGACAAAAAAAAGCGATAACATTGACTGTAATAATGATTACCTTTTGCGCGACTTTTGCCTTCAACGCCAAGCAGTCTTTTTTAGCTTTTTACGGACGAATCCAGACGTTTTCGGTCTGTTGAATGATTTTTTCTCTTTGTTTTTGTAAACTTTGGCTCCCATATTCCACACTGTTTTTCCCTACACCATTTTTTTTTTTTTTGCCAACCTCCTGTATTTCTTTTTTTTAAAAAATATTGCCTGTGCATTTGCTGTAATGAAATGAAGTGTTTCTGATGGCTAAAAAGCAGCATCTAATTGCAAGGTTTCCAACGTTTTTGGACAAAACAAATGTTTGAAAAGCAACTTTAATTTGGTGATTTCCTTGTGATAGACGAGACGATTTGTAGAAAACAACCAATCAAAATAAATTGATCGCCTAGCGTATCGCTGCCTTTAGTTATCTTGCTTGCAATTTTCACTCACTAGGTTTTATTTATTATGCTGACTTAACATGTTTTGTAGATGTATGTTGACACAGTCGGAGACGCAACCAAGTATCAGGCCAAACTCTCTCATATATTCCCAGATATTACCGTAAAAGTAACACCGAAAGCTGATGCGTTATTTCCTGTCGTAAGTGCGGCCAGTATATGTGCGAAGGTACCTTGTTTTTTCTCATTTTTTGGCTTGCTTTAATAACCATTAACATTAAAATTTTGGTATAAAGTAAATGACTAGGTGTAACATAGGTAGCCCGAGACCGATGTCTTAAGAAATGGATTTTCAGTGAAGGCGAGTTTCCAGAGGAATACGGATGTGGGTACCCGTCAGGTTAGTTCATTAGTTCCACAAGGTGTCCATTCGGTTACCATATTTAAAACTTAAAGCTGGAAAATTGATAAAACTTTGGTTTGGTCAGAGAAAAAGCTTTTTAGTTTAGTGTTGCCCTGGAAGTTTTGATCTGAAAGGAAAATGAAGAGAAAACTCGCGACCATGTTGTATATAAAAATATAACAGTATTTTACTGACTTAAAAATGAATAAATCCAATATATTACAATAACAGAAATTAACGTTTGACTTCATTAACGAAAGTTTAAAATTTACCGCGTACGCGGGCGTGTTGTTGTGTATAAGTGGGCGTTAATTTCTTATTGGTGTTATTGTAGCGACCTTAGTTTTGTTTTAAAAAATGCACACTAGAAGATAGACTGAAAATGTTGTCGTTTTGAACTTTTGTCTTTTTTATATTTTATCATACTCTTTGATATTACTAGTTGACAGAGCATGTTAATTTAATTAGCGTAACAAATTTCTACTTGTTTCAAAGCGTTAACTCAATTAAGCATTATTTTGCAAGACGTTATATTGACAACACTTTAGTGTACTAGTCGGGCAAACCGTCCTTTATTTACCGCATTTTGTGTCTCGCTACTGCGTTCACTATTTTGCGTGACAGACAGACGTATACGGGTACCATAATGTAGTTTAAAAGAATCGGTAATGAGTTATCGTATTTCTCATTTATTTATATCGAAATTTAATTATTAGATCCAAAGACGAAGAAGTGGTTGAAAGGCATAACTGATCCTGTTTTTGGTTATCCTCAATTTGTGCGGTTTAGTTGGTCAACCTGCTCAAACTTGTTGGAAAAAGACGCAAAAGAAGTTACATGGTTAGTTATGCAGCCAAAGAGCTTGCACAATGAGATTAAACATTCACTCAAACCTATATAAGACGGCCACTCTGAGGACTTAAAAAAAGTAGTCGTCTTACGCAGGTGGTCGTCTTATAGGACACCTCTATCAGATGACCAGCCTCTGACGTGGCCGTCTCAGACAGGTTTTTCCTTCTGGGCTGGTCCACAACTTGTGAAATGTAAGAAACTATTTGAAATTATTTAATTTAGGTAGAAAAGTGGGGGACGTTTATTTTCTGTTTTTTAAATCAAATCTTTCATATCATTAAGAATCAGCTGACGTTGAAAGGTTTTTAATTTCTCGTGCAAACGAAACCTGTCATACACACGCATGATAAATCTGAACATGTGCAAAATTAAATTCAAAAAGATTTAAAAGGTGAATTGGCAAGTTTAAAATATAAGTGCATCTCTATCTTTGTGTTTCCTTTGTCTGTTTGTCACACCGGCTGATTTCGTGTTAAGAACGCACGAAATAATTTTTGTCAAAGTAGCAAATTCCCTTGGGTTTTCCACAGGTTAACGACTATTTCTTTAGAAAAACTGAAACAACTAGTAATTATTATAATTAGGGATGACAGCGAAGAAGTTGACGAAGCTGCTAAAGGTACGGCACCGATCACTTCCTTTTTCGGGCAGCAAAAGAAAGTACAAACGGTCGATCGAAGTAAATTCTTTACCGAGAGAAAATTGATACAGGTGTACGATTTGTTATAACATTTTGGAGATCAAAGTTTTTGAACAGCGACGCTGCTATCCTGACGGGAAAGCATGGATTCATGTCACATTTGGTGATTTTATTCTGAAACAGCAGAAAGATAGAGAGAGGGAGAGAATTTCACCATATGCTTCTAAAAGGATAACGTGAAGCAATAAAATTTGTTCGTAACGATGTTGAAGTGGCTGTGAAGCTGGAAAAAAGGGTTTGGTGTTTGTAATGCCAGTGTAAATATTGTACACAATTTAGATAACTCATTTTCACCATGTTTGGTTCTTTGTGTCGTGAGATTGATGCCGGCTTAAAATTTTTTTCGCTAGTACTGAGTTTAGCAGATTTCCCCTTTTTTGTCATTAACCGTGACTTGCAATTCCTACAAAAATTTTCAAACTTAGTTCACAAAATTAACATCGTTGAAAATAAATTACTGTGAAATTTTTCGAAAGCCAGAATGTGATAGAGGGGTGCGCGAATAAAAAAAGCAAAGATGAATTGGAATAAAAGGATGCAGTTGATACAGAGTAGGGACTTGCAGGTAACTTTGGGATAATGATAATGGACAGTGTTAATATCGATAAATGCATTACACGGGTTTTACTTGAGCTTCTAAAAATCCCCCTTAAACTTATATAATAAGGGTTTCCTAAAGGATGTTTGACAGAAAGTGAAAAAATTAGAAGATTATGGAAACCCATGCTAAAAGTTAGAATTCTTGTAAATTTTGTACAATTGCTGATAAAGCGATTGCTCATCAGGAAATACTTGTAGTCGCAGTTTGTTCATTGATGTTTTTTTCTTCGTATTTTGTTTATCTTGTATGCTTTATGTAGCCTGTGAACTTTATTAGAAAGCATTCAGTGAATGAGTTTTCTTCTAAAAACTGAGTATCGCCCACTCTTTCACTCTCCCTTCGAAAGCTTGACTGGCTTAATGAAATTAGACTTGGCACACTGCCAATATAGCAAGAAAACGTTACCAAATGAAACCAATAACCTTTTGTTTATGTCAGCACTTCTTCTGTGACGTTATAAGAAGCTTAAAATTTGTCCAAAATGCCACTGTCTGCTTGACATTTCTTTACTTTAATTCTGGAACGAATGTTGACTTTTTTGAAGTTTCTAGCCATATATTTATGTTTTTCCTTATAACGAAATAAAATGCCAAAAATAAAGCCCTCAAAAACGGGAAATCAGATTAGTTATATATCAAAACTATACAATCATTCTTCTTAATAATACTCAAGGTCTTCTCTAATCGTCACGCAGTTATTATATTTTACTGTTTATAAGGATTTCAACTAAATAAAAGCTCTAGGAGCGACACAATTGCTAACAAAGTTCTAAAGAACGAGCGTCGATTAGTTAGCGTTTTTAAAGAGGGTGTGGCATTTCTCCCACAATGTGGACGAGAATGTTAAAAGAGAAAACACGATCACATATGCAAAAGAATGACTTATATTCACCTGTTTTGATGATATTAAACGTGCTTCCATGGGAACAACACCAACTTCCTTTCCACGACTCTTCGTTTTTTTTTATATTGAGACAGCGCTCAATATCAGAAAGCGAATAAACGTCGTGGGAATATGGTTGATTTAACAGTTTAGTTTATCCCTATACTTTCATTACATGGAATAATGCATTTTAGCGCCCCTTAAATTTACGCAAATATGGTAAAGTTACTTTTAGCGCGAGCAAGACTTTTTTCGCTGTGTGTATGTTCTTTGCGTAATCGACTCTGAAATAGGATAAGACCGATACACCGAAATGTCATCTGCTAGCCATAACTCGTGACCGCGTCACTTCGAGATATCACAATAAGGCGCTCTATGGAAAGAGGATTAAATTTTCAATCAGGCAGTGTGCCCACCTTAATTAACCTCGCGACAGCTGGCGGCCAGAAATCGCGCTCAATGTCAAAAGAATCGTGAAAAACCATAGATGTTTTAAGTTTTCTAAAAAATACATCAGAGATTAAATCGGAAACATTTGCAAGTTCACTTCCACTGTCCCACCCTACACCCGTTTCTGAGGTTTTAGTTTGTACACAACACTTCTATCACTTGTTTTCAAGTCTGTCCTTCTTAGCTGTTGAATGAAAGGGCAAACTTGATATTTTTATGCTTATGTCTGCATTTCTGGTGTAAGTTTTGTGAAAACCGATGCAATCATTTGAAATAGAATTTGTTTCACGACTTACCATTAAAAGATATTTCATACTTTTCAAAGCAGATCTACAAACTATTTGCGGCAGTGAATTATTCAGACGCGAGAGCTGCCGAGTTACGTAGAAAATTTTTTACAGTTAGCCTTCAACGAAGGGCAAAAAATAACTTTTTATAGGGTTGTTCAAATTGAATCAAACTTGACACACTTATAGTACGTCATAAAAGGAACAAAATGGCGGCAATAATTTTTTGCTTGCGTTAGCACATTTCCTGTGACGTCATCAGAAGCTTGAACTTTGTTAAAAAAGCCACTATCTGCTTAAAATTTAATTACTTTTGTTCTAGAGTGAATTTTTAACTTCTGTTTGAAGTTTCTGAAAGCTAAATAAAAGTTATTTAACATATCTTCCGGTTTTTACATGGATCGCATAAAAAAATGCCAAAAATTGCCCGAAAATCCGTGTTTTCGGATTAATCACGTGTCCAAATTATGCAAAACGATTCTTCTTGATAAAATAAAGTAGTGTTGCAAGTTTCAAGTTTTAAGGATAATCCTAACAGGAGTTATTATATTTTCCCCATTATAAGGATTTCATAGAGATTTTTAGGGGTAATTTCGAGTAATGGCCAATATCAAAGTCTCTGAAAGGTATGGGACCTAAAAATTTAGCATGCAAGTGTCTAATAGATAAATATTGAAACTCAGTAAGTATCATAGCCATATAACAAAGCAATAAGGAGTTATTAAAAAAAACCGTCAGGGGGGGGGGGGCGGGCGGAATCCGACGGCATCACAAATGCGAAAATGGGTAAAGCCCCCAAACGCAAAAGTCAAACGCTAATATTGAACAGGTGAAGAACGGGGAGAAGAAGAGTGTGTGGAACGAAGACGTATTTGGTTACACCATAGTCATAAGAAAGAAAGATAGTCGATAGAGGCGTGGACCGTTGGCATTGTTTCCGCAAACTATCCTGAATCTATGCTGAAGGACGGCCCGAACCTGCACGGAACTTAAAAAATGACTTAAAAAAAGATTACCTTGTTGGTGACGAAGTTGATGACTTATTTTTTGACAATGATCGTGATTTTCTTGACGATAAAAGTGATTTTAATAAAAATATAACTGCTGTTGTTACAGAAGTGGAAGATCTTCTGGAAGAGACTTCTTTAAGTTAATGTACAGTCCTTCGTAAGTTTGCCAGAATATAAAAATGTTGGATTTAGCGTGTGCGGTATAGGGACGGTTATTACGTTCATCAATTAATTCATTCCACAAATTAAAATAGGAGAGGAGACATACATCATTCACAGATTCATATGGTCTCAGAAATGGTTTTCTCTTCAGTCAACAGAGTGTTTGCGCAAATTTGCGTAAAATCTAAATGTTTGAACTAAAATGAAACAAAAAGATACGACATAATTATTCAAAAGAAATATTAAGACTCATAAATACACAGTTTTAACGTTAGACAGTCATAAAAACTTACCCAGCATGATGAAAAATAGTGCGTGTCAGCAGGTGGACCAAACTCATTAAATACTTTTCCAACTGTCTCACTCAATACTTGAGCAGTCAAGCGTACTCGCATTTTAGAATACGGTGTTAAATTTATGTGGTCATTCGTCAACTTGTGTACTAACTTCAAGCCATTTTCAAAATCTTTTAAATCTTCAACTGTGTCATGTAAGTCCAAAGTAGAAAAGCCCCATTGTTTCACATGTATCTCGTTACTCTACCAGAACCAGAGTTAGAAAAACAAGAACATGAGATGCTAATTCTTGTTATTTTAAAGGGTATTAAAGTTTGTATTTATATCACCTGAGTCAACAAAACCAATAGTGAGGGCTGCTATGTTCTGATATGAAGCTTCGTGTGCACATGTGTGTTAAAGTGATTTTTTAATTTAAAGTTGTTCCTTAGGTCCCAAATTACCAAAAAAAATGGGTGGCAAAAATTTTGGTCCATGGGACCAAATTAGATGACGTCATTACTTTCATGGTCAGTAAAAAAAATATTTTCACATTTATATGTCATGTTATATATGGTTAAAGAGAGGAGATCGAGTGGATCAAAAAAATATAAGAACCATGTCTTCAAAACGTAACGTTTAAAAGATATTACTATTCAAACTTTGTACAAATTACAGACCGGTAATTTACTGACTTAGCACAAAAATGACTATAACTTGCTCAATAGCGAAGTTTTTTTGTCGAATTTTGGTATGATATTGGGTCACCCTAATGCCTTTCTGTTTAATAATTTATTGTTCAAATCACTTCAAGGGATAATTTACAGACCAGTAATTTACAGACCAAAGCACGTTATCTAGTTGTTTACTTTGGTCTTGAAAAGCAAGTAGCGAATTTCACTTAGCATTTTGTATGTATTAGTATCAGTATGATAACAAGTTTTGTTTTATATTTGTTTGATTTCATAGACATAGAGTTCGAATGTTCTATTTCTAGAAAACATTCTATTGTTCAATTTCATAGCTAAACTGTTTAATTAATGCAAACTGTAAAAAACATGAATTTAAGTTTAAATATGTTAGTGATTTATATGACTATATTTTATAAGATCTGCACAATCAATAAGATTTTCGACTACCTACTTTATCAGAATCTCTCTTTTTTCCAAGTCACTATTTTCTCTATATTTTATCATTCCTAATCCGCCAGTTTTGTTTTTGTTTCGCATTTTCAACAACTCGTTTTAGAACATATAGCTAGTATGTTTCACATAATTATCCATCTTACTACTACTTGATCTCTTCTATAATTCTCTTTCTAATACTTTTGTGAAACATACTATATTATGAACTGGCTTTCGTTTTTTTTTGTTTTTTTTGTTTTTTTTTATATATTAACCTTTATGCACATACGAATATCATATGTTATTTCAGGAGAAGAGCCATTTTGTACAATTATGGAGTTGAAATATAACCGTTATTATTATTATTATTATAATTATTATTTCGAAGTGTTAGTGAAGTGTAATTTGAAGTTTATAGTATAGACATACATGTGTAATAATAAAATGAATAGACCAAATTAAAATGGATGTTAGTTGTGTAAAAACAATAAATGTGTTGGATTTTGGGAAATGTATAGTGAGCCAGAAAGATACATCAAAAAAGGTACCGCCTTACTTAAACGTTTTTTCCCATTCCTGTTCTGAGTTCTGAGAGAAAGATTTTTGTTTGATAGTTTGACCAAGATATCGTATTTTGTTTAGAATGTTGGCAACCCAAAAGAGCAGTATTTGAAAAAGTTATTATCGTGTCTGGAAGAAAGAGTTAGTTGTGGTGATTCGAAGTATCTAGATTGTTGGGAAAAACTGAAGTCATATGATATTGTACAGCTTGTTGAAGGAAAGTCTTCATACCATTCTGCTTGTTACAAAATGGCCGCAAATAAAACAGAAATAGACAGGTTAAAGAAACGGCCAGTATCACAAGAGTCTCCTGACAGTTTAAGCTCATCATTTGTTGTATCTGTGAAACAAACTGAAAAAAAACACATTGCGCTCAAGTGGAATTATGTTTCAAAAATACCTTTGCATTATTTGTCAAGAAAGGGGAGGAAAGATACATAAAGTTGTGTCTAAGACGGTAGCAACAAAGATGCTGGATGTATCGAAGCTTATATTGAGAAAGTTATAGTCATTTTTGTGCTAAGTCAGTAAATTACCGGTCTGTAATTTGTACAAAGTTTGAATAGTAATATCTTTCGAACGTTACGTTTTGAAGACATGGTTCTTACATTTTATTCTCCTCTTTCCAACCATATATAACATGACATATAAATGTGAAATTATTTTTTTGCTGACTGTGAAAGTGATGGCGTCATCTAATTTGGTCCCATGGGACTAAATTTTTTGCCACCCATGTTTTTGTGGTAATTTGGGACCTAAGGAACAACTTTGAATCGAAAAATCACTTTTAACGCACATGTGCACACGAAAATACATAGTGGCCCTCACTACAATGAGTTCACCTTATATATATATGTAAATTTAAAAATTCGACTTTAAATAAAGAAAGTGAATGAATGAATGAATACTTGTCCCAATCTTAATCTGCGAATAGTAGCATCATGAAATCATTGGACCGATAGTATTCATCTTATAGTGAAGATGGCATTGAAGTGACTGCTATTGGTAGGAAAGATAGTCAAACCTTTTAGGAACTACATGCTTTCGGTAATTAAACTCTTTACCAGGATCAAGCATAGTGCTGCCTCCACATAACACATAGTTGTCACCTAATTCAAAATAAAATTTAAAAGTGTGATGTTTGGAATATTCAGTGCACAGTGAATAAAATTTGTGATCATCAGGTAACATCCAACCATCACAGAAAATGACATTGGTTGATCAATAAACACTTCGTACTTCGGCAGGATATGGCCTGGTGATGAAAATGTAATCACTATGACAGTGTAATGATGCGTTGCTTGTAATGTGACAAACGTTTATATACTGTGGATGAAGATGGTGGTGAGAATAACTCTTGAAAAACAGCAAATTCTTTTCTGAGGGAGATTCGGATGTGGTATTGCCCCTTCTTTCAACGTCTTACGTGATGAATAAACATAAATTTGCTCAGGAGATAAATGATGATCGCAAATCTAAAGCTTAAAGTTATTAATTCACTTTCTCAACTTCTCATCAATAAGACGATCTTTTTTACAATGTTGATCAACTCGTGACCTTATTTCTTGTTTGTATCATTATTTGGCAAAGGAACTGTAAAAATACTAATATCCTTATGTCCTCTGTAAGTAAGACAGCCATACATCGCACAATTTTTAACCAGGCATATTAAAATAATAACCAAACAACTGCAGAGCTAAGTTAAAACAAACAGGTGGGCAGCTCCCGCCATTTTTAAGTTGGATGGGAGACCTGGACGCTAGTTTTATTTGCTCGGGAAAACATAGAACAATAGGCCATTGTTTTTCCCAAGACTATCTTTCTTATGACTATGGTTAAACTAGTAACTTCAAGTTTACCAGTGATAAAGTTGTGTGTAATGTTCACTTTTACGACAATGAAGTGGATGGAAAGGCAGCGTCTTCTGCGTATGCACCAAAGCCCAACTTTCTCCTAGTCTCATCCCAATTTAAAATAGCGAGGTGGAATTTATTGGTGCAAGAAATGATGACAAAAAAGCATATATAATAGTTGGCAAAAAAACCCTAGAAATTTCAAGTTATTCAGAAAAACCCTTAAAGTCTAAGCGGTTAATATATAAATTTATTTTATGTTTTATGTTACGTAACTTCATGTAATAGTCGACTTTGGTCTTGTTTCGTAAAATACACTTGATGCTTAAATGGGCATTCGTAGTATAGCTATCCGCTCTCCTAAAAGCCTGCTGTCAATCCCGCGAAGTTTTCTCGCTAATATCGCAATCAAACTTCGAAACAATATACATAATTATTATTAAAAGCCACTGTTGCTAAATTACTTTACTAAGAAAAAATAGATAGTAAATATAGTTCTAAACTATTGAACGAAGTATAAATTTATATAGCTGTTATTTTTTCAAAATGGTAGGTGGTAGCAATGGTAATGGTAGCAATGTCCGGGATATAAATGATGGGCGAAAATCTGATAACTTTTTGTGATACTAAACATGCACGAAAAATGAACGACAGCCGAAAGACGAACGTAGCCTGGCGCCTCAACTTGGTTGCAATGATCGGTCTCCCGCCTAGTGTTTTTATGTATTCACAAGATGCAAAATTGCATATTAACAGGGAGGATGAACAGGGCTGCTAATAACTTACGCAAATTAACATTTTGATTGGTATAATTTCAACTCCACCGTAGGTCCATTTTTTTTTAAGAATATAATGTTATCTTGCTATGACACCTTTTCATCCAATTACAATTCTTCTAATCGAATTTTATATACTTCTTATACTTGATCTTTATCAAATCGTGTCAAATACCATGTTTGTTGTTAATTGTTTCCATGGTGATGTGAGTCAATAGCCAAACCAAACTATCAATATATATAACAATTACCCAAATATATTTAATGAATTATTAAAAAACTTCGAGTAATATATCTTTTTTTTAACGGAAATCGTTTCAAATATTGACTTTTTAGTTTTCGCGTGGAGGCTGTATATTCTGAAAGATAAGAGACGTTGACGTTCAGCTTCATAAAACAAGGTATAAAACACGGTAGGTTAATCGATGCTTTTAGATTTGTTTATTCCTAATTTTTTCTAAGAAACAGAACATTTCCTACTTTTTCTGGTTTGGCAGACTTTGGTACCTCAAACTTTAAAATATAATTTTTTATTGTTAATTTATTTCTTTAACATGTTATTTCTTTTCTTTTTGTTGCTTTTGAGTTTTTGTGATTCCATAGCCTATAGACTATTGGTGATTCTAGTAGTACTAGGGAGTGAGCATATACATGGTTTTAGGGTTTCGATCGTCAAACCCCCGCTTCCACCACCTCCCCCCTCCCTCCACACCTAGCCCTCTCAAAACCCGTAAATCCGACGGCATCCGAATCCAATCGCATTCAGAACTCAGGAAATGAATGATAAGTACTCGCTTCAATAAATGACCTCCGATCACTGTGCAGTTGAGTAAGGTAAGCCCCTTACTCGACTCTTGCTGGCTGAAGTCTAAAAATGTATAAGATAAATGAGTTGGTCCAAGAATGAAATTGAAGTATGCAACACACAATCAGAGCCAGAAACTTTCAAGACCCAGGAAATGTGTACCAGGCTGTTGAGGCGGCGCCCCTGGCGCTACGGTATGTTCCGGACCACCTCATGACACAGCAAATGTGTGCCAGGGCTGTTCATGGAGTTCCCTGTCTGCTCGAAGAAGTCCCGGATCATCTCAAGACTTGGGAAATGTGCACCAGGGCGGTTCGAGAGAAACCATGGGTACTGCAATTTGTTCCGGACTTTCTCCTGACACAGGAAATGTGTACCATAGCGGTTCGTGGGGATCCCTGGCTGCTCGGTTTTATTCCAAACCATTTCAAGACCCAGGACATGTGTATCGGGGCTGTCGAAAGGAATCCCGATGTACTCGGGTATGTTCCAACCGTTTTCAGAACCCAGGAAATGCTCGATCAGCTTAGGCTCAAATAAATGACCCTCGAACACTGTGATGATAAAGACCAAGCTGCTCTGCTGGTATTGCTATCAAGAGTACATCACTTACAATGGCGGCGGTTGTCCTTGCACTTAGAAGAATCCTAGTTGAGATTTCAACACCATAATAAAGGATGTTGAAATTCGGCGAACAAACTGTCAAAACCATGGACTTTTACAACAGTACAACTCCGCTAAATATAGAAGAAGTGAATATTGAAAATATTTTACTGAGTGATCCTATTCCAGCAAACAAAGGCAAGGATGAACGATTCGTTATTGGTTATCAAGGCCAAGACGGCAACATAGCAACGCTACTACTTAAGATCCCTGAAAAGGTCTATTCCAGGGGTGCATCATGCTACTCAGAAGACTCCGCGTTCACGATGTCCTTCGATCTTGGTGGATACTCCGAGTGGTTAGAAAAATACGAGAAAATCGTGAACAAAGTGGCTTCCTTGGGAGGACATCCGTTAAACACCACCAGCGTAAAAAAAGATCGATACCTGAGCACTAAACTCAAGACGTGGGAGGGTAAAGTTAGAACCAACTTCCGCAAGAAGAAGGTACCGCAGGGTGGCTGCGAGTGTAAGGCCATCGTGAAGCTGGCGAGTATCTACAGGCAAAGTGCCAACTACTACATGCAGACCTATCTCGAGGAATGCAAATACAAAAAGGTTGACGAGTTTACGGCTGCTTGCTTCTATAGTGACTCTGATGCCTCTGATGATGACGAAGACAAGGGTTTCACACACTTGTAATAGTAGCGAG
This sequence comes from Hydractinia echinata, assembly GCA_030067915.1. Classification (NCBI taxonomy): domain Eukaryota; kingdom Metazoa; phylum Cnidaria; class Hydrozoa; order Anthoathecata; family Hydractiniidae; genus Hydractinia; species Hydractinia echinata. The sequence goes on along the minus strand of JASGCC010000140.1, from coordinate 84,746 downwards.
GTTTTGGGTGGTTGTTCCAGCCACCTAAACAAACATGAAGGTTACGGAACTCCTGAAAGAAGCAAAATCACTGGGTCTAAAGGGGTATTCCACTCTCAACAAGGCCCCTCTTATGGAAATGATCCGCAAGGTCAAGTACAAGGACGTCTCAACACAAACAGACGGACCTTATTGTAAACCATGCACCCTTCACGCATGGCAGAAAAATCTCGAGCAATACTCGAGAGAGCTCGCTGAAAGACAGAGACGTGTCGTACATGACTGTGGCCTTATCCTCGATCAAGACACTGGAGGATTGCTCGAGATTGTGTAGATGATCTAATATGTTATCAACATACTAGATCTACGAATACGCGGGTGGGTCCTCTAAGTAGAGATTACATACTGTGCAGATTGAAGTTTTTTTAACAGTTCATCCTTGGCTTCTTCACGCCCCTTTGCGACAAGCTGCTGTCGCTCCCGATCATTGATGGCATTCACGGCTTGTTTCATGCGTTGGCGAGCTTGCTCCTTCAGCAGCATATATTTTTGCTTCTCCTGCATGATCAGACTGAACTCATAGTCGCTGATCACCCCATTCTCAACAGCTTTGCTGATGAGATCGACAACAGAGTTGAGTTTAGTCTCTGCGAGTAGTCTTATACTCTCGTGCTTCTTTGCCTTAACATCTAACCTCTTTCCCGCATTTCGCAGACCCGCTTGCCCTAATCCCACAGCGATTGTGATACCACCCATGGCGACAGCGAGCGGTACCCCAATCCCTGACAGCATACTACCGATGCCAACACCTGAGGTGATGACACTTATAGCTACAATCAACCGCATAATATATTGAGACTTTTCGATTTTTGACAAAAAAAAATTCACAAACTCGCACCACAAGTCTTCTCAAACTCGACGTACTGCCTCCAGGCTTACGGAACTTCAGCTTTAGCTTCGACTTATGAAATTCTGAATTCAACTAGTGAAACCGAAAAGTTCACTAGAACGAAGCCTTACAATGCTGCTATAGGCTAATTATAGCTTTTTACATGTTTAAACCGTCTCTGTTGGAAAAATGGACATTTGCGTCAACGGCCATTTCTGTTTTTTTGATAGAATTTCTAGTTTGTCTCAAAGATTATGTGGATGGTTGTAGTAATCCATGGTCAGTGAATCTAACCCAGGTACCATGCATTTTGAACTTTTTAGCGAGCTTGTCCCGCTCCTTTGATTCATTTCGTAGGTATTGCTCGACCTCTTCAATTTTGCGCAGTCTGTACACTTGGCTTTCATCAAGCTCGTCAGGAGCACTCGGTAAACTCGGATAAAGCTTTGTAATTTCACTCATACTTATACTAAGATTCTAGGCGATATGTTGAGCCTTTCAAAGGAAGGTAAATTGGAGTGTCAAAACTCCATGTCAGCATGTCCCCCCAATTTAACTCTTTGGTGGGTAGCAGGGCTAGAATTTTCGACTTTTTACCCTCCAGTAGACAGTCGCCTTCATCCAACTGAGGGCAAACGAGTCGCAGTCGATGGTAAACATCAGTTTTGTAGTATGCATCGTGGTCGCCCTCCTTGTAAAATTTACCATCATCCGGAGCGGGTAGGCCCAAGAGCTCTTGCAGTGGTCTGTTAATCACCACCGTATGCCCTGCACTGACATGTAGCCTGCAGAGTCCATTTTTCAGGCCAAACAGCTTGATCCTATCCCCTGCCTGACTGTTGACTATGGCTGCCAAATCCTCGATCTTGTAGAGACCGTTCATGATCTCAATTCGGGTAGCCCTTTGATCGAGCCCTACCTTCCGGATGGTGAAGTCATTATCGCTGTAGATGTTCAGCCACGTAGGTCGAATACTGATCGATTTTAGAGCGTTCCTTGTATCCTACCCTAGATGGTCTTCGAATATCGTAGGGTTATATATATCGGTGATGTACAGTTGCTTCATGTTTCTTTAAAAGAAACATGAATATCTACTCCTACAACCCGAAAGCAGAGTACCACTCCAACAGGGGTGAATGGCCACTTGCTATAACCAACTTGGAGCATCAAGACCTGTACGTCTCTACAGAGTCGCAGACTGCGCTAGCAGACTCGCATATCTCCGTATCATTCCCTGAGTTCACCAAATACCCCATCAAGGTGACAAGTACGTACTTGAACGACCCTGTCATACAGGGTTGGACGAAAGGACAAGCCCTCGACTACTGGAACATCCAAGTGAACTTCGCATGTCATTGCGCAAGCACTGCCTTGGGCATCTCTGCCAAGCACCTAACAGGCTCCGTACCGCTTGTCAACACCATCTTCAAATTTCACGTGTACTATCACATGCGACGCATCTTAGCAAGGATGAAAGTACCCATGTCTTTCAACGATGGGTTCTCACGCTATAAGAATCCCTACTCCACCTCTGAATATTCGCAAGTATGTCGTGAATATGGTGCTGACCCTAATAGTCTGTACAAGACCAAGTCGGTATCGGCGTCACTCACCAATGGAAGATGGTGGCCCCAAGGGGGATTGGGCCAAATTCATCATGCCAACAAGTCAAGGCTTGACATCAGAGGGCCTCACCAAGCTAATTGAGAGTATCCGTGTTTACGTGGTCTTATTGATTGGATCACAAGCAGGGGCAAAGGCATCCCTACTCGGCTCGGGTGCCGACAACTATACAGCAAGGCAAATATTGATGCAAAAGTTTGAAGTCATGGTACAACGTCAAGAGAACGTAGGGCATGACATCACGGAGTTCCAGAAGGTCTTGCAATATGCTCGAACACCGGTATACTTCGCCGTCATGCCCAGCGTGTACATGCTGCCTTCCGACCTTGAATTGCGCATAGGCAAGATGGTAGGGTACAACAACAACATCCTCATGGCACCTGCCAATGTCAATGTGGGGGTACGTGTTGATGTGAATAATCACCTCGCGGTTCCGCAGGAGCACAAGGCTATTGTCAGGCATGCGGCCACACTCCCTAGATAGTAGTACTATCGCGAAGCCCGGAGGCAAACCCCCAAGGCAAGAAATACGCGCAATAGCAGGGGACGGTGCCACCTATACCCCAAATGCCGACCAAAATCAGCATGAAATAGCGGTAATTAGTAATTACCCCCTTGGAAGAGGGAAAAATCCGCATGACGCGAAGTCGCCCGGCGGTTCCACAGGAGTGCACGAGGATACCAAAGCCGCATTGATCACGACGGGGGTAGGTCTAATCTTTGCCTACATCTGGCTGAAAAAATAGGTCTAAATTTGATTGGTTGGGTTGGGTATACCTGATATTAAGTACACCCAACACACTAGATGATAGCCGCCCTATGATTTTTTGGAACTGGGATCCGCGCTGCTACCCTTCCCAACGTATGCCACAACGAAAGCGACAGCAGCCGCGATGGCCATGTACAGATGCCTTGCCACATATTCGACAACAGTTGCCACTACCCTTAGAAGGAAGGAGACAACGCTGCCAATAATCCCTGGTAGAGCCGCACCTGCCTTACCTGCTAGGTACTTCAGGAACTTTCCGAACATTTCGAGCTGCTTCTCTCCAAACCCCTTCCCTGCGGCACTTCCTCCTGAGGCACCGGCAGTGCCGGCACTTCCTCCCGTAACGGCGAGTACAATGGTGGAAACCAGTAGACCAATGGTGGAGATTATGGAGGCTATCGTAAGCCCCTGCTCTTTGAAGAGGATCTTAAGCTTTTGAAGCAAAGACGTGTCATCTCCAGCGATTTTCATCAACGTTTCCTTGATAGTCCCCAACTGGCTGTAAATTTTCTTTGAAAGTATGTCATGAGCAACTCGCGTGGCCTCTTTTCAATCATTCAATTCTTTGATCTTAACCTCAAGCTCCTTGATTTCCCCATCGAGTTCTTTCACCTTACCCTCATCTGCCCCGGCTTTCTTCTTCTCGAGTTCTTTCACCTTACCCCTCGCCTTGCCAATCTCGCTATCGTATGTGACCATCTTCCTTGTCAAGATTTTCAGGTTACTCCTTATACTCTGAAGTTCGAGGTCAAGCCCCCTTCTTTCACGTTCAGTGAAGGTTTCGGTACCACCAAATGAAGTATCTTGGATCAGACTCTCCGTATCATCAAGGACGTTCTCGAGCAGCGGCATCATTTCGTTATCATCGGCCTTCTCTTCAGAGATAATGTGACTCAATTCGTTAAGGAGTTTCTGAGACCTTGTTTTACTGCCTTTGTTTGGTGTAGTATAGTCGGTAAACCCCATGGCTTGCAAGCGCTTTGTACCTAAACTCCTCCGTATCTCGCCAACGCTCCTCAATTCACCATTCTTTTTCGTGATCTCTATGCCATTGAAAAGAAGCTGGTTTCCTCGTGCCTCAAACAAGTTGTACCATCTCGCGGTTGGCTGCCCCAACTCCTCACCAAGGTGTTCATAGAGAGCGTCGACCTTTGATTTTAGTAGGTCTCCCCTCTGCCTTGTTATGGTGTCTCGTTGACCCTGCTCTTCTGGCGATCTCGCTGTCGTGGCATCGGGCAGGTCCTCAGGCCTACTGAAGGATTCATCCTGCTCCGCGTCGTCTGAAATGTTTTCCTCTTGTGTAAAGTCGTCTCCTTCGTATGCTGGATTAATCGGCATTTATTCAACCCGCAAGACCCTACTAATAAACATGTACGGAACTAAGCTAGATCCTTATGCAGAAGTTAAAACAATGCTGGGCATGAAAGGCAAGAAGCAGCGTGTTAAAGTCTCCCACATCCCTAGTACGATCAACCAGAACGAGGACTTGTACGTGGATGTACCAAACATGGGGCGGGACGACGTCATTTTCCCAGGCTCTCTCGAACTCCTTTTCAACCTGGAGCTTGAGGGTACGAACACGAAGAGAACCATTGTCAGCAACATTGGCAAGGCTTTGGTGCAGAATTTGCGTATCACGTTGAATGGCAACGAGGTGCAGAACATTAGCGATTACAACACCCTGGCAGTGTACCGAGACTTGTGGCTGCCCAAGTTTGAGAGAGAAAACAACCTCATTCTGGAAGGCATCAACCCTAATGACGGTACCATCAGAGCCCTCCAGGTAAAAGCAACGGACCATGTCGGTACGCTCGAGGAAAACGCGATCGTTGCGGCGTATGGCAACACCTTTTGCATTCCGCTGGGCAAGATGTTCGAGTTGACGAGAGATCTCCCCTTCTACCAGGGAGGACTGCATGACAGACTCCAATTCGTCCTGCATTTCAGCCCCCATGGTGATGTCATCAAAGATACAGGCACAGCGGCATCTGGAAGCACGGCAGCTAAACCGGCTGACGCCCAGTACAAGATTACCAACATTGCCCTGGAGTTTGACAAAGTGCACCACGAGGGGCTTAGCAGTGCTATGATGTCACGATATTCGAGGCTAGCGCTACCCTATGAAAGGATCCTGAGAAGCAAAGTGGTCACTATTAAAAAGTCTGATACCAGCTATAACCTCCAGACTGACAGTCCTGCAAAGAGTCTCAAGGGAGTGCTACTACTATTTGTTGACCCCGCGCAAGTGAAGGCCTACTCCGGCGTCAACGAGGTGTTCTACAACCCCAAGATCGAAAAAATCTCGATCACTGTTGAAGGCGAGCCTAACGAACTGTATAGCCACGCCATGCTACCGAAGGATCATCTTGAGCAAGTCTTTGAATTGTTTGGTAGTCATGACTCTGAGGTCACGATCGGACAGTTCATGACCGAGAGATACGCGCTCTTGATCGATTTTCGGTCAAGTCCAGATAACAGTCTGCATGGGAGTGGTAGACCATTGCAGAGACTCAGTGATGGCATCACCCTCCACATGACCAAGAAAGCTGACGGAAGTACCGGGGTTTTCAAGTGCTATGTGTACTTGCTGCAAGACGCGCAGCTTAACATCCTAGACGGGCGATTTCACGGAGTGGAGTATTGAATAAAACATGGCAACTCTAGCAATCATGGCAGGAGGTGCACTAATCAACGCCCTGGCATTTAGCGGCTCAAATTATCTCTTTAGCAAGCTCTCGGGGCATGGTGAAGAAGAACGTAAGAGACACGACAAGGCTGTTGAGCAGTTACAAACTGCTCAAGCACAGTGGGTAAGAGATAGACAGGCAAAGATTGACTGGTACAACAAGCAGCGGGAGTTACAGCGTCAAGCGGGGGAGAGTTTGAAGGAGTTGGATGACGATCTATACCAGTACTACATTGCGACGCTGGAGAAAGCTCCGAAACTATCCGATTACTACACACCTTCCAAGCAACAACAAGACGGTGAGCTGACGTTCATCGTTGGCTCCTTAGCCCTTCTAGGGGTTGTCGCGTACAAATTCACCTAGCAGCTCCACAAGAGTTATCTGTAAGATTTTTGACATGTATAATAAAGACATGTCAAAATTATTTACCAAGGAGGAGGCTGAGAAACTCAGCCAAATCTATTACACTCCAGAGCATCTCTGGACTGGACGGAAAGCCATTAAATTACTCTCCTCGAAGAGTAGTCTATCCAAAAAGAAGGTGACGCATTGGCTGACTCGTCAACTGCTCTGGCTTAGACATATTCGAGGACCTAAACGCATCAACTACCCTCATTTCACCATTACAAAGCCTAATGAAATGCATCAGTTTGACTTGCTATACATGCCGCATGACAAGCTGTACGGCAATACGTATAAATACATTTTGACGGGCATTGATGTAGCCTCACGCTACAAGGTAGCTAGGCCCCTACGCACCAAAAAGGCCAGCGAAGTTACCGAGATGATCAAGGACATCTATGCGAAGCCCGGTGACAACGGTAGTGAGTTCAAGTCAGATGTGACAAAACTGCTAGAGGGCAAGGGCGTCGAATTAAAGCGCGCAACTACCAAGTACCACCATACATTCACAGCCTTCGTGGAGGCTTACAACAAGGTGCTCGCGGAGAGGCTCTTCAAACCTCAAGATCGCAAGAGTTGGTCTCTGACGAGACTAGTATAACATGGGTCAAGCATCTGTACACCATCGTCAAAAGTCTGAACAATACCAAGACTGCCATGATCGATATGAAGCCCTCGAAAGCGATCAAGTTTGAAGATGTCCCGCTCGTGAAAAGCCACCAAGAATCCGAAGAAAAACCTCTACCCGAGGATGGTCTCTACTTGTACCTGCTGCAACCGGGAGAAGAGCATGGTGATCAAAGACGACGTGCCATGACGCCTGGTGGAGCAAGAAAACGTATAGGCTGGACCGTATCGTGACTGGTACCCGTCTGTTGTACTATCTGGCAGGAGCACCCGAACGTAGTTTTGTCTCGGAGGAGCTCATGCTGATCCCGGAGGATGTTGAAGTACCTCCAGAGCATGTCAAAGAGTGGTAAATTTCTCGTCTTTGTGATTCAAAAGAGTCACAAAGGCTGTCGCTGCTGTTTAGACTATATCAATGTCAAACATTCCCTCAAACAACTCCCGCGCATCATCGTCGGGCAGGCTGAAATGGTTCTTGTAATAGTTCGCAGCCCCCAGGATGTCCTTCTTAAACCGACACCAGGTGTGTATTGCGTTAGGATCGTCACATCTCCCGAGTATAGTGCTATTTGGGTACTTTGTCAGCACTGTGCCTATGCTCTTACCCAACCTTATACGTTGACATCTGATCATGTAGTAGGGATGTTGATCACGAGTATCATTCTTGTTAACCACCTGGAGTATCGTATCGCAAGGGTATCCCTGGGGGACGTGTCTTTCTCGTAGTTCAACAATTTCTTCGTCCCTGTCTTCGAGGTCGTCTTCAAGGTTAGCGATGACCACGTCCCTTTGTTCGAGGTCGTCCTCCAGCACCACAAGCTGTCGATCCCTGTCTTCGAGGTCGTCCCCGAGCATCGCGAGTTGACTATCCCTGTCTTCAACCTCATCATTAAGGAATGCGAGGGCCATACCCTTATCCTCAAGGGCTTGACGATGTAGATGATCACGGATTTTTGGAAACATCGTGTTGCAGCAGTATTTCCTAAACCTTCTTGCCCTGGGTTGCTGGCTTCCAAACACCAGCTCATACATACCCTCCTCATTGATATAGAGGTCGTATTTTTGAGAGTCGGATGGCCAGTTCACCGGTTCGCCCGCTGCGGGCGAACCGCTCAGTTGCCACTTGTGAGCGTAATTTTCCTGACCACAGTGGTTGCGGATGGTATGAGATGTGTCTTTTTTATACTCCAACACCCCTTGTACTACTTCTTTAGCACGAGTCCAAGGGTGACCGTTGATGGTTACGGTATGTAACTTGGTATTGTTAAATTCAACTGCTACAAGACAAGACATTTTATCTTACAGTTTTGGTTCCGGGGATTATGTTGCATGGACGATGCTCTTTTGAATTGCATGTGCTGTGGGTAGTTAATGTGAGCCACAGGTTCACATTAATACTTACCTCGTCCCAGGGCACAATCTAATGAGACGAAGCCGTCGTGCTATATGCATCTATAAGTGCTCGCAGTCTACCTCGAATATCGGGGTCTCTTGTATTGCTTTCCATCCACTTGAGTCCCTCGAGAGAGATGAAGATATCGTGGGGGTTGACGTTGTTATTTCTGAGCTGCTTGCGGGTTTGTTTAAAACGGGCTGGAAGGGATCTGAAAAGACGATTTATCTTAGTCTCAATGGTGATATTTTTCATCTTGTAGTTTTGGAATAATTCCAACCAGGTTGCTTGGGACAGAACTCATCACTTCAAAATCTTCCAGGTTCGAGGGTGCTCCAATCTCACATATAAGCAAGCATGCTTGGACTTCTTGAGCTGAGCCTTAATAATGGAAATTTCTTCCTTGCTTGAAATTACATCGTTCTCTTCATGTATGAGCTCAAACTCCTTCCGATTCTTCGGATACCAGACAAAAAGCTGTTTCATTTGATCCCTTACTGTTATTGGGATCTTCTTATATCTTTGTGTTAACAGCCACAAGCTATGTCTTCTATGTCTGCCCGAAACCGCTAGTTCTAGCAACGCCCCACGAATTTTATCGAGGGTTTCGTCGGTTATCATGTCATCGATGATGAACAAAGTTTCCTCCCCCGCTAGGAGCTTTGATAGTTGCTCGATCCAATAGAAGAGTTTATCACCAGGGTCTATCATGAAGACGTATCCATCTTTCCAGAGCGATGGTCTCTCCAGGTAGGTGCTGTTCCAGCGGAGAGTAGGACAGAGAATGACGATGTTCTCAAAGTGGTGCCTGTATTCTTGCTCGAGGAGGTTCAGGACTCGCTGAGTCTTGCCGCAGCTTGTAGGACCTGTGAAGATCGCCGTATGCGGGTTTTTCACAATGTCAAGAACCATTTATTCTGGGTTTTTATGTGTAACCCGGTGAATACACATAATCTTATCTAATGTGACGAAGGCATCCATGGCTATTTCGACCTTCCTTTAACCCCGCATGGTATGCTGGGTTCTGAACACGTAGCTCAAGGCGCCGGTATAACCGGCATCTCCTCTATTTCGGCTTTGGTACTATACTTGAGGGGATCCACCCCTTTGAAACAGCCATCTCTCTTGAACCTCTACCAGCTGAGAAGTAAGCGACCATCTTGAGAGCATCACTGGTATCCATCTTTGTGCTGGGGCTTGTAATGCCAAGGAACTTTTCCCCATCATCGCGTATGCAACGTGAACCCAAGGTCCACGACAGTCTCATAGAGCATGTCGATAATCTCTTTCTCTTTCGGTGTAACGTTGGTTGTCATTTATTAGGGGGCTAAGACATCTTGAAAATGTCGATATCAGGCTGTCGCGTTTGCTTTTGTTTTTGCTTGGAGCTGTCAGGCGCATGTACTTCTGCGGAACCGCTAGGCGATGGCTCAGGGATTTCTACAGGCAGGCGAGTCGGCTGTTTACGGAAAATATAGAAACCAACTCCTACACAGGCGAGTACGGCAACGAGGCCTCCAGCGCTATAGAGATATGCACTGTCCGGGAACTTGCTGGAACCTGTCGCAGGTTGATCATCAGGCGAAGTACTTTTGCCCACGTTCTTCCGCAAGTCGGCCTTGTTCTTACGATTCCATTCGGCAAGTCTCTTGCCAGCAGCATCACGAACCCTCGTTCTTCTTGGTTATAACTTGGTTAGATTCCTCGCTCATTTCTTATAACTCGTGAGAGTTCTTATTTTCATGAAACATATCTGCCTCTTGTCTTAGTGCATTCATATAAGGGTTTAAATTCTTAAAACACAGACATGAGGTGGGAAGCACTTCGCTGCTGGAGTTAAAATTTCTCGACCATGCACGCCCAATCCCCGGCCAAGCTACACCAGTCCGTATACCGCATGCTATTGAGTTTTGGTTAAATTTAGAGCCTGGCTTTTGAATCGTTCGTACAGTTCACGATTGTCCGTTGATATCTTCGATAGACTGTTCCCCATCTTGATCTTGCTGTTCATCCTCCTGTCCCTCAACTACCTTGGACACTGGTATTTGGTATTGGTTAACTGTGTGTGCAACTACTAACAGAGGTGTCAAAAATTTACCAAAAGCAGAGTACACGAGAAAGCCCAAGTCAGCCATGGAGTCCTTTTGATGATGGGGTCATCTTCAATATCTCTCGACAGAGCCTCCGCGCTGTCAAGCTGCACCACACGCCCTACCAGCCTTGCTGTACATGCTGATAGATTGTGATGATAGGGCTTTGGCTGTCTTTTCACCTTTCTCCTGGAGTTCACGTTGAACAAAGTCATTGTGAATCTTTTTCGATAGCCTCGGGTGAGGCTTTATCGATAAACCCTTCGGTACACTTTTTCGGTAGTAAGTGCTTTTGCCCACGACGTATTGCATCTTTTATAGCTTGGACGTTTATCGATGGGTTTGTCTTGACGCTGTGGAGGTGGGGTGTTCACTTCATCAAATATATCTGCAATATTAGACATAGTTTTTATTATATGTCGATAGCGGAAGAAGATGAGTATAATCAAGACATAGGGCAGTAGTATGGTGACACATAGACAACAATTCCATTTGTTTAGATGGTTGGTGAAAAAACCACCTAACGAGCATTCTAATTGGATATATAGCGATGACCCTTTGATTGATTTTCACTTGCCCACAGGAGTCGTATGTTAGTGTAGTGGCAGCCTTTCTAATTGCACCGCTTCGCTGGGATATACCCCGTTCTCTCTATATTTGAGGGCAGTTTTATGGTCAAATTCCCCACTGCCCCCCGTATTCCCCAGTTCATACCGTCTTTAAATTGGGGCTTGAATATGACCAATAAATGTGCAAATATCACACCCTAGATACTCCGTAGAGGCTATCTCCGTATCATACCTCAGAGCATCGTGAATCCTGCTTAGAATACGGTTGCACTGATAACCAGGGAATCACATATGGGGCATAGCCGTCTCTCTTTTTCATGCGGGCACTTTGTACGTCCCCGCCACGGCCTTCTTAAGGTCCAGGCATTTAATGCACCATTTCGTTCGTTCCCCTTTACCGTGGCCTTGCGCCTTGATTTTGAAGTTGTCGAGTGTATGGTTTGCTTACAATGAGTGCATTTTTTAACCTCCTCCATCTTGTTACTTTTGTGAAGCACCACTTCACAAAATCTGGATGGGGTTTACAACATAAGCGGAGATGTGTGTACACCATCCTCGAGGACCTTCCGCTTATCATAGAACGCCGAGAGCCCCAGCTTGTTTTGCTTCATACGTGATCATGCCCTGGTTGTGTACCCTGAAACCTACATTTTTCGCAGTATCTAGCTCACCCTTTAAAGCTCCCAGGTACCTTGACCATGTCAATTCGTTCTGCCTCTTTGACATTCCTTTACATGAGAACTTCGTGCCCTCTTTACCTCGACAAAGTAGCACTTCGCTGTCAAAGCAATCATCCTTGGACCCGATGAATTTCAGGTTTGAACAACCCTCGCCGTTCGACTCGAGTGCTTGTCAGTGACGAGCCAGTGCTTCACGTCCTCATCGTATTGCATCAGGGATTCAGGACGAACGACATCTCGCAGCTCGCCCCCAGAGATGGCAAAATACGTCGAGTCGGTATCTGTGTACACATACTCAAAGTCTCGACGATCCACGTACTTGTCCAGGAAATCGTAATAGAACTCCAGCATGCGCAACTTGGCTAGTTGGTACACCCGCAATACCGCACTGGTAGGCCTCTATCTATGCTAACCCCGTGCCTACCCTTGCGTATCTCGTACGCGTCTCCAATCTCTTCAAGGTCTTCAAGGTACGGGCTTCTCATCGCAGCATCGACCTCTTTTTCATTTCTCGTGAACGTGGTGTTGGCGTGCCTTGCCAGGTCCTCGATCATCTTGCCGTAGAAGCTGTTCCCCTTCAACTTGGCTGTATCACCCGCGATGCGCTTGTCAGGGTCTTTATCAGCTTGCCGTCGTGCCTCTGCAATCTCTTCTGGGAACCACGCGAATGGCTTACCTCTAGAGTACTTGAGGAACTGATAAAAAGCGGTGACTTTTAGCCCATGCTCAAGGCACCACTTTAGCACGGTAGTGTACAACAGAATCTTCTCAGCTTTCATCAAACCGAAGAGCTTCTTGGTTCCTGGAACACGTTTCCGCCCTGTCTTGATCAAGTACTCCTGCATGTGCTCGGGGATTTGAGTGTCAGGTATCTCTTTAACAACAAACAGCGGGGACATTTCGCTAAACTTGTTATACAGCTCCGAGGGGACCTCAATATCTACTTGCGCAAATCCAAAGAGCGAGCCGTCTAGAACGCCCCGTGTTAGCACCTCCAATTGTTGCGCCGCTGTCGGTTCAGCAATCTTGATCAACTTTTCCTTCCCGCAAGGGAAATCTTGCAGCAGGGTACTCGGGTAGAGCATGTTGGCGTCATACCCTAGAATGGTCTTGCATTCGCGGTGTTCGTTGTAGATGTGAGATCTTATAGCTGTCACATCCCTCTCGTGGTACCTGCAAAAGACGATCGCGCGGCCGCCGACCATCCCAGTCTGCAAGAGCTCGTAGGCCTCGTTTCTCGTGCACTCACCGCAGGTTTTTTGGACTTCAATGCAGGCCTTGCATCGGGCTTTGAAGCAGTCTTCTTTACACTTGTACTTACAGGGGTCCCCTGGTGCGTAGAGCTCTAACTCGGGGTGTAGACGCAGAGACATGTTCAGAACCTAGCGCATCGACACACCTGGTATGCTAACGGCATCCTTGAGAATGTCAATCTCATCCTCGTATTACTGCAGTCTCGTCTTATCAACGGCTTCGACAAAGGGTACCACATCGGCTAGGTTGTAGTCAGCCAGCCAGTCCATCATAGTTACACAGCCTCGCTTGTAAAACTCTCCTTTGAATGTTTGGTACTCTTCGGGGGATAGGGTATTTTTACCGCTAAGACTACTATAAAAGTCCTCATGCTCGACTGGGCCTACGTGGTTCAGCTTGTCATAGCTTGACAACCATTCGTAAGGGAACACGAGCTTTTCAAGCCCACATTCCAGAGACTTGCACCAGCCGGCGTAGCTCATTCCAGGGGCGAGAAAGTTTTTGATGTCAAGGAATTTGAACTTCGAGGTTGTAAGGAACATGTAGTCATTATCCTTCTTTGCCACTTTGATCTTCTCGTGCACCTTTGCGTCGTCGTCGTTTTCAGCAATTCGCTCAACAAAGTACCGCTTGATCAGGTTGATGTCGTACTTTCCGCTGTTAAACCCGATCACCGCCACTTGGTTCACCCACTCGTTCCAAGCTTCTTGCTTCTTGACAGGGAGCATATCAAAGTCGTCAGGTCTCGGGTACAACCTTTCGACTTCTTCAACGATGCGGGCCTGCCTTTTCTCAAGCTGCTCAACAAACTTTTTAACCAACACATTGGGGTACTCGTGCATGATGAACGTTGGATGTTTATTGAGACTATCGTGTATGGCGACACTTACAGGGATATGCTCCGATAGATATGTTAGATCGGATGTTTGCCGCTGGTTTAAAGGTGCTAGAAGTGCCTCAAAGTCAAACACGATGTAGTGAGGGTATGGACGAAATTCTTTCTTGATATACCCCTTACTTTTTGGAGGGTTCTCGCACTCCCAAGCTGTCACGATGTTATAGCCCAGTTTTTGGATATGGTCCTCCTTGAACTTGGTGAGAAAGTACTGATTTTTGTCCGCGTTGGTTCTGTTGGGTTGACAGGGACATCCATGCCACCTGCAGCCGTGATATTCGTAGACTGTTTTGGTTTGTGGGTCATACCCATCTACAAGGTAGACCTCCTTACCTAGATCACGTATAACACGTTCACCACCATCCCCGCAGAGTGCATGATGTATATGATTTCCGGTTTGCTCCGACATGGCTTCTATCCACCGACATGCCGCGTCACTGTAACCACCCTTGTTGTAACCACCCTTGTTGTAACCACCCTCGTTGTAAAAGACCTTCTCGAACCTGCACGGCATGCGCTTGACCTTCTTACCTTTGCAAATGATCGTCGTTTTTACACCTTCACACTCGTTCTGCTTATGCCGCGTGAGGTTTTCGGTTCTGTTGAAGATCTGACCGCAAGCCTCGCATTCCCAACTCTGAGTCAAAACATCCAGCTTCTTGATATAGAAGCAGTGCCCATCCAGCATACCAAGGTTGATCGTGTCTAACCTCTCTTTGTACTGATTTTGACCATAGACGAGCCGCCATGGTGCCTTGTCTGAGTTCTTCTTAGGTTCAAAGACTCTGATGTTGATATCGAATCGTATAGCAATACCCTCAAAGTCAACGAGCTTCGTAACACGTACCGCTTCACGCTTTAGCTTGGGGTCTTCGTAGTACTCGCGTGCTAATTTGCGGGCTGGCCTCGTTAGGAACTCTGTTCCCCTTTTTACATCGACCCTCTCCCTTACGGCCAAGCATCTCCAGAAGCACAGGTTGTCGGTTCTGGCATCTTCACCGTCCATTGCGTAGATGCACCTCCTATTTCGCAGCCAATCTGGAAGTGGTCCGCATCCAAGTAAGGGCTCCCTCGTAGAGATGATCTTGACCCGCACGTGCTTAAAGACTATCTTACCTTCGTACGCTCCGGGGGTCTCGATGGTTCTGTCAGGTGGTAGATAGACTTTGGTCCAGAACTCTGCATCTTCCAGATCGAGTCGCTGCATCTCACATTCTTCCATAAAAGCTTCGATATCCGCCATGCTTGATAGTGACTTGGAGCTTTTGTTCTTGTGATAAGCCGACACGTCGCCACCACCTCGGTAGATGTCGCAGCTGAAACTGTAGACTATCTTGACGCGCATGTCTACGTGAGGCGTGATTTTTTGCATGATAGCCTCTGTCAGCGGTTTGGTTAAGGTTCTTGTTGAACTGCCACGTCTTGATGCGCCTTCCTTCTTCTAAAAATTGCGTGTCATTCTCATCAAATATGTTCTGGATATCCTCGATCCCCTCCTGGTTCGTGGCTTGCTCCTTCTCCCCTCCGAACATGTGTTTGAGGTCGGCGATTCCCTGATATTCATCTTCGATGGTGATCCGCTGGACCTCATCGTGGAGCGTTGTCACTCCCGAGATTTGCTTCTTGGCCTTGTTATAGTAGTAGGTAACAGTATCCCGCACGCTCCGTACTCGATCAGCAAGAGCGTCACGAGTTGCTGCTACTGGTGCTGACACGGTGTCATATAGTTTGCTAATAGCGTTCCTGAACCAACTCATCTTTATTATATACAGATTTCAACTTCAAATAAGTGGTCGAGCTTTGAATAGGGGGGGGATTCCCTATTCAACTGCGCATGCGCTGGTTTTTGTTGATGTCAGCATTATTACTATTGGCTTGTGCGCGCATGTCCTGGAATTGTCGGGTTTGTCGGAATCGGATTGTTATCGGATTTGGTTTCGGATGCCGTCGGATTTACCGGTTTTGAGAGGGCTAGGTGTGGAGGGAGGGGGAGGTGGTGGAAGCGGGGGTTTGACGATCGAAACCCTAAAACCATGTATATCCTCACTCCCTAGTACTACTATTCTCAGTGGTGTTTTTTTTTTGCGGTTGTATGGAACGTTTTTTAAAAGGTTAAAAGAAAACATTTCAAAATTTACAAAACAAAAAAGAGAAAAAAAAACTGTTCGAGGAAGGTTTTCCACTTTATTGTATTGGTTATGCAAATAATAATTAAAAATGGTCAATTCGCGAAAGTTGAACAATTCAATATCGATTTTAAACTTCTTTAATATGAACCTGTTTTAAAAGCCTAACTTCTATATGTATATAGCTATATCAGTTTAACTTTTTTTTACATTTACCGTAATTGTTTTTCAATTTTATTGTTACACGCGAAATTAATTTACGCGCATGAATACAATACAGCTTTACGCAAAACGTTTATGATCGCAAAATGGAAAAATCACGCAAATTTTCTTCCCGTGAAAAAATGTGATTAGAAACGTTGTTTTTATCCCAAGGTATATGTGAAATGATAATACGTAAGCAAAAAATAGTGATAAAAATTATCCGAAAATGCCAAGAAAAAATATCTGTATTAAAACAAAAACAGGGAAAGAAAAAAGAAAGAAGAGAATTCAAAAACATATCCCATGGTAACGTGTTTATTAATTTATTCCTTGTTATAAAGTTGATCAAAAATTGAGAAATGTAATTTCTTTTGCAACTATTCACCCAATTCAATATTCATTACATTTCTTTTGTTCTAAACGAGATTTGATTTGTGGGCAAAATTAGTCAACAATTAGCGCCATCAACTTCGCTTCCATCCCTCAAGCAATAATGGAAACTCTAACTCGCTTATAGTGCTCTCCCCGTACTATTATTTTTTGGAAATTTGTTCAGCAAAAGATTCCTTATTCCACAGCAAACGCCCCTACTAATAATATTTTGAAAGTTTTTGCCCTCAAAAACACATCTTCAAGTTTTTAAAACTGTGTACCCTATCATTGTATTAAAGCAGAAAATTGATGTTATAGACGCTCATTCGGCTTGCGTTTTTAACACTTAAGAATAATGTTTATGTTTAAACTGTTTCAAGTGTGTTGTTTTCTTTGATTTTAAAAGCCCTTAAATGTTTTCCAAGTCCCAACCCGCTCATTATTAAAAATCAAAAAAAAATCAACCCCTGTCTATTCCAACCGTATTACTATTATTTCGAAGTTGCACAGCTCCTCCTATTCCAGCACCTCCCCTACTATTGAGACCCTTCAAATAAAGACATTCTTCAACAAACGAAACTTTTTTTACAATGATACAGGATACAAAAGTTTTAACCTGGCTAGAACACATAAATCTTCGTATTAAATTTTTTTCACATCACAAACTTTGAATTATCAGATTTAGACCTCGTGAACAATACTGTTTGATGCAGGTGGTCCTTTTCAAATTATATAATATAATGGCAATTTGGTCTTTTTGTTTCATTTATAGTCACGCAAATTGGGTGGGATTATTTCGCGCTCAGTAATTAAATATTATCACGCCACCAAAACAACCCCCACCCCTACTCCGATTTGTTAAGTGTTTTAAACCCTCCTATACCCACGAATATTCTATTCCCAAATTTATTAATTTAATTCAACTGACTTGAAACATTCAGCCAACCGTTTGATGCTTTTATCAATTTAATAGAGATCAGAAGTCTGAAAGAATAAAATCAACAACATTTTTGCCGCTGCAGCGGCCATCTCAATCTAATAAAGCGCAACCGTGAATACATTCCTCAAAATAACTTGTTTTCCATTTGCAAATTCACTCCGCATTTAATTCGCAACTGATCCCACATTTGGTTTTTTAGGCAGTTCCACTTTTTTCGTACTATATAGCACCTGCTTTGGCCGCATAATAAAGCTTTAATAACAAGAAACCAAACGAACTCAAGCATTGCCTACAATGTTTGAGAAGAAATTAACAGCTGAAAAGTCAATAAAAACAACTTGTGCTTCAAAAAAGTAAAGGCCATGCTGGGTGAAGAATAAATGAAACGAATTACTTTCAGGTCTGATAGTCTGAAAACATAAAACAAAGGAAATAGGCTGTTTAAATTATTTTTTTCCTCTTCTTTTAGCTAGGCCAATGCACCAAATGCTTACCGTATCAAGTTGCATTATTCTACTCATTGTCACTACATCTGGCAACCATCAGTCGCAAAAGAAGAGAAAATGTCGTCGCCCTCTTCTTAATTTTCAAGCCATCCCTCTTTAATTAAACAGTGGTGGTAGCAAGGAAGGTGATGGTAAGGGGTGAAGTTTGGAATTATACGGCAACCTCTGGCAATATACAAATCCTTGGGTCAAGCCCACTTGTTCATCAAGCAACTCTTAACTGCTTCTGTTGGAAATTGCACTTTGGTGTCCATCCATAACTGGCATCAGCACTGTTAGTGGCGGAGAAGGCGGAGAGGGCGGAAAAGGGGGCAAGGAGGCGGGGGTCAAGGCGGCGGGGGTGGGGGTGGTGGTTAGTGAAGGGGGAGAATAAGGTGCGGCAGGATGGAGGTAAAGAAGTGTTGGTTACGGACAGTGTTATGATTTCCATGACAGCCCCACAAGTTACTATCTATTTGCATGCTTCTGGATGATAAAGAAAAAACAAATAGTCATCGCCCAACGGCTTTAACAGCAGCAAAAAGAGGAATACTCATTCCCAAGGCGGCGGAGGTATTTATCCAGCAAAGTCAAGATGCCCACACCAACAAACAAGCACTGCATTCAGTCCACATAATAGTCCAAAGCAGACCCTTCGGATCAAGTGATTGCTACAGTGCGACCAATAACACCGACAACGGAGAAATTGACCGAAGATTTTATCACCAAATGTCCAGCGTTCTTGAGGCACAGAAAAAGATGGTACGCACGGACGATATAAAAATTTTACTTTCCCAAACAATACTAGATGATACGAATTACGAAAGGTCATAATCACACGATGTTTTGGTTTCACCAGGAACAGACAAATATCATTTAGGGAGAAGAATTTCACGGCGACAATGATCCCGCACTCGACACACTAAATCATACTAACTTCGCCAGATATGGGTTATAGGATTACTGAAATTTCGCTGCGTAATTTATTCTCGGGATATTCTCTGGTGTTTCAAAATATCACACTTTATTAACGGCGACTGAACGTGCTGCGAACAAAGTAATATATTGGTTCATTTCATTATTTATTACGATTATATAATTAGTATTTTCGTATACTAGGCTTAGGATCTCGATTTGGTCCATTTCGATCTGTATGGAAGACTTTAGATGCGCGAGAACAAGAGGAGTTTTTCATGAACAGCATTTCTACCACTTGTCAAAACCGACTTAACATACCCGTACAACCTATATACATAAGCAATGGGCACAAAAGCAATGTCTTCAGCCATGTTCACAAGGATTTTCTGACATTGAGTAAAAGTATGGGATGGGGTTAAAGACCGATGACAGTTGGTCTATGGCTGGAACACAACACAGCAAATGCACTTACAATATGTTATATGATGGGTCAGGGGATAGACGCCATCAAAATAGTATGCAGTTGCGATTGTGTGGCGGTAGGCAATATGATTCTTTTTATGTCATCCAATTCTATTTATAACTTGTCTCGGTACAACGCAACTCTATAAGCTCCGGTAAGAAAACGAGAACTGATCTTTGTATTTTCCAAAATGCACACTCGCTATTTCAGGTAGCGTGAAGATTCATGTGGAAACACTATTTATATACAAACTGAGCTGTAGT
Organism: Hydractinia echinata; assembly: GCA_030067915.1. Lineage (NCBI taxonomy): Eukaryota > Metazoa > Cnidaria > Hydrozoa > Anthoathecata > Hydractiniidae > Hydractinia > Hydractinia echinata. The sequence goes on along the minus strand of JASGCC010000140.1, from coordinate 65,118 downwards.
TTTATATATTTATGAGGCTTTATACTAGTAATAGCTATTCAAAAATGTTTTCTCTTCCTGCATATTTCAAGTTATGTATAAATTGTCTTCCTTTACTAAGATAACAACTCTTTTTCCCGTGCTGTATACCAGGCTTATTTTATTGATTCTCCTCATACATAAAGATTTATATAAATTATAGTTGGATGATAAATTTTGTACTTTCTTATCATGTGTTAATTTTCGATCTAGACGTAATAATTGGCTAGAACATTGTGTGCTCATAATATGGCAATAGGTGTATTTCGTCTGTCGGAATATATTGCTAACTGAGAGTAGCCAAGCAACATATTATTATTCTTTTCGAGTATAATCGCAACTGCCTACAACGAGAGTACAGCTATCGATATAATATATGCGTCGATGGCAATCGATGATATTCTGCGTCATAGAAAACTGCTGTGATTTAGTGGGAACGAACACGAGTAAAAGAAAATGTAATCTCAAAGAGTCCCTATATATAGTATAAAAGGACTATGAGATGAAATGTATGGACATCAATATATATAGCTATGAGTGGGAGATTGTCTCTGATCTATGCCTTGACTAGTAGTATGGAACAATAATGCCATATATAGGACATAAGAATATAATTGAGAACTGTATAAAACAAGAAATTCGTTGTAGTCAAACATGTAATAGAAATAAAATAGGACCATTGGGAGTATGGAAATTACTAGGTGTAAAATGATATCTATTTAACTAATCAAAATTCCAGAGATATTGTTTACATGTATTACAGATTTATGTATTCTTTACAATAGTACCGATTTAAAAGGATTTTAGCATCACCCAAACTTATCTTTGTAGTTTTCCATTGCAATACAAGCTGAAATCGAAAAAAACAAAATTGGCATCTAGTATTAGAAAGGTTATAAGTTATCAGGTAATAAGAGATGATTTCATGTGGATCGTGCAAAAAAGAGAGGAGTAGTTTGATTAGCAATATAGATAGACCAAATTGATTATTATAATAAGAATACTATAAAAAGTCCTATTATTACTTGATCAGGGTCTCTAGCAATTACCTTATCACACATTGACAACGACACCGCTGTGACCTGTCACAATTCTGTGCAACGTGGCATATCAGGTTATGGATTGTATAAATTTGTAAAACAAAAACGTCTATTTTAAGTTTTGTCATATCAGACATGGAAGCGAATTTAATGTAATTTGCATTTATATTAATTTGTTCTGGTCATATATATATATTATGTGTATTTTTTATGACTATAATTACAAAAAACACAGAGCAAAATATTATGGTATACATAGTAATTATTTAATTATAACTTCTCGACCTTAATAGCCTATGAGTAGTGTGTTCATTATTAACACCCACAACTATACCACTCTTAGCTACCCGATCAAATAAAGAGAAATAACTCTTATATAATATAAGATTAGCAAGAGAGAATCGTCACTATGTAGGATGTAGATAATATGGAAATAGACGAACAACTTATGTATTGTTCGCAATTAAAAAATTAGCCTGATTAGATCCTCTAGATTTTACACTAAATCCCTTTTCCTACTTCACACTTGGTCAGAGCTTGAATCTGATAGTCTGTATAGATTGCTTCTTTTATTAAGTTAAACAACATATCCTCAATTATATTAAAATATAGAATTTTTAAAACATTACTTGTCAAATGTATTAATCTTGTGAAAGTACAAGGTATCCTTTCATGTTTAATCTTATTATATATCGTTATAAATGGAGTGTGCGACAAGGTGTCGAAAATTTGCTGCTTAAAGTCTGCAACAAATGTCCGCTATTATTTCTCATTGCATTCTCCGAACTATTTAGCATGGGGTTTACATTACTATGTCATGATTGAACTTTTTTCACACTACCGTGTTCGTGTAATTATGCTCGAGCAAAATACATCCTACTGAAAATTACAAAAGTTGAAAAATCAGTGTGTGTATTTGTTTTCCCAGTTGCGAAGCTTATTAATGCTTGTCAAAAAGGCAAAAGCAAGTAAACATTATAACTACACACAGATAGTTAATAGTATAAGATATCTAAGTAAGAGATTATAAAATCTGGAGAGTTATAATAAACGTGGTCAGTAATAACATGTAGAGAATTAAGCCATAAAAATCACATCTGAAAGTAGTTTTTCTATATATTTCATGGAGACTTTCTGGATAATCTTAAGATATTATCATCGTTGTAACTCATATTAGAAAAGGTTATAAATATCTATATTTTACTTACAATAGGAGGACGTAGAGACAATAAGGAAAAATTAGGGTGAAGAAGGGTGAGGATTTCATATGGAAAGCGCCTTTCAAGAACTGCCCACACTAAAAATTTTTTCAAGGTTTAACGACGATATACTTAAACAACACTTTATACTATATGAATCGATATTGTCTACCAACACTGTAACATTACTAGTGACTACACTCCAAAGTAAGAACATTATCACCGACGTTCATAAGATCAACTATAACGATAAGGAAAACCTCAGCTTCGCACATGGAAGAGACAAAAAGTCAGGCATCATTCTTAAACGGTGGTGCATGTAAGTATTTGTGGGCTAGTAAATTAATTCGGAAGCCAATTCAGCAGAATAAAAACATATACTCAATGGTAATAAGTACTCTTTTTGGCCGTCTCTTGAGCGCAATCCCGTTATTGAATAATCTCGAACGCATAATCTTACGTAACCACCAAGGGATACTCTTTATTACACATAGAAAATTTGAGAAGTTCCTATATTCATAAACAGCCTAAACGCAAACAACAAGTTGGTTCAAATTATTTCGACAATCCTGTAGCTTCATTGAGGAAAAAGTTGTAGGAGACATATGAACATTCCACTGATAGGAAAACTCTATTCAGATAGTTGCAGAAGCAAATTTTGCGTTATGGAATGCTAGGAGCTAAAGCCTTTTTTAGAATGATTTAGGAGTTTATAAATTCGGGCGTGATTATATTCGGATCCAATATTAGATTACCAATATACTCTTAAATCAGCGGCTAACCTAATATTTTGTATTGCTAAACAACGTCGAAGATTCAAAACGCAGTCACCTATTGGCTTTTCCATATTAATTGATTTTGCCAACATCTTTAGGGTTTTATGTCCCTCCCAGTAGGAGAACTCGAATTTTATTGCGGTTAAATTTACTTACTCTTCACATATAGAGCGTTGCGTGTAGTCGGGTTATTTGATAAATTGCCACTATAATCAATCTGTGTCCCGCCCACATGAATTTTGTACCACTGGGGGGATGCTTAGGTGCCATTTGGATGTTATATCAACTGATTGTAAGCTCCGTTAATGGTATACAACAATTAACCTATCGAGGTACCTGTTTTCTTTTGAATAGCCCTACAGAGTAACTAACTATTAATATTCCTATGGCTTGAACTTACACTGTATACACATCTTCGAGAGGGTCTGATGGCTATTACTAGCAAACCTTGTGAAAAGTTATCGTGGGCTTTAAGATTTTAGGCACCAAAAAATCGGGGGCTGATTAACTAATTCCAACTCATTTATTATTCTATCGTTATAATCCATTTGGCCTAAGAAGATTCTTCACTGCCGTTGTTGTTATCTCGGAAGATTTTACTAGAACACATTTAGTCTTTTGGTGCTATCTTGGAGCTCTAATTTTTGGTCATCTTCCTTAAGCTTTTAAGCGACCGATTTCAACATACATTAACTTTTCTTACTACTTTCATTAAAATCATAATCGGAATTTAACACACTGATAATAACAATTCAGTCACTCTTTCAATATTGTGTTTTTGGTTTATTTTCAAAATACATCACGTTATTGTATATTCTATTATTATTAATATTATGGCTGTTTATGTGGATCATGTATTGGCTTTTCTGAAATTCTAAAACTATCTTACATATGGCAGCTTGAATCAAAACCGTGTTTTGAGATACTCGTAAAATAGTTTGGTTATAGCTTTAGTAATTCCACATTGAATAACACAGACAATGAAAATGGTTTAATGTTGTAATCTGAAGTAGCATACTAGAACTTACCATGTTACATGCAATTCATTCAGTCATTCAACTCATGTTACAAATCATTTGGTCCTTTGAAACTAAGTCGATATCTTTGGTGTTAAACCATAGCATTTACGATCCCGCAAATCCTAAGTTTACTATCTCCCTGGTGCGGGATCAATCAACCAGGTGTTGGTATTGGTACTGGATTCAGTATCAGGCCGAGCATCTAATATATGTCATAATGGGAAATGTTCAAAAGTACGCCCTCAAAAGTCAAAAGGTAGAAAGCAGAAGGACGCTAAGACTAACGATATGCATCGCATGTAATTATTACATTTTCCTGAACAGCTTACGCAAGCCTCTTATATGTGTTAGGCTTGCGTATTCTCATTTTTATTCAGTAAGATCACATCATCGCGTTCTCAGATTTTGTGCAGTTTTTGTTTTCTTAAACTAGCTCATACTATCTATAGGCTACTAAGTAGTGTAGTGATATGTACTAGCAAGCATATATGGATTACACTTGTTATCCTTTATCAATAAACTCAAGGGTGATCTCCACTACTCTCAAGTTGCCACAGTAAGAAACGTCAGTGATTTAATGTTCTTTCCTCAATCACGAAACAGTGTACTGTAGCCTGTTCATCCCTACCATGCCGGAAAACGGTCAATGAGTGCCCAACTCAAAAAGATCAATGCTTTTGTTACCATAAGTTAATTTTTTATTAATTTATATCAGTGTTCCTCCACTTGCCTTGTCCATCTCCTATTTACATTATACTTTGCTCGCCTCGGTGTCCAGCTTAATGTCAATTAACTTATGTCCATATAAACAGGAGGTACTCAACTAGATCAATAAATTAAAGTAATAAAAATAATAAAAAATAATGCATTATATTGTAATATGGGTTTTTTTTAATTAAAAAATAAGCACACTAATTTATTGTATATGTTATTATTATGTATCAAGCAAAACGAAAAATTTGTAACATGTATCCACATGTACAAATTCCGTTTTTAATAGTATATACACACTTAATAATATGTTATTATTATGGATGTTTTATATGATGATTAATCGGAGCTTTTCTAATTCCAAATCTATCTTTGTAGACTTTGGAAATATCTGACAAGACATTAAAACACTTGAAACATTTGCCTATATTGAATTGGGCAAGAGAAGGGAAGTAAAAGTTTTAAAGGCTTTAAATTGCTTTTTTACTTTAAAGAAAAGTAGATTACTATTTTAACCCTTAATCAAACTTTTTTTGGTTCAACAATTCAAAGTCTTTCTTTGAAGGTATCATTAAATCTATTGAATGAATGTTCGGAGGAGGAAAGGATCAAAATAGCTCCTTCCGCTTTCTGCTTTCAATTTTGCTTTTTTCTTGTTCCGCTAATAAAATCTAGTTTCGTATTAAATTTCTGCATGTTAGTTTCATCTTCATAATTCAGAGGGTAATGCGGCTTAGTGTGAATTTGTTTAGGAGGTGATATATATGTGGTAGAATTTATTTTACAATCGAAATTTCTACAGGATCCACTTGGGGAGTACGAGCAGTCACATGAATTGTGTTCGTGGCCGTTCGATATCTTGCATTCTAGTCATTTTGATGGTTGTTGTTTCGAGGTAGCAAACCGTGTTTTACTCTCTTTTTGTATGGTATTTATTAAAAAGCTGTTGTTATGTACTGAGTGTGTACATAATGCGTCTTCAATTTGAAGGTAATGTAGTGTTATATCTATATGGAAATACATTAATATCTAGTTCATTGGGAACCGTAGGTGGTTGTGCTTGAGCTATCCACCATGTTATATTAGTTATGCGTCGAGAGTGTTTTATTCTAGAGGTTAGCATGAAGATGTTCATTATTGAGCATATGTATATGTAGTTGTGTATATGGATGTAGTCTTGAGTGTACTGTACATGCGTCCATCATATAACAAAAGAATAAATTTCGACGAAGTGACTTTCCGTGAGAATCTTCTTTCTAAGTGACCACTGTCTCCTCTTGGTTCCTATAGAGCTCATTGGAAACCAAGGCAAAAGGAGATATTGCGTAATAGACATTTTCTTCTTCTTTCAAAATCGAGGAACACAGTGGTAATATAAGAAGTAGAGATCGAATAAACTATGTTTTATTGGATCTTATAAATGCGTTGAATAAAAAAAAACAGGACCCATCAAAAACTTATTGTTAATATCGGGTTCTTGCAGGGGGTAATGGAGTTGGAACAATTATGTACACATAGCGGTGGGTATAGAGAGGCATGTTAGTTCAACAAAAGAAATGCGAAATGTGGATAGGTGCAGGTCATGCTAAAAAGCCCCTGCAACAGTGATGAAAGCCACACCACACTATGCTATGGGACTATAGCCCCTTTTTTTATTTTCCTTGGGCTAATAAGACAAGTGACTTGGTGCTTTGGGTTGTATAGTTTTAGTAGTTTGAAAGAAAAAAGGTGAAACAAAAATTTTGATAAAATATGATGTTAGATATATAGCAACAGATTATCGAGAGGCGACAATAGTTATCGTTTGGTGGAATGAATATGAGGATATTGTAGGAGAGTAGGGCACAACAGTGCACGTATCTTTAAAGGTCAAGCAACTCTAGAATTCATGCCACAGTTATTCATCGAGTATGAGGTTTCTTGGTTCCGAATATGCACCTGAAACAAAACTGAGAATGACACAACGATAGAGGCACGTTAGTGTATATTATCGAATAGATTGCTTGTTTTCATCAACCGATTTGACTAAAATATAATCATATGCATAATTAGTAATAAAAGGAAAGCATAAAAGAACTATAATTTTAAATTTTTTTTGACTATCCTGAAGCCAACTAAAAAATGATGAAATGTCACCAAATTTCAAATATAAACGGCTTAGACTATTACAAAGTTGAAGTCCGCTTATTTGACACATTTAAAAAGTGCGGGAACTAAACAATTGATTTATGATTAAAAACAAAACCAATCTGTTCACCTCACTGCCCCGATGTATAGGGGTCTTAATTATATGTCTAAAAATAAATAATATTTCAATATTAGTATATGTTTCTTGTTTCGCACGTATATTTTATAACCAATTTGTTCGCAGACTTTATACGGTTATTTTTTTCTGATAGCGAGATTGATCGGGTGCGTAATACTCTGTGTGAGACAAGATTATATCAGCATAATGGTGAATATATCATAATTTATGTCTAAAGATAAACTATTTTCTGTTTTATGTTTCTCGGGACTACATTTATGTTTTGTATTATGAACTTCTGTGTGCGAAAAGGTAAGCTGTCGATCCATCGGAATAATTTCTTAATATTCCATCTTAGTAACAATAATGGAGCACCATAGAATAGGGTAGACTGGAGAGTTTCTGCACTCCAATAGGCAATTATGGAGTTATGGTATAAGTTGCGTGACATCTTAAAGTAGCATATGGAACAAAGTTATTGGTGTACATATCTCTTAACACATTACTGGCGGGACTATGCAAAGCCAAGAGCCAAGAGCGGGCAGGAAAGTAATAAGATATTGGGATATACAAGTTGTTATTCAAAAGAAAATTTGTGAACATAGAAAAAATGATGAGAATTAAACTTTACAGAAGAGTTAATGGTTGAAAGACTGGTATTTATATGTGCATACAGTAGTTTTGTTGGCAGCTTCGAATGAAAATAGGACAAATGATTCTGTTTAACGTTTCATTTGTTCATGACCGGCGAACTACAGGTCGGCGATAAACATATTTAATAAAGTTCGAGATTATTTTGCTTGAGACAGAAGCCATGGGTACTTGGCTATAAGGGCGCTGTCTTTAGTAAATCAGTGCTCTCAATGACTGAGAGCTGAGTCTAATTGGTCTACCAGCTAGTTGACAGGTTATCCCAGCGACCACTCCAATAGTTGCTTTATGAGAGGAAGATCTTGGGACAGATGGTGAGATAGATACTAGTAGCTACTCTAAGATAGTTCATATGTATAAACAATGAAGTGGTTGCATGCTTCAAAAAGGGGGAATGGCTAGCCTAAATGTGCAACCCCAATTAACAATAATATTCAGACGTACCACTTTTATGGCTAAAACTGTATCATTCACTTGACAGAATAATCTATTAATGAGACCCAAAAGTAAAGCCGACTTCGAGTTTGGATCGACAGGATATATCTCTGACGACTGATTAGTGCTATGAGTTGCTACACTTGTGTAAACAGATGAGGACAACCTATTTATGGTTTAGTCACAACTCACCCAACTTCCAAGCAAATTTTAAAGAACTCTTAGTGAGAGATTATAATTAAACTATTGGCAATTATGTGTAAGTACAGAATTGGATGTCTAGAGCTGAGGCGGATTAAGGGAATTACCATATTAGAGCCAGTGGTCAGTTTTTGATAGCACTTCAGACAGACGAAATATATTAATTACATAGACTCGAATATATCGAGCAGGTACAAATGATGGAACAAAGTTGTGATTACGTAATAAGTTATTTGATAAAACACAAAATTATCTCTACTAATTGAATATTGTGTATTAAAGTCAAGTAAGCGTCGTAAGACTTACTCTCTACAATTAGTTGATATATATAACAAAATCTATTAACAGGAAATCTCGGTTCTATATTTTGCACTTTATTATGGTGTACGAATTACCACCTGAAGGGATTTGGTCATAAACAAATTTCTAATTAGTAATCTGTAAACCAAGAGTACGTATAAATAATGCCTTCTCACCTTCTTCCATAAGGTTCATATACGCAGCCAGAGAGCGTGTGTCTCTCCGCGCCCACGCCCCACATGAACTTTTCTATCTATTTAATTCTTTGCTTGTCCTGAAAAACGCTCAGTTCATTCTAACGAATATATGAGATTATCAAGTGTCAATTATGGTCTCTTTGTGGCACAATTTTGGCTGTTCGGATGCTGACCAATAACTTCGCTATCTAAGAGCTGTGTTGAAAGATCGTGGCTACCACGATCTATCAAAGTTATTTCACACGAAATGTATATTGTTCCCTGAGCTGATATAGTTATTACTTCGGTTCACGACACTTCATATCTATAGTGATAAGTTGCTAGTTTTCTTCTTATAGGCGTATTTAAGGCCACAATGTTTCTAACATTAGTATTTATTGATAGATCATAAGTCTAACAGTAAGGGCATTTTCCCAACTTACGGTGTTATGGGATTCACCCCAATACAATTTAGATTATAGCGGTAGTACTTGCTTGGTTGATAGGTAGCATTGCTTAATTTTTAAAGCATTTTTGTAACATAATAACTATCATTTTGTAGTCAGGTATCCTGTTGTCAGACACATATAAAGTGTGGGCTATACCACATTATTGCTATGAAAATTGATCAACAATTTTTTACTGTATACATTTGGTTGTTCTATGAATATTATTATTCAAGGTTTTGTAATTTAGTGATATATATTAATTTCTTCCTCCCTCAGATCATATTTTAGTTTTAAAATCCTGGAGCTCATTAGTTAGTTTCTTGAAGTTCTATGGTTAAACAGTCACACTCTTCATTATAAAGATTGTTATATTTATAGGAGTTCACTAGATATCAACATTCGAGAGCGTATAGTGCGATATAAATCTAAACCGCTTTCGCACCCACTCCTCCTGAGCAACGGTAATTTCTGCCTTCTGTTTTCTAAATGGTTTAATTCCTTATGAGGATTGTTCATATAGGAGATATGTTATTTCTCCTAGATGCGTAATTCCCTGCATATAATCGGATTTTGGCAATATAGTGGGAATTATATTTTATCTAAACATTTTGTATGACAATTTTCTGTCCATCAACAAAAATGTTCTAAACACAACACCAGACTCTGTGAATCTTAGTAGATTGTTTTAATCAACACTCCCCATCTTCACTGTTATTATTAGATGAGCTCACTTTATTTCAGTAAACAACTATGTCCTGTCTGTTTCTTATTTTCGGGGCATTTGTCAATTTCATTTGTGCAAATTCATTCAGCCAATCGAAGTGGAAAAGCTTTGCATTTGCGGAAAAAATCAGGTCAAAAGGAAAACGATTTCTTTTTAAGTACAAATGTATACCTTGCTTTTACTCTTTGTAATTGGAATAACATAAAATGACAAATTTTTGATAATAACTTATAAGTATATTGAGAGATCTGTCTATAAGTATTAAGAGCAGTACAGTGGTCACTAACAGCATGTTTTGAGGTCTCCACTCTTCTAGATTGTACCATTTCTTTCATATGTTTATTATCTGAAGTGCTTACTCTTTTTTTATTTTGGCAAATTGGTTTTGGTTTTTACCGATTAAGGCAATTAATTACAAACATCACAAGAGGCTTTCACTTTGTAATTAGGATAAAAGAGCGCCAAAGTTTTGTTGAGCTTTCCAAAAAAATAAACTATTATATAGAGTCGCGAGTGGGATCTCATTTAAAATTTTTGTTATACTAGATTACGCCAGCCATTTACTATTGTTTTCACTCGGTCTTTACTCAGCTGCACTTTCATTAGTTGGATTACGCTTTTTTCTTTTTTTTCTTTTAACAGCCATTGTCATATGTTATGGGTTTTTTCTTCCGAGGCAGAGGAGAGCCATGTTGAAAGATACCAAACCTAACCAAGCATCAGACCACAAGCAATATCGGGGAGAAAGCCGATAAATTACGAGTCCGAGAAACTTTCTTGGAGGTGAATATTAGGAGATTAGAATAAGATGATGGATCTGGTGCGGCTTCATGTAATTATGCAAAGGTCAATCGAAGTTTAAGGGACTTTTTGCTTCGGAGCTATCTCTTGAGAATCAATAGTATTAAAATCAGTGACAGGTATGGAGTACTATGGACTATGCGATAAATACATTACACGGATTTTACTTGAGCTTCTAAAAATCCCCCTTAAAATTATATAATAAGGGTTTCCTAAAGGATGTTTGACAGAAAGTGAAAAAATTAGAAGATTATCGAAACCCATGCTAAAAGTTGGAATTCTTGTAAATTTTGTACAATTGCTGATAAAGCGATTGCTCATCAGGAAATACTTGTAGTCGCTGTTTGTTCATTGATGTTTTTTTTCTTCGTATTTTGTTTATCTTGTATGCTTTATGTAGCCTGTGAAATTTGTTAGAAAGCATGGGTAAATATTCTGTTAATGAGATTTCTTCTAAAAACCGAGCATACCCCCACCCTTTCACTTTCCTAATACTTCTGACTGGCTGACTGGAATTAGACTTGGCACACTGCCAATATAGCATGAAAAAAGTTACCAAATGAGACCAATAACCTTTTGTTTATGTCAGCACTTTTTCTGTGACGTTATAAGAAGCTTAAAATTTGTCCAAAATACCACTGTCTGTTTGACATTTCTTTACTTCAATTCTGGAACGAATGTTGACTTTTTTGAAGTTTCGGGTAGCCATATATTTCTGGTTTTCCTTATAACAAAATAAAACACCAAAAATAGCCCTCAAAAGCGGGAAATCGGATTAGTTATATATCAAAATTATACAATCATTCTTCTTAATAATACTCAAGGTCTTCTCTAATCGTCACGCAGTTATTATATTTTACTGTTTATAAGGATTTCAACTAAATAAAAGCTCTTGGAGCGACACAATTGCTAACAAAGTTCTAAAGAACGAGCGTCGATTAATTAGCGTTTTGAAGAGGGTGTGGCATTTCTCCCACAATGTGGACAGGAATGTTGAAAGAGAAAACACGATCACATATGCAAAATAATGACCTGTTTTGATGATATTAAACGTGCTTCCATGGGAAAACACCATCTCCTTCCCACGGCTCTTCGTTTTTTTTATATCGAGACAGCGCTCAAAATCAGAAACGAAAAACGTCGTGGGAATGTGGTGATTTAACAACTCCGTTCATGCCTATAGTTCATTTTATCCCGATACTTGTATTATATGGAATAATGCATTTTAGCGCCCCTTAAATATACGCAAATATGGTAAAGTGATTTTTTTTCGCTGTGTGTATGTTATTTGCGTAATAGATTCGGAAATAAAACAAGACCGATACACCGAGATGTCATCTGCTAGCCATAACTCGTGACCGCTTCACTTCGAGATATCAAAATAGGGCGCCATATGAAAGAGGATAAAATTTTCAATCAGGCAGTACGCCTAACTTCATTAACGTCGCCACAGCTGGTGGCCAGAAATCGCGCTCAATGTCAAAAGAATGGTGAAAAACCATGATGTTTTAAGTTTTCTAAAAAATACATCAGATAATAAATAGGAAACATTTCAAGTTCACTTCCCTGTCCCACCGTCCACCTGTTTCTGAGGTTTTAGTTTTTACACAACACTTCTATCACTTGTTTTCAAATTTGTTCTCATAGCTGTTGAATGAAAGGGAAAGCTTGATATTTTTATGCTTATGTCTGCATTTCTGTGATAAGTTTTGTGAAAAACGATGCAATAATATAAAATAGAATTTGTTTCACATGCTTTTCTAAGCAGATCTACAAGCTATTTGCGTCCATGAATTATTCAGACGCAAGAGCTGCCAAGTTACGTAGCAAAAATTAGTTTTACCGTTTGCGTTCAACGAAGGGTAAGAAATGTTCCTGGATTGGCGTTTAACCACACCCGTTAACAGTCTAAGGGGTTATTATATAAATTTATTTTATGTCTTACGTAACTTCACGTAATAGTCGGCTGTGGTCTTGTTTCGTAAAATACACTTGATGCTTAATTTGGTATTGGTAGTATAGCTATCACTCATGTCAATAGCTTGTTAAGTAAATTCACAAAAGCCTGGTGTCAATCCCAAGAGGTTTTCTCGCTAATATCGCAATCAAACTTCTCAACAATGTACATAATTATTACATATTGTGTTTTTTATAAAGCCACTGTTGCTAAATCACTTTTGGTAAATATATTTCTAAACTATTGAACAAAGAAAATTTATATAGCTGTATTTTGTTCGAAATAGTAGCCGAGTCATTATTTTGTTCTACACAATTGCACGCAAAAGCAATGTCCAGGATATAAATGATGGCCGAAAATCTGATAACTGAAATATGTACCACGCGCGAAACCGTGGATTTTTCTACGGTTAACGACTTGTCTTTATATTCTCGTCTTATGTGTGTTCAAAATGGTTGCACCATAGCTTTATTTCTCAACCCCAAAAAAGTATTTTTTTTCTTTATGCTGACAGGAAGACAGAAATACACGAAATGTAGATGCGGACGATTTCCCTTGGAATATTCCACGGGTTAACAACTAGCTAGTTTATATTAGTCATATAATTTCTGTTTGTGCGTGAAATCAAAGTGGTGGTACGGAACACACGAAATATATTAAAGATGCACGAAATATCGACACGGGAATTATGATTGGAGGATTGCCTTATTTTGTTTGCAATATGGCTGCCACGGCATTTTGTGATACTAAACATGCATGAAATATGTACGACAGCCGAAAAACGAACGTAGACTGGTGTCTCACTCAGTTGCAACGAACGGTCTCCCGCCTAGTGTTTTATTATATTCACAAGATGCAAAATTGCAGATTAATAGGGAGGATGGACCGAACTGCTAATAACCTTTTAATTGATATAATTTCAACTCCACCGTCGGTTCATTTTTTTTTAAGAATAACATGTTATCATGCTAGGACACCTTTTCATCCAATCACAATTCTTCCAATCGAATTTTATATACTTTTTATATTTGATCTTTGTGATATCGTGTCAAATAATTGCGTGAAAAATTGAATGCGGTGAAAGCGTTTTCATTTGAAATAAAAATCATTTTACTATACGCCGAAGTTTCTTCAATAAATTTTGAAGATGAATCAACGTTTTCAAGTATTCAAATGGTGTTAGAATGTGATCTCAATTAACTGAAATAACTGATTTCGACATTCTCACTAATTTCTCGCGTGAGAATGATGCCGCGTAGTTTCTACCATGTTTGTTGTTAATTGTTGTCATGGTGATGTGAGTGAATAGCCCAACCAATCTATAAATATATATAATCATCCAAATATATTTAATGAATTATTAAAAAATTGCTAGTAATATATCTATTTTTTAAGGGAAATGTTTCAAATATTGACTTTATAGTTTTCGTGGAGGCTGTATTTTCTGGAAGATAAGAGAGATTGACGTTCATTTCATAAAACAAGGTATAAAACAATGCTTTTAGATTTTTTTTTGATTTTTATTTCTTTTACGAAACATGAAACATTTCCTACTTTTTCGGTTTGGCTTACTTTGGTACCTTAAGCTTAAAAATATAATTTTTTTATGTTAATATATTTTTTTACACATGTTATTTCTTTTCTTTTTGTTGCTTTTAAGTTTTTTTGATTCCATAGCCTATAGACTATTGGTGATTCCAGTGCGTGTTTTTTTTTGCGTTGTATGGAACGTTTTTTAAAAGGTTAAAAGAAAATTTCAAATTTAAAAAAAAAAATGTTTTTCCACTTTTGTATTGTTATGCAATAATAATTAAAAAATGTAGTTGTCATTGCGAAAGTTGAACAATTCATATCGATTTTAAAATTCTTTAATATGAACCTGTTTTAAAAACTTAACTTTTATATGTTATATAGCTATATAGTTTAACTTTTTTTTACATTAACCATAATTTTTTTTAAAATTTGTTACACGCGAAATTAATTTACGCGCATGAATACAATACAGCTTTACGCAAAAGTTTATGATCGCAAAATGAAATAAACACGCAAATTTCTTCCCGTGAAAAAAGGTGATTAGAAACGTTGTTTTTATCCAAAGTATATGTGAAATGATAATACGTAAGCAAAAATAGTGACAAATTTCCGAAAATGCAAGAAAAAATTCTGTATTAAAAAAAAACAGGGAAAGAAAAAAGAAAGAAGAGAATTCAAAAACATATCACCATGGTAACGTGTTTATTAATTTATTCTTGTTATAAAGTTGATCAAAAATTGAAATGTTTTTCTTTCAACTATTCACCAATTCAATATTCATTACATTTCTTGTTCTAAACGATTTGGTTTTGTGGGCAAAATTTAGTCAACAATTAGCGCCATCAACTTCGCTTCCAATCCCTCAACAAAATGGAATCTAAACTCGCTTATAGTGCTCTCCCCCGTACTATTAATTTTTTGGAAATTTGTTCAGCAAAGATATTCTTATTCCACACCGCCCCTACTAATAATATTTGAAGTTTTTGCCCTCAAAAACAATCTCAGTTTTTTTAAAACTGTGTACCTATCATTGTATTAAAAGCAGAAAATTGATGTTATAACGCTCATCGGCTTGCGTATTAACACTTAGAATATGTTTATGTTTAAACTGTTCAAGGTGTTGTTTTCTTTGATTTTAAAGCCTTAAATGTTTCAAGTCCACCCCGCTCATTATTAAAAATCAAAAAAAAATCAAACTCCCTGTTTATTCCAACCGTATTATATTATTATTTCGAAAGTTGCACAGCTCCTACTATTCCAGCACCCTCCCCCTACTATTGGAGACCCTTAAATAAAGACATTCTTCAAAAACAAAGAAATTATTTTACAACTATACAGGATACCACAAGTTTTAAACCTGCTAGACACATAAATCTTCATATTAATTTTTTCACACACAACTTTGATTATCAAAGATTTAGAACATCGTGAACAAATACAATGTTTGATGCAGGAGGTCTTTTAATTTTATTCGGCTTAATAATTTACTATAATGGCAATTTAGTTTTTGTTTCATTTATAGTCACGCAAATTGGGTGGGTTATTTCGCGCAGTAAAATATTATCACGCCCACCAAACAACCCCCCGCCCCCTTCCTCGATTGTTAAGTGTTTTAACCCTCCCAATACCCACGAATATTCTATTCCAAATTTATTAATTTATTCAACTGACTTGAAACATTCAGCCAATCCGCTGATGCTTATAATCAAATTTAAATAGTAGATCAGAAGTCTGAAGAATAAATCAACAACATTTTTGCCCTGCAGCGGCATCTCATCTAATAAAGCAACCGTGAATACATTTCCTCAAAATAATCTTGTTTTCCATTTGCAATTCACTCCCATTTATTCCAACTGACTCCCACATTTGGTTTTTTAGGCATTCCACTTTTTCTTACTATATAGCACTGTTTTGCAGCATAATAAAGCTTAAAAAAAAAACAAACGAACAACAATCAAGCATTAGCTCAATGTTAGAAGAAAACACATAAAAGTCAAAAAAAACACTTTGCTTCAAAATGTAAAGGCCATGCTGGGTGAAGAATAAATGGAAAAGAATTACTTTCAAGGTCTGATAGTCCTTGAAAAAAATAAAAAAAAAGGAAATAGGCTGTTTAATTATTTTTCCTCTTCTTTTAGCTTAGGCCAATCACCAAAATGCTTACCGTATCAAGTGCATTATTCTTCCTCATTGTCACCTACATCTGGCAACCATCAGTCGCAAAAGAAGAGAAAATGTCGTCGCCCTCTTCTTATTTTCAACCATCCTCTTTAATTAACAGTGGTGGTAGCAAGGAAGGTGATGGTAAGGGTGAAGTTTGGAATATACGGCCAACCTCTGCAATATACAAATCTTGTCAAGCCACTTGTTCCATCAGCAACTCTACTGCTTCTGTTGGAAATTGCACTTTGTGTCCATCCATGACTGCATCAGCCACTGTTAGTGGCGGAGAAGGCGAGAGGGCGGAAAAGGGGGCCAGGGAGGCGGGGGTCAAGGAGGCGGGGTGTGGTGGTGGTAGTGAAGGGGGAGATAAGGGGGCATTGGAGGTAAAGAAGTGTCTGTTACGGACAGTGTTATGATTTCCATCACAGCCACAAGTTACTATCATTGCATGCTTCATGGATGATAAAGAAAAAAACAATAGTCATCGCACCAACGGCTATGTTAACAGCATCTGCTGCAAAAGAGATACTCATTCCCAAGGCGGCGGAGGTATTTATCCAGCAAAGTCAAATGCTCCACACCAACAAACAAGCACTCATTCAGTCGCATATTATCGCGACAATAACACCGACAACGGAGAAAACTCCGAAACCAACAGTGCCAGTAACAACAGAAAAGTTACGCAGCAACCAATAACAACATCACCCCCGACGACATCAGGAGAAGACAATTCACCGACAAGTCCCATGACACAAACACTCGCCTTTGGGTAAGTTACTGAACTGTTTTTCTATTCTCTTGTTTCACCTTTATTAGCACTAACGTCGGAACAGTCAATGTATTTCATTTTATAATATATTTTTATGAAGGCTGGTCTGATTGGTCATCGAATGTGGGAGACATTTGCTGCGGACAGAGTTTACATGAGCAGTACAAACGCAACACGAACTTGTCAAAGGAATGCAAACAGACCTCTAGCCTGTCACGCGATGAACAGCATGGCTGGAACACAACAGCAATGCTACCATGTTCAAAATGCGTTGCATGTAGTGGAAGCACGAGTAAGCATATGATTCTTTATGTCATCATTATATTTGTCCTTGTAAAGAACTTTTTAAGTCGGTAAGAAATTCGAATAAATCTTGTTCTTCCAATGAGATGTTTGGGCGTGAAGTGTGGAAAGACATTTTTACACTGTTTTTTATATATTCATTTCTAGTAACTAGTATATTTTCCGCATATTTTCAGTTGAATTTCCCTAAAAATACCCTCCCCTGCTGTTAACCTTATTTTATGATTTCGTCACAAACATTATAATTATGCGTATATTTGTACTTCTTTCAGGTATTTCGTCGTCCCATATTGCTAACTGTTGCCATGGCAATATCTTATATTTTTTCGTAACTCGCACTCCACACTGTACATATCGCAAACTACTTGCTGGCATGAAAAGACGTGTGATTGTGGAACCAGTAACAAATGTATCAAAAGATTCCTATAAAGTAAAAAGGCATGAATAAATTTGACTCAATTATGCTATGGGAATGTTTAGCTCGCCTTGACGAAAGGAACAAATGCATATATGGAAAGAATAATAATGAACTGTAAAACAAGAATGCGTGTATAAAAAATGTTTGAAAATAAAATGTATGAATATTGTAAATATATCTATTTAACTTAAATAAAATTCGAGTTTTGTTCATTATTCATGTAACTCAATCAGTAAAATAATAACACAGCTGATGAAACTGGCTCGTTCGTAAAAGACTATTTAGCCAAAAAAATAGCCCCATAGTGATCCAATTTTGAACAAATGAAATTTAAAATCTAGAAAGTTCTTTTTACTTGAAGCTAACTTTACATCGTGCAATGTCTGATTTGTAAAGCGGTGTTTATTCTTGTATCAGTTGATTTCAAACATTGTATTCATTTTTTTCTTAACTTTGTAGGTATATACAATAAGATTTAAAAATAAACGTAACGGATGTCCAGGATTTAAATAAAATAAAATATTTGTTGCAAAAAATTGTGTTGTTTAGTTATCCTATTAATTCTTCTCTTTATAATCTTCAAAAACAGGATTTTAAACTGCAATGTAACATCATCATGTTTTATAATCGAATTTTCGGAGGTCCGAAATGCGCATGCGCAAAAATGTCATGCGCAACAAGCAATGTTTACATTACATGTCTATGAATTCATTGCACCGTCGTGTAGTTTGTTCAGAAAATACTTTCCGAAAAACCCAAAATGTTTGAAAAGGTTTGATTTTTCAGGCAATTTATTCATTCTAGGCTAGCAGAACTTACTCAGAATAAAAACTAATAAGAATTATAGACATTATTAAATGTGGCAGTAATAAGAGACAAATAAAAACAACGAAGTAGCTTTCATAATTATGAGTTTATAATCTAGATTTACATTGTAATACAAGGTAAACAATCTACAATCGTAGAGACATAAGTAAATAGTGAAGAGGGTGGGATTTCTATGGAACGCCAGAACTGCCACAACGTAACGAAGATATCATCACAACTTAACGATATGTCACCACCACGTAACAATATGTGACTACCACATAACGAAATATCACCACCACGTAAGAAACCTCGGCTTGAAAAAGAAAAGCACACTTGAATTGTGAAGTATGCTATAATTGAAAACACTTTTGGCAGTTCTGGCGTTCCATAGATTTCGAAGTTCGTAACCACTAGGTAACAACAAGAAATTGAGAAAGTCTTTCATAGCTACGCAAATGACACCTGCGCTGAACTTGTCGTTGCTGAGGCGACCTTAGAACTTAGGCTATTTGGTTATTTCGTTAGATCCAAACTCTTAAATGCTACTATTTTTTGCTGGCGTCAGCACGCCCTAATTCCCCGATTTTTCGGACCTTTCAGGGCGTGGAGCGGATTGTTCCATAATGTCCGCATGTACAGCTAGTGCATTTTCCACGTTGTTTCACTTAACCTACACCTGTTTCTTTTGTAGCCTACCAGCTGAAGTGTACTCACCCAGTGAGGCTGCTTAAAAGTTTCGTGAAATGGCCAAAAAGTTACTTTCCAATAATATTATTATATTCAGTGTTGTAGCTCTATTTGTTCGTGGAGTCATTCACGACCAATATCATTACTTCTTTTTACTTAAAATCATAATCACTAATTCCAGTACTCATCTTGACCATTTCCGAATGAAATGTAGTTAATAAGAGTATATGCAGCAGAACAAAATGTACATTCCAGGTACTGCGTATTGGCAAAACCTGTCAACGACATGTATTCTAACTTAGCTTCTCTTTTCCGTTCTAACCATTTCACTAACACTGTAGAATCGAACAGCGTACTGTAGTCGTTCATAGTTATGCTTTTTGTTTCGTTTTTTCATCCTCGCATGCTTCTGTCTTACACTCTTCCCTTTCTGCTTTCAATTTTGCTTTCTCCTGTTCCTATAAGTATATTTTGCAGTTGTTACTAATTTTTATGTTTTTGTCATTTTGTGATTTCCATTTTTCAGGCTTAATGGTGTGCGTCGTTGTTGCCGAATGCGTCATCGTGTTGGAACGTTGTTTATGTGCGTCGTTATGTTCATGTGCATATTGTATTACTATACGATGTTGCTGTTCTGTTTGTTTGCCGTGTTTTATTGCTGCGATGTATGATGTTTTGTTGTGTGTGTGGTTATTTGTGTGGTCACATACTTTTCATCAAGAAAATTCCAGAAGTAATTCAGGAGATTTATGCCCTTCCTCCAGGTTGGAAAAATGGCAACAACTGAATTTCAACGAAAAGAAAGAAGAAACGTAACAGTTTTTACAAACTGTTGATTAAAAAAACGGACCTTAACACTATTCAGACCGGTGGTCTCTTACGTGGTGGTGATATTTTCGTTATGTGGTATTCAAGTCCAAGGTGTGGGGGGAGGAGGAAGAAGGGGTGCTAGAAAGCCCCCATCAAAAGTGATGAAATTTTGCCAGTGAATATTTTTTGTTAGAACATTGAAGGAAAATTGGGATTAAAAAATTGGGATGAAGTCATCCAGCCCAAAATGACGTCATCGTATATTTTCGAATATGCCAAAACGGTGAAACGTAAACTTTGAAATACGACAAGCTGTTTCAAACGTTTTAAATTCTTAAAATTAGTTAAAAGAAGCTAAAATATGAATTTTAAATTTTTTTTGACTATCCTGAAGCCAACTAAAAATGATGAAATGTCACCAAATTTCAAATATAAACGGCTTCAGAAGCTATTACAAAAAGTTGTAAAAAACCCTCCATCCTGCCCGAATAGGGTTAATATGTCTATAAAAAAATATTTTTCCAGAAGTTTTACCAATTTTTGCGACTTATACGTTTATCGAAGCGAGTATATTCAAACGGCAGGAGTTTTAGCTAATGGGTTTCAATAATAGGCGACTACTCTGTTATGATCCGAAATCTTGTTGTAAGTCACTTTGTCCAGTATGGTGTCTGATATCATTTTCCGTATGACGTCACCGCTGTGTGATGTCGCCGTTCGCTGATGTTGGCGTAATAGTAAAGTTGCAGACATACAACTTACGTGATTTCTATTTTTCAAGTACAACACCAAAAGCGTTTCCATGACAGCGATAACAATAAACAAGACATTAACAATAAGAAATAGCTGCATTGGTGTTGTGTATGGTAACTTTCACGGTCTGTTCTGTAACACTTTGTAAATGACAACTATAGCCAATAATGTAGTGACAATTAGAGTCATTCGAGCTGGCACTGCAGATGGGGCACCCAGTATGCACCCATATTGAATACCATCAGTACAATTGTGGGTATGTATGCACGGTGAACGAAATAAACAAAGGTACGCTTGACAATAAAATGTACTTCCAAGCGGTCGTAATACAAGTTTTGACCTATAAATAAAAAGAGCTGAGTGCAGACGTGTACAAATACGACAACAAATATGGTTTCCTACATTTGATTATGACTTTACATGTTACCGTCGAATATATCCTGAGAATTGCTATTTTATACATCCATAGGAAAAGTATCGAATTGGCAGCATTTTAAATAGAGCAACAAATATAGTTTTCCGTATTTCATTATAACATTGAGCATGACTTAGCATTTAGGTGGAAAAGAAAGGAATTACCATAGTTAAACAATTTGTTAGCCCGTGGAAAACCTGCTTGGCCTTGCAACCGTACTAACTGTCCTCGCTATTTCGGTGCATCTGTTACACAAATTAGCGATTTGGCAGCCATTTTGAACAAAAAAAACAGGGTTATTATTATGAAGGTAAAGAAATTCTAATGAAGGCATGTCTTTTCGACACTAAAGTAATTCATCATAGATGATAGAGATCAAATGCCTAGGGATTCCTTCTCTTTCTTACAATAAAAATGCTGCATATGGGTTTGGTCCTAGCTTCAGTCTTATTTACTTATTGATTTAAGAATGTTTTCTTACTTTGTGACGCTTCTAGAATTTTTAGGTACAAGATACATGCTCCCATTGGTCTGATTTTACACAAACTATCAATTCGAAAGAAGTAAGAAAATCCTGACAGTATTGATTTTTAACCTTTTAATGTGTAGTTATAAACAAACTCTCTTTGTGCAATCCTCGTGAGAGAGTAGCCAGATAACTGTAGCTTGTTGTCGTGTACACCAGCTTTTTTTCCCCAAGTTAGCCTCACATCATCATTGGAGAATGCAACTGAAAATTAAGAAAACAGTCCAATCATATCCTGTGTTATGTTGATACGTATGGATAAATATAAAACTTACAATTTTCCATTATGAATGGGCAATGTTGCGTGTCAAATGGAAAATAATGTAAATCCATTACGCATGTGCAGATAGCTTGGATTCTAAAAGAAAAATAGGGTCGTTTGGTTATAACCCATCAATATGTTGTCTACTCCACAAAAAATTCAGTGATTATGCTATTAAAGTTTTTAAGTAATGCTTCATTTGCCCCTGACATTGATATCATTCATTTTTTGAATTATGAACATGGCTGCCTGTGAAAACATTCCTAATCCCAATTAATTGCTCATAATTGCTTTGTCACACTAGAAATGACATTAATGCATTTACAATAAGAGAACTATAGAATAAGCAACATAGATTCTAGATTAAGTTAATTTAATTCCCTGCTTCTCTAGTTCAGCTCAAAGATCACGAAGTTAAATACAGAGAAATACAACGTGACTTCCCTTCTGTTAAACATAAAACGCAAACTGAGTTTGAAAATACGGTGTATAGATGACTTCCCATTGTTTACATATATTTACGGAACTTTGCTGACTTTTGTAGTTAAAAAATCAGGAGATGCGAAGATGGCTATTATCGAAATCCATACAGGTTTTGGAAATAAAAAATCGAAAAAGGTACTGAAATTGACTATAATCACTGAGGCACTAAACCAACTATATTCTTTAAAAAAAAAAAAATGTTTCACCAATTTTAAGCAAACGTTTCGTTCGTAGATTTATTTGACTTGTGTGGTCTGATGTGTGATACATTTTCTACCTACAGGAATAAGTGCGCATGTGCATTGTCCCAACGCATAATCAAAACATTACGTCGCATGGAAATTGGTCGACAAGAATGATTTAAACAGAAAGTAACTAAACCAACATGACATGGTAAGTGTTGAACCGTGTTTTAAGTATGGTAGAAAGAGTCAATATTTTTGCAGACAAATTGGATAAAGTGTATGCCCACGTTACGAATTAAATAAATTACGATGTAAACATTAAAAAAATTCAAGTTAGTTCAAATAGCCTAAATCGTATATGGAAATAGTCTGTACCATTACTTTTGGGGACAAAACTTCAAAATTGCAATCTTCCCGCATATTTTGATCTGAATTTTGAGACCAACAAACAGGTTCGGTTTATTTACGAATTTGTGGAAGCTACAGTTTAAAAGGCAGAATTTTAATTTTGGGATACTCTATTATCTCAAACAGAGTGACAATTAGACAAAAAAGTGCCTGGAATTTCTTTTCGAAATATCTTGGTGTATTTAATTTATATAAATGTAACTAGATGTGACATTCAACCTAAAATTAGCACAGAAGTCAAAAACAAAATCATTCCATTGTCACCCTTTGACTGACGTAAATATCTCCTGTCGTTGAAATAACAGTCCTGACCGAATCCACGTCCTTCTTTGTTTTCTTAGCATTCAAGATGGCGACATGAGGAATCCAGAACAGATGTCGTGGAGGTCGATCATAGGTGATATCTTTGTGTGTGGTGTTGCGTTTCAAACGTGGATCGTGCCACCATTGTCGATGATAAAAGTCTAATTCATACGTCTGTAAAGGATTGAGAAAAGTTTATACCTACAGCTATGCTGTCAAGGAGAAAGTCTCGCAAAAAACGTTTCGCGATTTTGCGCCTTTCAATCCAAATCAGTTACGATAGATCCGGGAATATTTTTTAAAAAGACCTAATCGCGAAAGTTTGTACCCTTAAAATGTATTGAAATAGTTTATTCTTGAATTTCTTTTATGAGATATTTAATTGGTTTCATGTAGCTAATAAGTTTTAACCAACTCTTTGAACCGATTTAAAGTCATATGTCGCTTCTATCGTTGATGATGTTTTATGATAACTTTACACGCTATTTCAAGACCTTGAATATATAATAATCAACACCTATGCTTATCGCGAAACAGACTTCTCGCGAAAAAACTTAAAAGAGGCTATTCGCGAGAGTTATTTCCCTTGATTTCACTATTTTTTTGACTCGCTAATGTTTCTTGTTTTGGAGTATTTTATTTTTAGAACAAATAATTCTTGTTTTCTATTTCAGCTCAGTTATTAACTACAGCTACCAAATTGAGTGTGTTTTTAGGTCAATAGCAACGTTATGTTCCGGCAGGTTCCAAGAAGATCTTCAGGACTTCTGCTACCATTTTGTGTTACAGGGGAGACGCAATATAGATATAGTTCAATTTAGGATTTGATCAAAAACAAGCGATTACGTTGCTATTCAGTAATGTTAACAAGACACACCAGTAGAGTATTTTTGTGTATGAACTGTTTAGAGTAAAAAAGAGATTAATAAAAAATAATACGTTCTTACGAAGGTTTGCTCATCCAGTGGACCAAGTGAGATAATGTAGATCTGTTCAGTGATGTTACTGGACCACCTAAACACCAAGAAGTAGTTGCATCATTACTTTCATGAAGAATCCAACATAACTTATTGGCAGATCTTTTTAAAAAAATACATTAAAGGAAGAAATAAGCAGAAAAAATAAATGCGGAAGAAAAAATTGCAGAATTATTGTCTGCGAATTCGCCTTAAACAAGGATGGACCTCCACAATCTTTTTTTTCGGATATTACCTTTTCTGGCCCCTATTACATTTTTTCTGTAAATTCAGGCTAAAATTCTCTTTAGATGTAAGCAAGACAATAGATATTGGCGCATTTGCAATTTCTTATTCCGCATTTTGCACGATTCTCTAGTTCCTATGCACAAACTTAAATTCCGCAAACCTTTCTGCAAACAATTTATTTCCTAAAGGCACGCTTTATCAGAAAGGTGAGCTGCTAAATTTAAAATTCGGATTCAAACGAGCACACGCGAGCCATATATCCTGAATTGTTGGGTCATTAAACATAATACAGTTGCAGATACAAAATTACGTCATTGGGAAAAAAAGGCAGACTCAAAATAGACCACTGCTGTAGAATGTGTTGGTAGAAATTGGTTTCATAAAGAATTACCTTTTAATGACGTCACTGGAAAAAGTTTTGTCTGTCTGTCCATTAGCTCCTTTTACTTTTTTTTTGCTTACTTAATATATTTTTATATATATTTTAAAGTTTTGTTGGATCTTTATCACCTTTTTAATCCTAGATGATTTATTTTGTATCGTAGCTTCCTGGGGATCAAACTGCACTTTTGTTTTATGATTATTTATTCTAGGTAGCGCTGCTATAGTACTTGCATGCTACCTTCGTTCCTCATTTTACATCTTGGTTAAGAGGTAAAATGCCAACAGAATTCCCAGATACTTTTGTGAATGGCAATGATTTTTTACTCGGATAGCTATCAAGCTAACTAGTTAGACTTTTAAGTGTACTATGGATTTGACATAGCTATATAAAAGGATAGATAGCAGCTTTTATCAATAGCAGCACATGGTGCCAAATATCTTCTAGCTTGACAGCCTGTATTTTCATTCCAGTCAAGGACCAACCTTATTTCCAGCGTTTTTGCCCTTTTGATCAATTTGATGGGCCCGCTTCCTGTAATAATGGCTTAGAGTCCTCGAGACCCGCGGACGAGGTTGGATAAAGACACTGTTGGTCGTAGTGACAAATATTTAGTGTCCGGTGGTAAATACTGCATCAAGGTTTTAACTATAACAACTACAATAGTTATAAGTGTTATTTTCTTAGATTAGTTTTAGCACATTTTGAAAATATATTTCATTGAAAAGGTATATATAAAGGCTTTTTTATATAAACCTGGGAACTTGATTTCGGCCTCACTTTTTCTATTTTTTTTCGCTTGTTCAGCAGTTTATAAATTTTGACCATGTAATTTCATTTCCCGGTACATTCGAATTTATGCGATTTAAAATCTAAGTATACAACTTTGGCTAAATCACAACAATTGATTCTGTGAAATATTCTCCCTTAGAAGATACTTTTCCATTCTCTATTTCATTTTTATTTCTATCAAAAATCTACATACCATGGTGGTTTGGCCTCAATCTTTTATCATACGCCACTCTTTCACCCAACTCATCTATCCACGCCAATGATTGATAACCAAAAACAGTCAAAAACATACACGTGAAAAAGCCAAACTTTGCTAATTTCAGACTCCCATTATGTGATGTGGAACTACAATAAATATGTCTGGGCAATACCATATCTTTTAGATATTTCTTTAATGGCTTTTTTATATTCTAAATTTTCCCTTCATTACCATGCCTTTATAATCCTCTATTTGAAATTATTTCCATATATTATTATTCATATATTAATGTATTTGCAAGATACTTTCAAGATTATATAAAACGCTTTTCTGCAGACTTCATAATACATATATGTATGTTCAGATATCATTGGAAATATTTCCGACCCGAAAAACATACACCATGAAGCACCTGGTAAATTCCCATTTGCAGTTGTGAATTCGTCAAAAGAAGACGTTAAAATTAAATTTATCCTCCAATTATCTTTTTCTCCACTCTTTTGTGTTTAATGTTTGTATTTTAAAAACTCTGAACGTCAGTATGAAATTTGATAAAAAGTATTCATTTAATTTTTAAAACATGTTTCTAAAATATTTTTCTTTATCCTGTAGCTGTTTTCAAAGAACTTAAACAAATTCCTTCAAGGGGCGTTTCTTACGTAAGCTCAAAAGTACAGCTGGTAAAAATACAGTGAAAAATAAATCTATCACGTTAGGTGTTGTATAAACAGGAGTTTGAGATATTTCCGGAAATCTTTTTTTCGTTTTTCGGTAAATAACGATATACTCCTTAAAAGTTAAAAAATAACGGACCTACCGACCCCCAAATAGGGAGGAAAGATCATTAACTCGTTTGAATGACAAAAGCACAATTGATAAAGAAGGCAGAAGAGCAGCTAGAAAGATAAACGAAACAATCATTATTCGGTGATTTTGGTTGCCATCTCGGTCCAAAAAATGTTAAATATGCAATGAACATTAATTGACACCTTGTTTCTTATGGGTTTTATTTTTCTGTGTGTCCAATCGTCAGCCATTGCAAAAAAGCAACTTTATTTTATTTTATTTTATTGATTTTATTTTGCCTGATGATGATGATGCTGATCAGAAAAAATCTCCTTAAACGTAGCCTATTAAGCTAATATGTTCAAGAAATAATCTTAAGTCTTAAACAAGACGGACACTGAACAGACAAACTGAAATAAGCACCTTCAAATTACGCGTGTTTAAAGGGGCTACGAAACAAGCAGTTGATTTTTTACTATGGTGACTTACACGAAATTTAAGCTAAAGGCGGAGGAAAAGCTTATGAGGAACGAGGACAAAAATTACTGAAGTATGATATTGAACACCCTAAATATAACCGAAAATGACAGAAAAGTACCTTACAATACTTATTACCATAATTTAATTCATATAAGCACTTACCTTGCTCCAAATTTTTTGACCCAGTTAGCTTGTTATTTTTTTCTAAATTCTGCACAGAATCATACTATATTGCATATAAAGCCAGTTGAGGCAACCACAATGAAATTTTTTAAAGGTATTAATTACCTTCTTAAGAGTATTTAGTATAGCACTTTTAAAGAATACAGTCCCTCGTGTTGTCTTTGCTTTTGCATCAAAACAAACTTTCGATTTTACTGTTATGTATTATATTTTGCAGACCTTAGCTTATTTTATCGCTGAAAAAGAATACTGAAAGCTAATACCATTAAGAAGTAAAAAGTTTGTTATTCATTGACAGTTTGTCTATATTGTTGTAATAAAGTGGGTGTATTGTCTGCTACGTCGACTTTGTGACTGGTTTGGTTATTGCACAATGTTATTCGGAATGTGCCAGGATAGAGAGTAACATCAACAGACTGGTGGCCTTGTGGTAGAGCGTTCGCCTCCAGTGCGGAAGGCCTTGGGTTCAAACCCCGGCAAACACTATAAAAGTGTGAATCGATCCTTTCTGCTTAACGTTCAGCATGAGAATAGGATTGATATCTTAGGCGGTTGTGTAGTTAAGTGGCCATTGTATTTGTACGCCTTCCGTAGCTCAAATTGGAGCTTTAAATGCACTAGGACCCCCTTCGCAGGACCCTCATTGATAACAGTTCCTATAAAAACAGAAAAGGCTATCCTGGGTAAATAATAGTAATAATAATAACAACAACGAAAATCTACACTTGCAGACCAGTGTTGAAGACAATTAAAACGAACGTAAGCAACTCTTTTATTGACAAATAAATAAGCACAGTACAGAAATTGACATAATTGACGAAAAAGCTGATGTGTCATTGCTATGATGACATGTGTAATTGAAGCTCTATATGCATTTAGCTTACATCAAAATTTGGATAAAATTACTCGCTTTTTTATTATATTTGTTATAATCTTCGAAGTCAGCAAAACCCTTGCCATTTTGTAAAGTTTTAATTTAGCAGAAATTCGTAATTTAGAATAATAAGAACGCAAATATTATTTTGGAAAATGTTTCGCCGTAATATAATCCGTTTCTTCCTTCAACCAAATATAAACAAAGACATGAAAGGCGCGCATCTGTAGAGACCAGGGAATTGTGAAAATATTTCCATACTAAGTGACAAAGATGGGTTTTTTTCATTTGAAACCGTGTGGGATCTTCCTAAAGTGGCACGAGTTTTTTCTTCTTTTAAAAAAGGTATTCACTTTAGAGATGCTTAGAATACGCATCCAATTTTAAAAAGACTATTTTTGGGCTGCAAGAGATTTGTTACTCAAATTGATTAGGACACGTCAGAATTTTGTGTCTCTAACCGTTTACACGAGCTTTATCACTTTGGGTAAAGTAAAACTCACTTCGGGTGGATTTTTACAAATTGAACGCACGAAGCAAACTGCGGTTTTTAATTAGTGGGTATGCTTGAAATTCCCTAACACAAAAAATTTAGCTCCTTACGGGTCGCGCCTAATATTTTTTTTTTTTTTTTTTTTTTTTCGCCAAAAGAAATTTACATACAACTATTTCAAAATTACAGATACAAGTTCTACATACACATAAGTACAAGCATAAATCTCTACATTGGGATATATATATATACATAAGTGTATCATGTACGTAGAATAAAATGGCAGGAGTAAGTAGAAGACTATGCAGTCTTATCATCTCACACCTTACATAGCCGTCATTAAAAAGAGCGTCAAATAAAAATTGATAATTAAAAACTTAAAAAATATTAAATGTTATGTTAAATAAAAGAAAGCGTTTAATTATCACACGTAGTGTTGTTTCAGAAGAAGACTTGTTCGTTATTACTTCGTAACAGCTGATTTCTTAGTGCAATTTTAAATTGTTTTGTAGATGGAATGCTTTTTATCTCATCGTTTAGAAGCATGCTCCAGAGTTTTGGGCCTCGGTTTGATATTGAAAATTTTGTTACATTAGATATGATGTTGGCCGAAGGAAATTATTACCTGAAAATCTAGTTGGATATTTATGTTGAACTTTCTTAAATAATGTAATGAATATATTTGGTGCTATTAAATTTTTAATCTTATAAATGAAAATAAGGACTTGAAAAATGTTTAGCTGGCATACATTAAGAATACCCAGTTCTTTTAGCAATGGTCTAGAATGGGAACATTTGTTCTGTCGTAATATAATCCTACTGGATGCATACCGTAGGGAAACATTGTGTAGCAATGGAACTTTTCACTGAATCTGAATTTCATTTCATTCTAATGTAAATAACTACTTATAAAACTGATTAATGTTTAGTTAAACAGCAAAGTGCTAAAAGTTTATCCTGTACCCTACCAAACCCCTATTTCTATTATGGCGACTTGAAAGATTCCACCTCACTAACATATATGTAACTACCGCTAAATATTTCTTTCTATACGACACTGACTTTAGCAAGTTGAGACACCTCATCGAGTGTTCTTACAATATCAAAAAGGTTTGCGTGTAAATCATTTCGTAAATTACAAACTGTTTCGGGAAAAGACACTCTGTAGTGAAGTTTCTGCAGAAAATTAGTTTCGTCAATTTCTAGCAATGCATTCATGCCACTACAATGCTGCATAACTTTGTCATAAAACAGCCTATTGAGTCAATTTCAAATCAAGCTTTCTTAAGAATTTATCAAAATTCATACAGAGTAAATAAGCGCGAAAACGGTTAATTAAACATTACTTGTCTTATTTACCAACGACTTGTCTTATTTACCAACGATAGGTTGATCAAGCACAACTGTGGCTTTTGCGGCGTTGTAAGCCCTCAAAAAGGCCTAGGGCAGCGCCTTGAAAACCAACACCCCTTAACGCCCTCCAACAGTTAAAAAGGCGTAAAAATCAACTCCTGAATTTGTCCAGCCGACTTGGCAAAATTGTTACTTTTAATTCACAACGCGTACTTTTTACGATTTTTCACAATATAAACAAGAGGTACCATTACGCAAATCACGACTGCATATTTTAGGACATACTTTGGGATCGCCATAATTATCTGCAATCATGGACAAAATTAATGGAACGAAGGTAGTTTCTTTATGTTGTTCAAACACGGACAAAAGCGTGAAATGGTTACTACTCTACACCCGGCAGGCGTGTGAAATTTGTTGGTAACATTCTTTAACGCATCCGCACAACGAAATAATCCACGTCGCGGCCCACGAAGGACGTAGAAACTTGGAAAAAATGGTTGTGCTGATCTCAGCTAAGTCCGTTGTAAACATTGTAAAGTGAACTTTGATAAGTTCAACATGCACGATTCTAATATGAAAACAACAAATGTGATTATTCATTGTGATTGTATTAAAAGCACTTTAAGTAACGCTGTGGGAGAAAATGTGTATGGAAGAAAATGTTTGTGGAAGAAAGTTTTTGTGGAAGAAAGTGTTTTAGAAAATGGGTTTTTTCGGAAGAGAGTTTTTTTTTGGAAGAAAGTTTTTTTTTGGAAGAAAGTGTTTTTGGAAGATGGTTTTTTTTGGAAGGAATTTTCTTTTGGAAGAAAGTGTTTGTGGAAAAATGTTTTTGCGGAAGAAAGTTTTTGTGCAAAAACGTTTTTTGGAAGGACATTGTGCGTTTCTGGTTTAACGCAAAATTTTTGCATTTTGTTGAAATAAACTTTTGCGAACTTTCAAAGAACCTAAAAATATTTTCTTTTTCTCGAAACACGTTGTTCCCTTCAAGTAGTCCTTTTTCATTTTTTTGGTTGTTGCCCATGCTTTATGCATTTAACAATGCTTGTTATATCTTCTACAAATAGTTCATGTTATGGGTAGTGTATCACTTTGCAATCCCATCGCACTTTGTAATCCCATCGCACTTTGTAATCCCATCGCACTTTGTAATCCCATCGCACTTTGTAATCCCATCGCACTTTGTAATCCCATCGCACTTTGTAGTCCCATCGCACTTTGTAATCCAATTTTGTCGCACTTTGTAATCCCATCGCAATTTGTAACCCATTTTGTCGCATTTTGTATTCCGATCGCAATTTGTAACCTATTTTGTCGGACTTTGCATTCCCATCGCAATTTGTAACCCATTTTATCGCGCTTTGTAATCCCCCAACCTGTCGCACTTTGTAATCGCACTTTGTTACACTTTGTTATCCCCGATATTTTGGCGATAAAATACTTCTCTCGTACATTTCTGTGATTGTTTCTGAATTGCTTTTTGTATTAAATAAAGGAATAAACAGAAGACAGTCACGGCTACACATCTTTTCCAGTTTACACTACACGTAGAGATAAATTCTAACACGTGACATTTCTATTACTTTTTACGTTTTTACATTACCAGAGTTCACTAAAGCAATAATATGGCAGAATATACAATACATAATTTCTTTTACATCTGGCTGCGAAAAATTTGTTTATATTTACATGAGATTTCAAATATACTGTTTACATTTTAAAAGAGGAACTACATTCACCTTTTAATTATATGAGTTATATGAGATGAAATGAAGTTAAAAATTGACAGCTGCAATAAAAAAAAAGAAGAAAGAAAGAATTACGATAAAGGATAACTGAATGTTTCAGCAAAGATGAAATGAAAAATGGTGGTTAATACACTAGCTGAAGTTATACTGAGACGAAACAATTCGCCGAAAATGATTAATTCGGCAGCATAAACAAGTCGGAATAACAAGTCGATCTTTTAACAAAAAATTCGGGTATCAGTTCAAACACTGTGATAAACGGAATATTATAACTCTCATATAGAAAGAATATTAAAGATAAGTTAATTGGCTAGATAGTTAGGTAGATAGTTTTTCATACATACGACCGCAATATCTTGCTGTGGTGTTTAAAACGTGGAACGAAATACATCACAGCCCATAAGTCAATGGTAAAAACATATTAGACCTTACCAATGATGCTTTTCACAGTCTAAAAATATCTTCTGCTGCTTATACTGATTCTGTTGGAATCATTTCTTTCAATTTGTTCATCGCTTCTTTGCACTGAGATGCAAAAAAGAGAGGGAAATTCAATCGACTGATGATTTTATACGTCATTCATACTGTTTAAACTTTATTCTGCTATAATATTCTGGAAGCGTTTAATTTCAGTTTGTAGCTATTAAAGCTCGTCTGTAACTTCAATATGGCTTGGCTGCAATCGAGATTGATGTATATGTTACACCAATTGTAATGAATTCTGCAATTATGCATTAGCTAGTTATTGCGCCTAATAACAATAACCCGGACCCTAACCCTTATACTTAATACCCCGTGCATATGAATAATTTCCAACTGATCATGTTCCCCGTAACATTTCTACATTCCTGTAACACATTCATTTATTCATTTAATTTTCGTGGTGTATTAAACACAATATACCAGAATTTCAGAATCCTGAACATAACTAAACATTTCAACCCCTAAAACGGTATGCTTTAGAAGTCATTACAAAACATTGTGTGACTGTGTTAAGAAAAAAAGTTTTCTTAAGCAATGAAAATTAAGTATTGTTTGGCCTTATGTAATATTCATAAGTTTGTAGAGATTTTATTTTTAAGAGTATGTATGTGTTAATCCCATGTTATGATTCATCAAAAATTACCCCAAGGAATTTTATTGTTTCTTCTTTCTTTATATATACGTTATTGATTTTAAGCAAAGTCAGTTTGAGTGAAACATCATTAGTTTTGTAACGGTTATAAAATAAATACGTATTTAGTTTTACTTATATTGATTGAGAGTTTATTTGCTTTAAACCATTCGTTTATGTGCGCAAGTTCTTGGTTAGCTGTTTTCGTTGTTTGCGTTAGTATAAAAAAGATTAGTATAGTCAGCAAATAGAATAAATAGTCGTTAACCCGTGGATAAATCCACGGGTTCCCCATCCTTATTAGCCGCATTTTGTGTGTCTCGCTACTGTGGTTACCATTTTGCGTGACAGACAGACGCATACGGGTATTATAATATAGACTAGCCGGGAAACCCGGCGTCGAAACGCCGGGGTAAGCCACAAGTCAAGGTGTGACCCGCCGTTGAACACTATGTGGAGCGCTTAATAAGAGCCGTAAACTGTGCCACACGGTCAGGTGGAGCGCTTTAGTACAGGTATATGCAGTATGTCGTTAATCGAGTAAAGCGCACACAACACTATAGTGTTTCGGCTGTAGTGTATTTTTGAAAATATAACTCTACTGCAACTTTAGCCAAAATAAAAACACAATTTACAACCATTTGTTACTCCGTCGTAGGAAAAACAATTGGTCAATTTTATTTTATTTTGCGAAATAAGTTTTAGTAAAGGTTAACAAATTAACTGTGCCACACATTCAAGTAAAGCGCTTTAGTACAGCCATATAGTGTGTAGAAAATCAAGTGAAGTGCACACAACTTTACGGTGTTTCCGGTGTAATATACTATTTAAAAAATAACTTTCGACAACTTAGGTAAAATAAAAACACAGATTACAATTCAATGTTACCCCGTCATAGCGAAAGCAGCTGACCAACCTTCTTTATTTTTCAGGGAATGTTCCCGGGAAAAGTTCAAAAAAATGTTAAGCTGAGCGCTTAGTATAGGTAAACAATGTGTACTTTTTTTCTGTAAAAAACGTTATCACAACTTCGGTTAAACAGAAACACAGGAAACAGCCCGTTGTTACCACCGGACTAAGCGCTTAGTACAGGTAGACTGTGTCGCACATGAGTATAGGTATAACACCATTTTTAAAAAACCTTTATAGCGACTTCAGTTTAAAAAAAATCAGGAAACCGCCTGTCGTTACCAAGTTCAGTTAAAAAAATATATATACTCAGCAATTTTATTTTTCAGCATAAGCTTTCATAGCAGTAATAAACTGTGCCACACGGTCAGGTGGAGTGCTTTAGTACAGATATGCAGTACCATTGTATACTACCATTGTAGTGTTGCGACTGTAACATATTTTTCAAAAAATAACTTTCCCGCAACAAAAGCTGACATAAAAACAGAGTTGACAAACCGTTGTTACACCGTCATAGCAAAAACAATCGGTCAATATTATTTTATTTTGCAGAATAATTGTCTGTGAAAGTTGAAAAATTAATCGTGACACGAGCTGATCGCTTAGTACAGGTAAACTGTGTCGCACATGCGTTTAGGCTTAATACCCTTTTAAAAAAACTGTATTGCAGCTTTGGTTTACAAAACACAGGATACACTCTGTTGAAACGCCGGGTTAAGCCACAAGTAACTGTGTTACCCGGCGTTGAACACCCGAATGAGTGATTAATAAGAACCGTCAACTGTACCACACATTCAGGCAAGTATGTAGTAAATCAAGTGAAGCGCATAGAATTTATGGTGTTTCCGGTGTAATAAATTTTGCAAAAAATAACTTTCGACATTTTAAGCTGAAATAAAAGCACAGATTACAATCCGTTGTTATTCCGTCACAGCAAAAACAATTATATATTCAATATAATTTTTTAATAACACACAAAACAGCCCCTTGTTTACACTGGATTGAGCGCTTTGTACAGATACACCGTGTCGCACATGAGTATAGGCGTAACACCATTTTTCCAGGATAAGCCACAAGTCAAGGTGTGACCCGACGCTGAACACTCTGTTGAGTACTTAATAAGAGCCGTAAACTGTGTCACACGATCAGGTGGAGCGCTTTAGTACAGGTATACAGTATGCCGTAAATCAAGTGAAGCGCATACACCATTATAGTTTTGCGACTGTAAAATATTTTTCAAAAAACAACTTTCCCGCAATGATAGCTGAACTAAAAACAGAGTTTACAAACCGTTGTTACCCCGTCATAGCAAAAACAACCGGTCACTATTATTTTATTTTGCGTAATAACTGTGAAAGTTAAAAAATTAATTGTGACACCAGGCTTAGCGCTAAGTACAGTTAAACGGAGTCGCACATGCGGGTAGGGATAAAACCCTTTTGAAAAACACTTCATTGCAGCCTGTGTTTAAATAAAAACACAGGAAACAGTCCATTGTTAACACATGACTGAGCGGTTAGTACAGTTAAACAGAGTTGAACGGGCATATAGGCATAATACCATTTTCCAAAAAAAATTTATCGCAACTTCGGTTTAAATAAAAAACACACAAAACAGCCTATTTACACCGTGTTGAACGTTTATTGCAGGTAAACCGTGTCACACATGAGTAACAGGCATAATACTATTTTCCAAAAAAAACTTTACCGCAACGGCTTAAATAAAAACACAGGAAACAGCTTGTCGTTAACACCAGGCTGAGCGCTTAACAGGTGAATCGTGTCATACATGAGCATAGGGGTAATACCATTTTCCAAAAATCCTTATTGATTTAGTTTTAAAAATCAGTGAACAGCCTGGCGTTAACCCGGTTCAGTTAAAAAAATTACTCATCAATTTTATTTTGCAGAATAAATTTTCATAACAGTAATAAAAGCTGTAGCCACCTGACTGTATTTAGCATAATTATTATTAGGAATTTTGTTGATAGCCAAACTGCATTTGGCTACTGTCACTTTTAGTTAGAGGTAGCCACAACACCAATTACGAATGAATAATAGTATGCCAAACTGAATAAAAACGTCAAAAGAACAGGAATAAGTAAAGCTAAGTTAGCTAGCTAGCTAGCCAAGCTGATTCAAAATCTACGTTCCTTGCCAAACTCTTAAAATTGATGATTTAAGATTTGTATGTGGACAAAAAAACCCGTAAATATATGTGCCTTAAGATGTGAAAACAGAAAGAAAAGAAATACTACAAAAGTAAAAAACTTATAGAAGACAAAAAGGTCAAACAGAACTGCAAACTTGACACCACCACTTCCAAACTGAAATGGCCTCCGTAGCATGTTGTTTATCCGGTTCTGGCGCGATTCCGAAATTATTCCGAAATTAGGATGCGCCCAACCGAAAAACGGAGGTCCGTAAAAATCGGGGCCCGCGATAATTTTCCGAAAAAACTGCGCGCAACCATTTTGAACACACATAATACGGCTATTATTATAGAGACTAGCCGGGAAACCCGGCGTCGAAACGCCGGGGTAAGCCACAAGTCAAGGTGTGACCCGGCGTTGAACACTCTGTTGAGCGCTTAATAAGAGCCGAAACTGTGTCACACGATCAGGTGGAGCGCTTTAGTACAGGTATACAGTATGCCGTAAATCAAGTGAAGCGCATACACCATTATAGTTTGCGACTGTAACATATTTTTCAAAAAACAACTTTCCTGCAATGATAGGTGAAATAAAAACAGAGTTTACAAACCGTTGTTACCCGTCATAGCAAAAACAACCGGTCACTATTATTTTATTTTGCGGAATAACTGTGAAAGTTAAAAAATTAATTGTGAAACCAGGCTTAGCGCTAAGTACAGTTAAACGGAGTCTCACATGCGGGTAGGGATAAAACCCTTTTGAAAAACACTTCATTGCAGCCTATGTTTAAATAAAAACACAAGAAACAGTCCATTGTTAACACATGACTGAGCGGTTAGTACAGTTAAACAGAGTTGAACGGGCATATAGGCATAATACCATTTTCCAAAAAAAATTTATTGCAAATTCGGTTTAAATAAAAAGCACACAAAACAGCCTATTTACACCGTGTTGAACGTTTATTGCAGGTAAACCGTGTCACACATGAGTAACAGGCATAATACTATTTTCCAAAAAAAACTTTATCGCAACGGCTTAAATAAAACAGGAAACAGCCTGTCATTAACACCAGGCTGAGCACTTAACAGGTTAAATCATGTCATACATGAGTATTAGGCGTAATAACATTTTCCAAAGAAACTTTATCACAACGGTTCAAATAAAAACACAGGAAACAGCCTGTCGTTAACACCAGGCTGAGCGCTTAACAGGTGAATCGTGTCATACATGAGCATAGGGGTAATACCATTTTCCAAAATCCGTATCGCTTTAGTTTTAAAAAAATCAGTGAACAGCCTGGCGTTAACCTGGTTCAGTTAAAAAAATTACTCAGCTATTTTATTTTGCAGAATAAATTTTCATAACAGTAATAAAAGCTGCAGCCACCTGACTGTATTTAGCATAATTATTATTAGGAATTTTGTTGATAGCCAAACTGTTTAGCTACTGTCACTTTTAAGTTAGAGGTAGCTAAAGAGCTAATTAGATAGCCACAACACTAATTACGAATGAATAATAGTATGCCAAACTGAATAAAAACGTCAAAAGAACAGGAATAAGTAAAGCTAAGTTAGCTAGCTAGCTAGCCAAGCTGATTCAAAATCTACGTTCCTTGCCAAACTCTTAAAATTGATGATTTAAGATTTGTATGTGGGCAAAAACATGTGAAAACAGAAAGAAAAGAAATACTACAAAAGTAAAAAGCTTATAGAAGACAAAAAGGTCAAACAGATCTGCAAACTTGACACCATCACTTCCAAACTGAAATGGCCTCCGTAGCATGTTGTTTATCCGGTTCTGGCGTGATTCCGAAATTATTCCGAAATTAAGATGCGCCCAACCGAAAAACGGAGGTCCGTAAAAATCGGGGCCCGCGATAATTTTCCGAAAAAACTGCGCGCAACCATTTTGAACACACATAATACGGCTATTATTATAGAGATAAGTAATTTGTAAACCCAAAGTGTTGTCTTAAACTAGTCCTATGTCCTGTACAGAAATATATTTTTAGCCATAAGTAATAAAAATCTAAATAATAATTAAAAAGAAATTCAAGAAATACGTTTTAAATTCTGTAAATATAAAAAGCCAAAAGGTGTTAAAACAGCCAACAGACGAACAACAGCCAACGGCCGTAAAATTTGTATAATAAATATATGTTTTTTATGTAGAGCGGCGCACTTTTATCCAATGAAATTATTTCATTTAAGCACATAATTCTTCTAGGCCAATCAGAAGTTTGAACAAAAAGTCTCTGTTAAGATAAAAAGATAATAAAAAAAATAATCGTTCAACAAATGTGACATATTATAACACATCCCCAGTGGCAGATATGCAAACATAAAAATTGTTTTTCCAATAAAATATTTTTCGATATTTATGTTATATAATATTTATCATAACGAATAATGTAAAAGAATTGTTTGTCGGGATTTACTTTTATTTATTTATCTATCCAATCAATCTATTTTGTTGTTTATACAACCAGCTGCAACGGACTCATAATTATTTTCCTGAAATATTTTGTACCGTCTATCTTTTTTTAAATTAGTAAAAAGCAAAAAACAAAAACAAAAACAAATTGCTGATCAACGTTGATAAAGACGTATCATTTTAGTCAATGGACTTGCATGCTGATAATATAACTTCAACTTTCGACATGACTTGCCGTTCATACTTAGCAGGAGTTAAAATTAATTCATATTTCCATTTAAGCACAGTCGCGTATGCCATGGCAATCAGCTTGTTGACAATACTTTTTAACTCAGTATATATAATATCTGTGATTAGGTTCACACGGAATTACTACCCAGTGACATTATGTACATTTTGCTGTCCATTAGTGATATTATAACACACCCATATTCCCCGTGGCAGACATGCAGACATAAAAATTGTTTTTCCAATAAAATATTTTCGATATTTATGTTATATAATATTTATCGTAACGAATAATGTAAAAGAATTGTTTGTCGGGATTTACTTTTATTTATTTATCTATCCAATCAATCTATTTTGTTGTTTATACAACCAGCTGCAAAGGACTCATAATTATTTTCCTGAAATATTTTGTACCGTCTATCCTTTTTTAAAAATAGTAAAAAAACAAACAAAATAAAAACGAATTGCAGATCAACTTTAATAAAGAAATATCGTTTTAATCAATGGACTTGCATGCTGATAATATAACTTCAACTTTCGACATGACTTGCAGTTCATACTTAGCAGGAGTTAAAATTAATTTATATTTTCATTCAATTACAGTTGCGTATGCCATGGCAATCAGCTTGTTGACAATACTTTTTAACTCAGTATATATAATATCTGTGATTAGGTTCACACGGAATTACTACCCAGTGACATTATGTACATTTTGCTGTCCATTAGTGATATTATAACACACCCATATTCCCCGTGGCAGATATGCAAACATAAAAATTGTTTTTCCAATAAAATATTTTTCGATATTTATGTTATATAATATTTATCATAACGAATAATGTAAAAGAATTGTTTGTCGGGATTTACTTTTATTTATTTATCTATCCAATCAATCTATTTTGTTGTTTATACAACCAGCTGCAAAGGACTCATAATTAATTTCCTGAAATATTTTGTACCGTCTATCCTTTTTTAAAAATAGTAAAAAAACAAACAAAATAAAAACGAATTGCAGATCAACTTTAATAAAGAAATATCGTTTTAATCAATGGACTTGCATGCTGATAATATAACTTCAACTTTCGACATGACTTGCAGTTCATACTTAGCAGGAGTTAAAATTAATTTATATTTTCATTCAATTACAGTTGCGTATGCCATGGCAATCAGCTTGTTGACAATACTTTTTAACTCAGTATATATAATATCTGTGATTAGGTTCACACGGAATTACTACCCAAGTGACATTATGTACATTCTGCTGTCCATTAGTGATCTGTTAGCTGGTCTGGTATACACGCCAGCATGGTGTGTAGCATGGATTGTTGCCATACACCAATCACGAAAAAACTGCTTCCTTTCAAAATTTCTTAACACAATTGGACATATTTTAGCTGAAATGTCATTTTTTGCTATTGCTGGTATTACCTTTGATCTTCATTTAGCTATCATTCATCCCTTTTTTCACGACAAGTATATTACGAACAGACGCACTTTTCTTTTCGTAATTGGAATTTGGATGATGACAATAGCTTTGGTTATTTCCTGCAGCGTGACTTCAATAAAATACTGGCGACTATACGAAAATGCGGCAGGAATTTTTGCAGTTATCTTGGGCCTTATAATTTCGTTTCTGCACATAAAGATATATCTGGAAATCAGAAGTATGTGCAAGAAAATAACAAGTGCGACACAAATTGATATTTTAAAAGCGAAGAAAAAATCTGCTAAAACTGGAGTGAAAATCCTGGTGACGTTTATTTTATGCTTCCTGCCAATCAGCTGTTGCGTTATGTATCGTAATTTTGTTAAAAGGACAATGTTTATGGCAACATACGCAGACCAAATTGCACACTGTATTTATTTATTAAATCCATTGTTGGATCCCTTTGTGTACTACTTCAGACTCTCAAGAATTCGATCAAACATAAGTCGAACTTTCAATAAAAAAAATAGGAACACTAAGCGCATAGAAGTTCACACACATTAAAAAGAATTTATAAACATTATATATTTGTATATCTAATGTATGCGTTATTATTATTATTATTTACCCAGGATGGCCTCTTCAGTTCCTATTGGTACTGCTATCAACGAGGGTCCTGTGAAGGGGATTCTGAGCTAAGAAAGTCGTGC
Source organism: Hydractinia echinata (assembly GCA_030067915.1). Classification (NCBI taxonomy): domain Eukaryota; kingdom Metazoa; phylum Cnidaria; class Hydrozoa; order Anthoathecata; family Hydractiniidae; genus Hydractinia; species Hydractinia echinata. The sequence continues at coordinate 24,121 of JASGCC010000140.1, read as the reverse complement.
AAGCACAGCAATCACTCAACTAGACAACCGCCTAAGATATAAATCCTATTCTCATGCTGAGCGCTAAGCTGAAAGGATAGATTCACACTTTTATAGTCTCTGGCATGACTTGGCCGGGATTTGAACCCAAGACCTCCCGCACTGGAAGCGAATCCTCTACCATAAGGCTACCAGTCGGTCAAAACGCAAAATACACATTGGTCACAGTTCTTCGAGCAGTGAAGTGTTATTCTGTGTAAATGTTCGGAAAAGAATAAATGAATAATTAAAAGCGTTTCAATTTATCTGTGTTGCAATAGTGAGACCAACTAGATTCGATATAATTCATTTATTCACATTTATTCACACTTTTTTTCTACTCTTTAGATTTGCCAAAGTTTATTTATTCTACATCTTATATGTGACTGGCAATTACTTTCGAGAATCAACTAAGGGCGGTTTTTATATACTGTAATCTAGACTAAGCAGGCTGAATAAGAATGCAATTTTAAATTCAGTCTGGTTCTTGTTTAAACTACTTTATTTGCAAAAAGAATATGTTTTCTGTACAGAAATTAAAAAGTATTGAAAATAACTTTTTCAACAAAATTTTACAAATTTATAAACAATACACCTTTCCCGAATTTCATAAATTATAATAATTATGGCGTCATCCAAAACTTTATAATGGTTCTGTGCTCTTCAAATAAGGATATTCAGGTAGAATATTAAATTATCATTAGAGCAATATAATATTCTGGTTGGATTTTATTTAGATTTAAAGAAAATAATTATTTTGAAAACGAGGCTATTCTTAGGATATGAAGGGTTTGACCGTAACTTTCAGCTCGGAATTGAGGCACTTAACGAACAGAAATATTTACGAAATTAGGTAATTTGTTCCACCTTTTGCTAAGGAACTTAGGCATAAGAATCATTTTTAGTATCGACCTCTTTAATTAAGTTTGGCATAATTAGGAAATTCGGGAAAGGTCTATTGGATGCAATAGCATGATATGCATGAAGATGAAGAACAATAAATATATAAAAGCACTCCAGATGAAGAAGAAAATCATTGAGAAAATGTATATATCGACAGTTTCATTGGTTACATTTTGTGATGTATCACTTTAGAGCGCTCTGGAAAATAAAAACAAGCTTTCGCAATGTATCAGACAAACCGGTCCTTTTAGGATTTTGAAATTAAGATTAGCTATAGGATCATATATCCTCGTGGATATCTTCTACTGGAGCCGTTATTTATGCTATGCAGAGACCGTATGAGAAAAAGCCGACATGCAGGTTGCAACTTCTATATGACGAGCCATGAGCACACGATTCTATACATTATCTTGATAATAGTTTCAAGCTGTACTTGTGTAGCAACGACACGTTGAGGAATTTCTAAAAAAAAATTGTTTATTGGCGGGTCCCTTGCTGACGTCAGCAAGAATTCTTAGCCTTTCATTGAAAGCACATAATCTATTACATTATTTTGATTAGCCATTAAGGTTTTATACAATACAGGCAACAAGTAATTTTTTCGCTGACGTCATCAAAATTTAAATGAAGGGTCTTTTTCATTGTTCCTCTGCCTGAGTAGATTTTAAATAGCTAGTAAATTTGATTTCAAAGTTATTTTCGAAAAAAAGATCACAAGACAACACAAATATCACATTTCTTGATGTTCTTATTTTGTAACAAACTCAGGCTCGGCTTTTCTGAGCTTCAAAAACAATGTTTTTAGCTTGAGACTATTTTGTTGTAATTTTTGACCAATATCTAGAGTTTATGGAAACTGTTGCTAGTGAGTATTTACGACCATAATTTAAATAAAGCTTAACATTCTTCCTTAACAAATATTATTACGTTCGTCACATGTGTTGTATAAAAACGCGACTGTATTGCTCGAATTTAGTCACTTGACTAAATAAAGAGTTAACACGATTCCCTGGGGACAAGCAGCGCAAGACTCACCCGTACCATAGTAATGGTCTTATTTATTCTTTTAAATAGCATGTATTTGTTCACAACATTAAAACAGGCCCAAAAGGATGTCAATGAAATGCCTCTTCATGTAGTTGTTTAGTTATAAGGAATAAAATATTTCAGGACTGGACTATATCGTGTGACAAATGACTAACCACTCACGTCACAGCTGCCCTCCCATCTTTGTAAAGGGTATACACAAAATGTCAAAAAACCAAATTGGTTGGAAAGACATACTTTCTTTAGTAACATATATGTTAAAAAATATTTTAGTATATCTTCTTTATTATATATTCATGTTTTTCAGCTTAATATACGATTTATATATTTTTATTTTAGAAATATATGTTTCAATATTTATTACAAAGTTTCATTTAGCGGTCCCATCACTTTAAAATGTAAACAAACTGATTCTTCGTTGTGATATCTGTGACATGAAATTATGCGTTATCATATGCGTTGATTTAGTTTTTGTTCTCTTGAGGTTTGGTTATTTGAGACATATGAGGAATTTTCATGGCAAAATCTGGTTTCGTATGCTTAACAGTAGTTTTGGTAGCAAGCAGTACAAAGAAGTGTTGTGGAAATTCCTTTACAAAATTTGAAATTTTTGTGTTTTCACAATGTCAAAAAGAGTATACAAGCAAGCACCACGGAGTGTCTCTCTTAACAGGTAAGAAATCAATACCATCTAATTGTACAGGCATTAAAGATCATCTGAAAGCCTGTCAAACCACATCATCCCTTGACGATTTCAGTATCCTGTCTAGGGGGGGGGGGGGGGGGCATCCGGTATTTGTTAGAAATTAAAAAGAGTTTGTTCATAATACGGGATTGTCCAGATCAGCTCCATTGTATTTATACAATTAATTATTTAATCTGTAGCTATGGTTACTGGTAAACTTTGTGTATACTTAGACAACATTTGTACATTATTAATTGCTTGAAAAATGGGTGTGTGAGCACCTGATACGTCGCAAACAATGTGTTTTTTTTGTATCAAAACTATAGCTGTTATATTGTAGAATCTAGAAATAGGTGATTGCATAGCCCCAGGTGCAGCTAGACTAGTTAAGATTGACAGGAACAAGAAGAAGACTGTGGTAGTTTTATCAAGAAGCCCCTAAACCTTTTATATAAAAGGTTAGCAAAGAAGATACGGATGTCGTGCGATTTACCTGTTTGAATTGGTTAAGTGTAACTGTCAAGGAATTTGTTCCATAGTTTAGGTCCTCTACTAGTAATGGAGAACTTGGAATTGTATAATTAATTCTGGGATAAAAAAAGCTGTTACGTAAAAATCAAGAAGGATACTTATGTTGTATCTTCCAAAACATTGTTTTAAGTACTCAAAAATACGAGTCTGATTCACTACATTTAGTTTTTGCAATAAAACTTAGGAGTGAGTGTACCTGTCAAAATTTAAAATAAGTTTGATGGCATGTTTTTGTTTATTTTGCAATTTCGTAAAGTTGGTGCCGCACCAAGCAATGTTTGCATATTTTAAATAGCAATGTTTTTTAAACAAGTTGAACTGGTACAAATTTTGCTTAAAAAAGGATGCCTTTATTCTTTGCGACTTTCTCTTCTACGACATTTATGTGTTCTCTCCAAGTAAGATTTTTATCAAGAATAACATTTGAAATAAGTCTGATGGCATGTTTTAGGCAGTTTCAATGGTTAATCATCTTTTTTGTGTAGTCTATAAAAGAATGTATACCTTGCTTTAGAAATATTAAAGAACAGTTCGTTTGCTTTAAACCATTCTGACACTTTGGAGAGTTCAATATTCACTGTGTGGAATAGTGTTTTATATCTTCATGCGCCTAAAGATTGGTATCATCTGCGAACAAAATTGAATGCAAGATACTTGAAGCTTTGTTTAGATCATTTACATATATAAGGAATAAAAGTGGCCCTAATATTGAGCCTTGAGGAACTCTACAAAAAATTGTTTTGTAATTTGTTATTCCTCCGTCACAAGAAATGCATTGTTTTCTGTTAGATAAATAATTTTTAAATCGTCCAGTGATTGTGTTATCGATACCGTAATTTTTAAGTTTCTCTAGTAGAATGTTATGATCTACAGTTTTGAACGCCTTGCTTAGATCCAATAAAAATTCATAGCATATACTTTTTTTCATTAAATGCTTTTTTTAGATATTTTATGAACGAGTTTAGTAACTGCATGATCAGTAGAATGACCAGCTTGAAAACCAAATTGATTTTCATAAAGAAGTTTATTGTACATTATACGTTCAAGTATTTTTGAGAAACATGAAAGAACTGAGATTGGTCTGTAATTAAATACATTAGTCATTTCACCAGTTTTATTAGCGGGAGAACTCTCGCAAATTCAAGTTTTTCAGGAAAATCTCCCTGCTGTATAGAAAGTTTAAATATATAAAGTAATGTAATTTTCAGACCTTCTTTAATTGCTTGTTAACATTACATCATTGACTTTAATTTGATTGCAATGAGTCAATCACTCGAAATAATTCTTCATCACGTAGTTCATCAGTATTTTGCTAAGTTCGAGCTGAGATGCCAGATTTGAGACCACTTAATAAAAAAAAATCGTTAAGCTTGTCAGCTATCAGTTTCTCTCAATCTTAATTCCATTAACATTTAACTTTTTTGATAGTTTTTTTTGTTTATTTTCCCCCCATTACTTCGTTTTATGCTTATTTATCAGGTCGCTGTAGTCTTTTTAGAGTGTTTTTTTTAACAACTCAAACAATTGTTTTCAACAGCTCTGTGTTTTAAAAATTTGTTTTTATACAAGCGTTGTTTCTTTATAGATGATTTTAACAGACCTTTGATACACCAAATTAAACGTCAAGACTTCAATAACATTATGTTAACGTCAATAGCTTAATTTAAATTAATGAAGCCATTACAATGCAATTATAAATTTAACGGCAAATCACTTGTACAGCGATTAAAATAATTAATGTGATCTCCTGCGTGGTGACTGGCAACCACTTTGGACCCAGATGGGACTGGATCAACTCACTTTGATCCTGATACATATTCTTGATCAGCAAGTTCTACCCGATAGATGCAAAAGGTCAATGAATTTCTGAAGAAAAATTTCGTACATTGGTGGGGTGAACTTTTGTATCTCCAAGGATACTGTAATGGTTTTAGTGAAAGACAAAAATGTAAATTTATGGCTACCTGGAAAAATTTAAAATTTATATTTTTATTATCTTATAGACAATCTAATTTGCTTTTATATCCATTGATAAATTTTGTAAACAAGAAAACAGAAATTTCGAGAAATATTGACTATACTGAATAGGTGTCTAAACCATAACCGTTTGTTGAAAGCACATGACAAAAATATCACCCGTGTTGTGCATCTCCTATGCATCGCTATTTCGTGCATCTTTAACACGAAAATATTTCTTTGATGTGTGACTAGTTACGTTCAGAGCTAGCAAATCAATTCTAAGAAGAAAGGAAGAAATTCTTCGTGGGTCATAGCAGGGTCGGATCCAGAGAATTACTGGATGTAGGCCTATATAAAAAAACTCTTAATAAATTTTTGTTTAGAATAATTGAATTTACAACGCCCCAACGGGGCGTTGCATTGCGCCCTATCGGGCGCAATCCAGAACAACTGGGGGTTTGGGGGACGTTGTGAGCCCCCCAACGGGTCCAGGGCGGAGCCCTGGAAGCCAACGCTTTTAGAGCCCTCTAAATGCCTCAAATGGCTATAAATGTGTCGAAAAATGACGACAATACAGTTGTTTTTATGACAGAAAATACAAAGAATCGAATAAATTTTGACACACAGAAAAATTGTTTCACACCTTTGACAGTCTTCTGAATAACAAAAAGGACAAACTTTCTATTTCAATATGCAACTGTATTGACTAACTCTCTTCCTTATTTCTGTCTTTCTTTTTTCATTTCTTTCTTTCTAATATTTCTGAAATGAAACAGTAATGAACAATTACTCCTGCTGGGAATTGAACCCAGAAATACAAGAGTTTCGTTGAAAACAGGAATGATACAGCAAGACAAAACAATAGAAGGTAAAAAAACAAAACTCACCGTTGAACTTTTGTTTCCATTGTTTGAGCATTTGAACTTCTTTCATTTTACAATTGTGAATTTTCAACTAAATATCAAAGAAAACATTTATCATCATATTGAAGATCATACTGGTCATACAATTTCATACAAGATAACAGCAGCAATATCATCAAAAGACTGAAATGATAGATTTATTTTTATACACATAAAGTTTACAATCGAATGAAAATAGGTATTTACAACACTGTGTACACCATGTTTAACCTATAATTTATGGCTGAAGTGACATATAAAAAAGGTGTACTAAAACTATAAAAACAATACTTAAACTCAGTCACTAAAAATATTAGAAAACGTCATTCTACGTTTGTTAGCAGCTGCAAATTCATCTACAACTTGATCTAAATCAACAGTCACATCTCGATTGAACATTATAACACAGAGACTGTTCAATCTTTCCTCTGTCATTGTATTCCTCATCCATGTCTTCACACGACGTAAACCTGAAATACTCCTCTCACAGGTGCAAGTAGTGACAGGTATAGTAGCTAGAATTCGTATCGCTTCATGTATCGATGGGAATAAAAGTTTGTCAGTGTGTTTTAACAGACCTTGCAATGTGGTAGGTAACACTCCGGTGAATGTTCTCCACTTAACTTTCCACATATCTAACTGTGCGTACAAGTTACTCAGAGCAGGAATATCATCACGATATCTCTGAATAAATTTAGAAAATTCAACTTTCCATGTTGGTTGGTCTCCCACAAGAACACGACCCTCATCTGAAAGAATGGTAGTTGGCATGATGCTGAAACCAGAGTAGACACTGAGATTGTCAATAGAAAATCTAGTGTCCAGTTCTTGCAATATATGATCGATGAAGGGAATAGCAACAGCCAATTTGTAGTACTCTTTCACTCCATTGGCAACATAGTTCTCTCGATACAACTGGATGCTGCATCGACGTTTCATTGATTCCACAACATCAAGCTCAGTAGCTAAAGATAGAACTTTTTCATACCACATACCACTAAAAATATTGTATATCTCTATGAACTAATTCAATTACATAAGCTATGATAACTAGCAACTATTTCAGGTGTATTTCAAAAAGTTTTATAGAAATATGGAACACATTAGGACCATGACTATCTTGACTATTCACCACCAAGTGAAGAAATTTCCCAGATATATATCCACAGTAGATTCTACATTTTGTCTACTCTGTATATACTGTAGTATGGAAGTTAGTTACCTCAATAACATTACATAATGCCATAACACAGACAAATGATGACCAACTATAATTCCGTGATGTATATGAAGCCTCCTCTTTTAAAGCAGTGATGCGACACTTCGTTTCGGTATAAACTTTGCAACCATGATCTGATAAAGCCTGTGTAAACAGATTTTTTGAATTTTTGCACTGCAACTGATTTGCAATAATTTCAAAGTGTGGATGATCAGCATAAAATTCAGCATTTTGGAACAACTCAATTGACGTCAAGACTCTCAAATCATATGCTAATGACTGGTTACCAACCAAACCAACTGACACTGCACTGTCAGTCAGGGAAATCCTCTTAATTAAGCTGTACAGCTTAATTTAGATGTCAGCTTAATTAGGATGTATGATACAGTCTAATTAGGCGTTTTACAGCTTAGTTAAGATGTACAAAACTTTGATCGTCTAAAACACACATTTAACTGAATTTTAGCATCTATCTAACTGAATAAATCCAATATTTACGTACATATAAACATCTCCAATACATTAGTTTTTTCGTAGCACCCCGGAGATCCGCTAAATTTGAAGTTTTAAAAATATCCGCTTAAATAGGATGTATCACGTGACGTGACATCCTAACTAGGATGCAGTACAGCTTAAATAGACTATCGCTAACAATGAACCATTGTTTATAGTTGTTTATAGTCCATATCTTTTGAACCCGGGGTGCTGGAAATACCGTTCTTCTTTTATAATATAGTGGTCAAACTGACGATGAAAGAGCTGCAGCGGTGATTCTGCTAAAATTTACTTTTTTCGAGAAATCGGGGAAAAACTTTTTCTACCTCCTAATTTAGATGTATGTCACCTAATTAAGCTGTATGATACAGCTTACTTAGGAGATCTCCAAATTAAGCTATACAGCTTAATTAAGAGGATTTCCCTGACTGACTGTACAAACAATTACCATCACCAGATATTCTAGAAGAACATGCATCCAGTCATTGACAATGAAAATATCTTGCCATTTGAACAAATTCCGGTTATAATTAATCGTGGTTTATCGTACTGTGTTTCACATAAATATACTGTTGCAACTGACAAGTAAAAAAAAACTTTTAACAAAAACAAAACAAAACTTTATTTTTGCTGTATAGCTATATACATGTTTACTGGTCTAGGTATGTTTTCTTCTATATTGAAACTATACATACAGAATAAGTGCTCACTTTCTTCGATAATGTGTAAATAAACAAAAAGAACTTGATACCTAACTGGCTTGAGAGCAGGATTAACATGTTTTTTGAATTTTTCAACAGTAGAGATGAATATAGTTTGTGCAAGTTCATCTGTCTTCAAAATAGATGGTGACGACGGTGAAAACAACTTTTTAGTTCTCCAGTTGCCTTCGAAACGAGTTCTGATGTCTTTTTGTTGTTGTAGAATAAGTTCAAAGTCCATGTTTCTTCAAGATGCTAGCTATACATTACTAAAAATAATAAGATCTATTCTCGATGCACAACTGGACTGACTATTTTTCAATCTTCCTCGACACTCTGTTCATACTACTCTAGCTACATGCAGACATAAATAAGTTGGCAGTGTGGGGGGGGGGGGAGATGATGTCTTCCACAGGCCAGGTAGTATAAACTCAAACAAGACTAACAAGTTCCTAGCTAGCTGGACATATGATTCATGCATGACATTATTCCGGTGTTTTATAAAATATGAAACCAACAAAAACTCTGAAAACTCACCTGAAACACAAATCTCACGAAACACACATATCTGAGCAGTATCTAGAAGCCATGTTTGATCATCTATTCTCTGGCTCACTGAACTTTGACCCGAATTTGAGTTTTGTCACCAGTCCTCTGAGCCTACTTGCGAGTTGAATTTCAGCCTACTTGCGAGTGAAAAGTAGTAGGCAACTAGACTGTGTTTTCGCGAATTTGAAATCCCCGTTGAAATAACTGTGTGCCATCGGTTACTAAAAACAGCTGTCCAGACTTTAGCCTACTTGCGAGTTTTAGGACAAGTGATTTTCTAAGGCAGATTGGCGTGTCTCGATTGGAAAGACAAAAATTGTTAGATTATCGAGACAACGTAAACAAACGGGATTCAAAGCGCCACTGGCTATAACATTTTCACGTACACGATGACCGCGCGCGATCTATGAATATTTCTTGTCGATTCTCTCACGAGCTGCTTCTCCATAGAATTATCATATGCAGGATTTTAATAGCTCCTTCTCAATGTAGGCTTTAGCCTACCTCGCCTATAGCTGGATCCGACCCTGCATAGTGGGTTATATTTTATGTGGTAATATGCCCTGTCAATTTCCATCTATCCGGCTGTGATGAACTACTAGTATAGAAAGTGTTGCGGAGCATGGGACTGAGTACCCTAGGTTCGCAAGCGAAAAATTTTAGATGTCCCTTTCCGGTGAATCGTATAACGAATAACGAATCGTATAAAAAACAAAGTTCCCACGTGCTTCATGGTAATCGATCAAACGGTTTCATCTTCGCCTTGATGAAACATTTCCTGGGGTTTCTACATTAGTAGTACCGCAGTGTGTTCCGGACGCAAAATTGCATGGGCCAGTGACATATTTTGTTTAGAACCTGATGTATCAGAAAATGCTAAAAATGGTTAAATGGAACAAGAATGGTGTCCCACATCAGTGTACAGTTCGGGTCAAGTTACAAAAACGGAAAATATTTCTTTATCGGGAAATTATTTTCTGGTTTAGAAATTATGAGATTTCCTGATCATGAAATTTTTCATTTTTCTGAAATTTGTTTTGATTGAACCCAAAAAATGAATGATATAATATATATAATATATATGAAGATTTGCAGTAGGTGTTGATGATTACACAAGAATCGCTTGTCAGAATTTAAATAAACGCCTAACGTAAACGTAATAACACGAATGCAGATGTTAAAAAAGTTTCCTGATACATATTTATTGAAATAATTTTAGTTTCTGTAACTTGAGCTGCACTGGTGTATGCTCACCGACACCAGCAGGGCTTAAAAAGTTTATTTCCTGACTTGCGTACAATATAGCTAGCTACAACCGTCCACAAAAAGATGGCTCTCCAATCCCCCTCAATGTCAAAAACTGCCCTTTGTGGCTGAGCAACGTGAACGATTACACATGACATACTTTTATATAAACATTAATCATGAGTAAGAACAGAACGTACTATCTGCAAAATATTTAGCTAGATATGTTCTTTTGCTGACATTGCTAAACTTTTTGGTTCTTGTTTTTTGGTATAAAATTGCTAGAGACAACAAATTTTGTGGACGATAGTAGCTAGAACGAACTATGTGATGGGATATTCCTACAGAGTAGAATTATCTCACTCACTGTGTGTAGTGCATATAGCTAGATTTTTTAGTAGTAGCTAAAAAATCTGTCCAAAATAATTTTTTTATGCTAGGTATGTAGTTGATTTTATGCTAGCTACATTAGCTAATTTTATGCTAGCTCCGCAATAAATAATGAATCGTATAAAAAACAAAGTTCCCACGTGCTTCATGGTAATCGATCAAACGGTTTCATCTTCGATTTGATGAAACATTTCCTAGACGTGCGTACAATTATATATATAACTACAATCATCCACAAAAATATGGCTCTCCATTCCCCCTCATGTTTAACACTGACCTTTGTGGCTCAGCAAAGTAAACGATTACACGTGACATACCTTTATGAACGTACTATCTGCAAAATATCTAGCTAGCTAGCTATGTTCTTTTTTTGCTGACTTTCTAAACTTTTTAGTTCTTGGTTTTTGGAATAAAATTGCCAGCAGAGACAAGAAATTTTGTGGATGATTGTAGCTAGAACAAGCTATGTGATGGGACATTCCTACAGAGTAGAATTATCTCACTCACTGTGTAGTATATGTATAGTTAGAAAATCTGTCCAAAAGAATTTTTCTATGCTGCTATGTATCTATGCTATGTAGCTGATTTTATGCAACAAAAATAGCTAATTTTATGTTAGCTACATTGGTAGTTTTATCCCAGTTAAGTAGTTAATTCTATGCTAGCTTTGTAGCTAGTGTATTATGGTAGCTATATGGCACTGTTTGGTCTTTTTTATGCTAGCTAGTTAGCATAAAAATGAGCAAACAAGAAGTAGCTAGGTAGCTTTAGCTATATGCTATCTAAGTTCTATTATTATTCCAGCTAAGTCGGCAGTTTTATACTAGCTAGCTTTAGGTGTGAGAAAGGCGAAGAAGGGGATCATTACATGTAAAAAAATAGTGATATATTAGCTAGCTAAACATACCCTTTCTTCGGTTCTTGAAAATGCCCTTCCGTCCATTACGACCAACAAGCCAATATGGCCATATCAACGCAATTTTCATTTCAAGCGCTATGTATCTGGAGAAATGTCACGTGATATTAGTAAGAGTGACCGTGGCTAAAGCTCTGTGCCGACCTGATCTCAACTGAAAACGGCGTGTCTCGATCAACCAGATTTTCACGGAAGAAATGACCTTAAAAAAAAGTTGGATAAGTGGGGCAAAAATGGGTCCAAAAACGCCGACGTTTTGAAATTTTGATGTATTGGGAGAAAATCACGGAAATACGTCACGCTCTAATATATTTATGGGAACGAGGAAAATAGCTCCGCTGCGCTCCGTGCGCTAGCGCGCACTCCGCTTTGCTCCGCAAAAATAGAAACAAGATAGCTAACTAAGCCTTTTTTATAGTACTGAAATTTAAACAAGACAAACCCCGCATTTGTTACAACCAGTATAGAAAGTGTTGCGGAGAGGTTGCCAAGGCAAAGGCATTAAGCACGGCAAGGAAAGGGCACGGCAAAGGCAGGCAAGGAAACAGGAAGAGGAATCAGCAAGGCAGGGGTAGGATAGGGGTAGCAAGGAAAGGGCACGGCAAAGGCAGGCAAGGAAACAGGAAGAGGAATCAGCAAGGCAGGGGTGGGCAAGGCATGGGAGATACAGGCAAGGGCATAGTAGGCAGGCACCAGAAAAGGCATATGAAAAAAAATTACTGCAATACCATTAAGGTAATTAAGCAAATATATATGAACAAACTTAAAAAAAGGTTAATACTGTTTAATTAAATTAATTGTAGCTATATTCGCTTTCTATCGTCTAATTAATCGGTCACCTTCATTTTTTGTAAACGATTATATACATGTTTGTTTTTATAAGAAACCAGTTTATAAGAAACCAGTTTATAAGAAACCCTAGGCTCAGAAAGACCAAATTTTTAGAAATCTCCAACATTAAGAAACTTTTATACATATAGCTAATGTACAACAGAAAAAATACGTACAAATATAGCTAGCAAATGTTGTTCATATATATCAAAACCATCGTCCAAACGCTTGAGCTCGAGACTTGCCGACTCGGGTTTTTATTACCACAAGCGAGTCAGTCGGTGGACGTGAACATAACATTTTTTTATGGCGGCCTTAAGAAGAGGTGTAAGTAATCTTTCGAAGGCTTTGCATTAGCTAGGTAGAGGCTAAAAAGGGGTTCATTGCATGTAAAAAATAATGATATACTAGCTACTACATAGATAGCTAGCTAGCTAGGTTGTTAGCTAGGTACTCAATGAAGCTCAATCAGCTTTCTTTATATAGTTAGCTAGCTAGCTAGCTACACGCTGGACAAAGTTTCCATATATAACGAAAAAAAGCAAGCACTAAAAGTTAATAACAGATAAAGTATATCTAATGAGAATTAAATAAGGATATTACTACCTGAGATTGATAGATATAAAAGGTAAACTTTTCCAGTAAAATTATCGTGGTCTTTCTCCAGTAAAATTCTCGTGGTCCTTCTCACATCGTCGCCATATTTAAATAACAACAAAAACTCCTCCATTGCCGTTTTTAATTCATGTTGTCTCGCTTAATCAGAAATTTACGGAAAAACGACCAGATTAAATTGCTGGGAAACAAAACCAAAATGGGCGAAATCGTAAACGTGGGGAAGAGTGTTTGATAATTTTGATGTATAGGGGGCGAGACGCGGAAATCCTATACAGCCTTTATTTGGCTTATTTAATGAGAAAATGGGCTCCGCTACGCTCCGTGCGCTGGCGCGCACTCCGCTACTCTCCGCAAAAATGACACACTCCGCTCCATTTCAGCGAAAGTTATGTATTGTGGTAACAAATTACTAAATACCGACATTTTTCACGTAATAAAACATTCAGCGACTAGCTACATTTCAAGACACAAGTTATCAACACCGAAAATTAAAAACTATCTAAATTATCTTATCGCTCTAAATTACCAAAGCAAAAAGTAATCTCCTGCCTTCGTGCATCTGTGAAGGATTCGTATTTTGGTCGTAATTTCCTGTAAAAACCACTTGTGGTCTATTATCCATTACTTTAACTACTGTCAATCAAAATCGTGCTGGCCAATCATTTTGAAGGCGTGGGTAAACCCCTTACAGCTCCTTAACCAATAAACTAATTCAGTGGAAAACCTAATTGTTTTTTGAATCTTTTTTAAGAAACATTATCGGGATTCTTTGTATAAAGAATCGATGATCAGTCGTTTTACGGAAACCTGCAAAAAGAAAGCTGGGACTCAGTGATACTTCCTCCTCCGCAGTGTGTCTGCACGGACGCTACGCCTACTTATTACCACAGAAATTATGGATATAGCATTCGTATTTAATGTGAACTTGTGAACTTTTTTTCATCGTTCGTGCGGAGAAGGAAATGTAACACATTGTGAAAATTGAAAAAATGTTCTGGGTAAGTAAAGTTTTAGTTTATTAATTCCTTCGTATTTCATTCCAATTTTTGTTATTATTTTGAGACAATTTGAAGTACAAACGAGCATAAACGCGAAAGTAAAAACGTAAAAATAGTCTAGGCGTTGAAAGTAAACATTTACCACCGCTATTCTCTTAACGTATAGATAGATAGATAGATAGATAGATAGATAGATAGATAGATAGATAGATAGATAGATAGATAGATAGATAGAAATTTGAGCTCTCAGTACCTTTACAATTTTCCTAAAATGTCGCTATATTTACCTAACATGTCATAGGAACAAAAATCTGGGAAACAATTTGTAATGTATGCAGAGCTCAAATGAAACCTAGCAAAACCCATATGAGAAATTATGAGGAGTTTCCCTACGTTACCGGCTCTTACACTCCCCACAATGACACTATACTTACTTCATAGGCTATGTAAATAAAGTTTTACGCCAGGTGTGTTTTTCTTAAAGAGATAACAAACCAAAACTAACTGGGGATTCTCCTATCTGATTGGTCATGAACATTAACACCCTTAAACTTGGATATCCACAGCAAAGAAAAGCAAAATAAAAATTTACTGATATGAAGGAATATACTTTTGCCTCTTCGAGGGATGTTTAAAATGAAATTGACTTACTTTAGGGTCAGATATGTATTGAAACATAGTTACTTGTTATGGCTTCGAGTTGACTGGAGTGCAGCGTCTGTTAGACGACCTTGCTTGTTGTTTCTTGCAAGATGGAAACCGAAGTTCTTGATAAACAGTTGAATAAATATTGGGAGTTGGATTGAATTGGGATTTCAAAAAATGAAGAATCTTGTTATGATATCGTTTTTGATAGGATTAAAAAACAACAACAGAATTAAGAAATTTGTTACGCTTTTATTCAGTAAATAGAAAAAGGAAAAATAAAAAACTGGTCTTGTTTACATTTTATAAGAACGTGTGAATTTTAGCTGTGAATGTGCCTAATTTTTGAAAAAATCTCGACCTTAACGTTCTTATAAACTTGGCTTGTATGTATTTTGTTTTCTCCCTTTTATATAGATAAAATCTTTAAAATTACCCGTCGAATTCTTTCTTTGTCGATTTGTGAAAATGTAAATGTAAATTTTGTTTTTAATATAAAATATTTTTTTTCACACTGTCTTCTCTGATTAAAGTTTGACGTGACAATCAATCAATTTAGACAAATGTTTTTCCATAGCCATATGTCAGAACTGTTCAAGTGTGCTTTTTTTAGAAGCAATTTTTAATTTGAGCCTGCCAAGAAAAAAATTGTTTCGAATGAGCAAAATCAATAAAAGTAACATGGTAACTCTCAATAAATAATTTCAGAATTAGGATATTACCCACGTTGACAACATTGTGTTATTTGCCATATTTTAGAATTTCAAATAATTTTTATTACAGAATGCAACATAAGACAGAGGCCTAAAATGTGATAAAATAAGCAAAAACATATCGTCTTCCCTTGTAAATTCTGTTGCTAAAGAGTTGAAGATATATTTTGGATTGAGTCAACGATCACCTTTTTATAGACAAAGGCGACATCGCAGGAGTTTGTACTGTTCTTCGAAATTGGTTCGAAGGAGATTAGGAGTATCGGTGACCGTAAAGATTGGAATTATGTTAAACACTGAAACAAATCCTGTAAATGTCATGACTCGCCATATTCTCAGCCCCAGATGTTTCTCAATTTTTCCCTGACAAATATTTTATTTTTAAGGCTTTTTTTTCAAGACTTTGACTATAGTTTTGACATATATAAACAGCAATTGCTATTTTTGTACGTATTACATATAAGTTTCCTAATTTTCTTATCCCGCAAAAGTTTAGGTTTTCTAAGCCTAAGGATTCTTAAGACTGGTTTCTTATATGTATCACACATGGTCTTGGTCTCCAAGCTGTTTTATATGCTTATCCCTAGGTAACAATTATTGTTAAGATGTTGACAATACTTGTGATAAAAAACAAAATAGGTAATACCCTAAAAAATCATAAAAGTTACAGTATTAATCATATCTTAGTTACAGTCAATTTAATGATCGTGCACCTAATCATACAGTTTTAGAAATTTTGCATTCTATAGTGCATTGAATTGTGTTGTGGAATAACACCATAAGATAACAACATACAGTGACATCAAGAATCAACAGAATTTATTTGAATATTCTAAATTAATTAGCTAGCTATGCAATTAAAAAAAAACCATTCTCTTAGTTTAAAAGTTGCTGACATAAATCAAAATTGCCTCAGGAGCTCTCGGAATTACCATTTTGTCATTGTTAATAAACATAATGAAACTACTGCCAGCATCGCGAAGGCTGCTGTTTTAGGTAGCTTACTTGAGCTAGCTATATTAGGTATACTAGCTAGCTTTGATTATGATGATATGAGTAGCTAGCTGGCTGGCTGATTTATTGCATACAAACGTAAACTTTCAAGCTGTTAATCAAAATGGGCGATGTTGATGGGACATATCCTGTGTCTCCAGTTATTGAGTGTACCTTAATTCTCGAATAACAATTGTAAAATTAACATTAACCATATTTATTGAGAGTGCTTTAAAGATAACAGCTGGTTGACCCATTGTAAGAGCTGTCTTACCCTTTATTTTTTTTCCAAGGAAGGCAACTAGGACGGTTTTAAAATTCACATTTCAAAAACTTTTTATTTGATAATTAGGGTACGTATTTAACTTTTTTATCGGGTTGGGGCAAGTTTCACTTTAAACCCCTTGTTCTTGGTATTGAAGTGCTAAAATGTAAGGGCTCTTCTGAATGATTCACAGCTTGACTTGAGATATCTTTGTCATTGGTTGTATTTTGTAGAAAACAAACAAACAAAATATGTACGAAGACACGTATGTATATGTACGAAAATTGTGAATTATTACACGGCAAGCTTTCTCCCATTCAATTTAAAAATTATTCTTTGAAAAAAACAAAAAATGTTAACTCGAAGGGTTCTAAAGTACTGGCTAAAAAAATTCTTATCTGTAAAAGTGTCATGACAAACTTTAACTAGAAAACAGTATGACAAATTTTTGTAGGATAAAAAAATATATTTTAGGTTTTATATTTTCACAAATCGATACTATGGTCACAACTAATCTCGTTCTATTCAACGTAAAATTTATAGGATTACCTTCCATTATTTATTTAATACTCCAAATTGCGTTTAAAGGCAAAAACAATTTTTAAAATCCAATAATGGCCATGCCTTTTTTAAATTCTCGTTTTACATAATCGTTCTCCTGATCTATAGTTTCTTTATCATTAATCTCGTTTCTTTTCACTTCTTCCCAGCAATGGGTGATTACGAATAAATAACAACTCAATATGGTGATGTTGGTATTCTCGCCTCGTTGGCTTGGCAAAGCACATATACAATACACTCCTCGTTGGCTTGGCAAAGCACATATACAATACAACTTATACATTACACTAGCACAATATGTAACAATTTCCGATTAACTTCACAACAATGATGAACGGCATGATGATCAGCAACTGGATGAAAAAACTTCTCTAGCCCATGGAGCCAAACGTGGAAGCTTTATAGCCTTTTTTCTAGAGAAGAAAAACCGTGAAGATGACCATTTGTTATGCCGTGCATCTTATAGTATCTTTGTAGTCTGTTTTCCACAATTTCCGTCATTAACTCGAAGTTTGGTGTTACATGAAAAAATAAAAGATATGAAGAACATTAAACACTGTTAGCAAAAGTTTGCGACGCCAAGGCCAACTGACGATTGAGGAAGAACCCTTGCGAGAATCGCCTGAAATACTAACTCACTGCGCATGTGCAGTCAGACCTGCAAAGCATTGCCGTACAGAATCTGAAAAGAAACTTAGTTTCCAGCAATCTGCGATAGTGGAAACCTCGCGTTTTGTCTTTTTTAAATGTTCTGATAATCGTGACATGCACTCATTGTCGCTTTTGTTCGCACCCTGCTTGTGTTCTTTAATCCACGTTTTTAACTGTCGTCCAGTCTCTCCGATATACGCTTTCTCACAACCGCCGCAATCCACTTTGTACTTTCCTCTCGTATGGGTCACTTTTGTGTAAAATCTTCTTTCTATACTTTTTTCTATAATTTTTTTGGATAAACCTTTTTGATTTGACGATGATGTGACATAGTTCACAAGGAAATATACTCGTTTTTATGTTATTCAAAATTTTGTTATGTATACTCTCCGTGTTTCTCTTATAAAGTATGGGATTATTGCTGACGTCATCAATATTTTATTTCTGTAAACATTATTTTTCTATACTTGGTCGATACACGGGCAAATCTACTTTTCTCGGTATTTGATACACGGCTATTATTATTATTATTATTCCGAATATTTATACAGGACATAGCCACTTCAGCGTTGGAAACATTGTTATCAACATGGATCCTGTGTTCTGAATATATACATTAGGTATACACCGACATTGTCTACCCAATTTCCCACACACGGCATGGGTTAACCCGTAGCTGTGATGAAGACACTTGTTAGACATGCCTGCGCTGTGGACCGAACCACGGACCTTGTCATTACGAAGCGAACTCCATAGCAACAAGGCCACACACATACATGCATTTGATATGACAAAAAATGGAAGCCAACGGAAAAGAATTGGTGCCAAGTTTAAGGAAGTTTCGTACTAGTTTTCGTGTAATAATGTTTATCATATGGTTAGAGTTTTTCTCGCACTGTGATTGGCTGATCTACACGAAATATATATGATACATTTTTATTTTCTACCGAGAAACGAGTCAATTTTTTACTTATTTTTCAATTCTACAGTGGAAAAAGCTGGTATTTTTTCCCTGATTGGCTGAAATAGCGCGCAAAAAGCATTTTTTTTCCTGACTGGTTAATAACTCGCTAAGTAAAGTTATTGTTTTATGAAAAAACGAGAACTTGTATTTACGAAACAAACTAGCTAACAATCAATCATAAATATTCACAGTTTAATTATTTTTTTGTTTCGACATGGTCATAAAAGAGAAGTGCCAGTGCTTTCCACGGTATAGATTTTGAGCTTAACTGTGACTTTAGCTTAGTGAGGTTATATCTAAAGCGCGTTGAAGGAGTTTTGTGTTTAATTCGATTGTTTACCTTACCTTATTATACATCAGCAGTACTCATTATGATAAACGCAATATGAAACGATTTTTCACTACAACCGAAGAAGAAATTAAGATTTACAAGCTTTTAGTATGGGCCACTATGTCCCTTGTGTGCACAGACTTGTTAGAAGCAATTTTATGATTGAAATGAGTTAATTGATAGGTGAGGAGTAAAAAAAAACTAGGTGGCATTTTTTTTCCATTATG
Organism: Hydractinia echinata; assembly: GCA_030067915.1. Taxonomy (NCBI): domain Eukaryota; kingdom Metazoa; phylum Cnidaria; class Hydrozoa; order Anthoathecata; family Hydractiniidae; genus Hydractinia; species Hydractinia echinata. The sequence continues at coordinate 4,764 of JASGCC010000140.1, read as the reverse complement.
GGCGTGGTCCCTGGATGACGTCAACACTTTCACAGTCAGCAAAAACAAAAGTCAAAATTTTCCAAAATTTTTGATTGCATTCGATAGAGCATTAAAAATGCGTCAAGAAATCTAAAAGAACTATATCGTGAAAATCAACCATTACAGAGATACGGGGGGTTTAAAAATGTGAAAATCAGGGGGTAAAATAAATATAAAACTTGTTTATTTTTGTGTGAATGTAGTCAAAACCCTCTCTAGTTTTTATTATTTGTTTGGATCACTACTGGCCTGATTTAAAAGACACCATTGCATTTAATGACTGATATAAAATTGTAATTTTTATTCCAGAAACAATACCTCGTGCTTGTAATAACCCCCTGGAAATAATAAAATGATAGTTCTGAGCCCATTTCTGGGAAAAAAAGGTATTTTAAACGTTGAAAAAATATTATATACTATAGAAAATTAAAATATCATTAAGCAAAATCTTCATCTGATGATTCATCCAAGTCAAGATCTTCATCCTCGAATAAACAGTCGTCATGGTCGTCGGTATTTGCACAATCAACACATTTGCACAAGTCTGTGCCACCAAAATTCATTTTTTTACACTTACATCGATTGTTAACGCATTTTGTTTTGCAAGAACAACAGCATAGTTCCAAAAGTGCCATGGGAGCAGGTAAGTTGTCAGTCATAATGGGTGTCAACGCTGAATCAACATCTTCCCATCCGTAATTCACTGATTGTGGTAAACGTTGAATGGGGATATGAGATCGTCGGGGTACCATGGTGATAAAGTGACTTCGGAAAATACAGTATTTCAATGCTCCAAATGTTGGTGGCAATTTTTCTGCTTCCAGCTGGTAATTTGAGAACATTCACCACCGTAGATCAGCCAAAGATGTTGTGTGTGCACTTCCACCATAGACACTGTCCACCAACCGCTCAATCGTCTCAAGTGTATCCAGTGTAGGCAAATCCTCGCTGACGCCAAGTTACGATAATGCTTCAAGAACAACATCGTCAATTTTTTGATAAGCTTTCCACCAAGTGGATTTTGATTTGCCATTAAATCTACCAGTTTGGTCACAGCCTGTCAGTACGTGAAATGCTAGGATATCTTCAGCATTTTTGACACCAATTTCTTCGAAACAAGTGCCGATGTCTATGTCACGGGAATTTTCACCTTTTCCGGTATTAAACTTGTAGTAGTGAAGCATAGTAATGAATAAGTAACAGGAACATATCTGTATCTTTGCTTTCACTCATTTTTCCATATGTAACTATACGTATCATTTGTTCAGAGTTTTGAGATGACTGATTACATACTGACTCAGATATTCTGTCAACTCTTTTTTTGTTTGAATATGTGAAAGAAACTGCTTTAAAGAAACATTTGCAATATTCGTACTGTCAGAAACCTTATATCGTATTTCGTTTCCAGATGTTCTCTTCGCTCTTGTTCTTGACTTCAATGAGTTTTCAATGTATCTGTCGAACACCAAACGGATTTCTATAAAGCCACTTGCAATATTTACTACACGATCCACAAACTTGTTGGCAAAGTCCTATAAAAAATCAAGGTTTTATCCAGTTGATTCAACATGCAAAGAGTGGTCATTGTTATCCGTCATACTTGCAAAACTCTGAAAGAGATCAGATAATTTTACTAATAAAAAATATACCATACCTGGCATGTCTGCATTGTCTTATCTTTCGTAATTTCATTCACAACATCCATGCCATCAATAATGATTACTGAATTCTGTTGAACAGAATCAATTTTTATAGATGTACCTGGTGCGAGATCTTCAATGTGATGCATCAGTTTCGACTTATCTGTGCATGGTAGAGATTTCCCATCAACAGAAAAAGGGACTTAGGTACTACTGAGAACTCATAGTTTCCTATGCACATTTCCAACTCCAATTCAAGTCGTTTGCGAGCACCAATCAAAAATCGAGACATCATATTTTTTTCTTCCTTCAGTTGAACAATCTTTTCCCCCACTTTTGTTTTCATCGACTTATTGTGACATTTGAACGTCTCCAGGTTGACTTTCTTCATTGGAGCCCATACTGATGTATCACCATGCAATCTTTCAGTTATAAAAGTTTGATATGCCTTGGTACCGATCTTATTTTGTGTCAACAAATCTTGAGCTGCTGTAGATGGTAAAACAGCTCTGGATAAAACGTTCATTACATAATCAGTTGGCTTGAACTCGACAGAAAATGTCTCTAGCGTAGTCTTGATTTTTTTGAAGTTAGTTTGTAACCTTTCTCCAGAAGTTCCAGTCAGTTAATAATGTTCATTTCTACTGTAACCACCAATCTTGTGTCTCTGGAGAAAATTATCACTCAATGATGTTAAAATTGGTGCTGTTAGGCAGAATCGACTGAGTGCTTCAGGTTGTTGTGTCAAACCTGTTATCCCGCCTAAAACTTTCAAAACCTTGTTCTTCTGTCCATTGCATGATCAGATCCAATTGCAACAAATGGTATTGGTGTTTTACTGATAGAAAAGTTTTTCTTCAGATACTCCCAACTTTCTATATCGTTGTTCTTCAGATCTTCCATTGTAGCCAAGTATAATGGCGTTAGACGAGCATAGTTGAGTTGGTCATGGGTAAAAAAATACTTCACAAAAGTGTTGAGAGAAGCTAAATGAAGGTTCCAGGATTCTTGTCTGGATGCGCGAACAAACAATAGCAACACTTCACACATTTCCGTGTAGTTGCGAAAGAATAGACTTTGATTGGTAAGAGATTGATCAAATGTTGAGAGCTGCTGTAGTATTGTGAATCGTTCTACAACTTTCATAATTTCTTTAGGATCAACACTACTGCCTAATATTTTTCTACTTCTTCTTTTACTACATTTCATTGTATTGTTTAATTTTCCAAACCGTTCTCAATGTAGATTGAATAAAGGGCAATATACATGGTGAGATGCGCTTCGAAATCCTTTTTCATGTGCTTACCATCGAGCACACAGTTGAACCTGCCTCATTTGCTGCATGTTAGCAAAGTATAATGTTGAAATAACTTAAAAAATTTCAATTTTCTGCAATATCAGAACAAATTGATGATAATTATATACTACTAGCAGGTTAACTTTGCAGAAAAAGTATATTTCTTACAAAATAGACATTTTATATTTGTTTTACCCCCTGATTTTCACATTTTTAAACCCCCGTATTTCTTGAATTGTTGATTTTCAGGATATGGTTCTTTTACATTTCTGGAAGCATTTTTTATGCTCTATCGAATGCAATCAAAATTTTTGGAAAATTTCGACTTTTTTTTTTGCTGACTGTGAAAGTGCTGACGTCATCCAGGGACCACGCCCATAATGGAAAAAAATGCCACCTAGTTTTTTTTTACTCCTGACCTATCAATTAACTCATTTCAATCATAAAATTGCTTCTAACAAGTCTGTGCACACGAAGCTTGATATTGGTACATAGTGGCCCCCACTATTTCACTTCAACCAATTTGTATTATATTAACATAGATATATTACTCTAAAATTTATTTTTATTTCATTTCATTGAGGCGTGACATAAATATAATTTATCATTAATTAAAAAAATTTATTATGAATTAAAAGACATAATCACATATATTTTCTTGCAATAAATTTTTCGCTGTTGAATCTCATAAACCGTAATTGGAATTGAACAAACTTCTGCCGAGTATATCAAATTACAATGATTTATGTTCGCTTTATATGATAAACTAGTTATTGCACTTTTCTAAAAAAAAATCATCATATTTTTTTCGTGAATTATGTAAACAAGAACATTAAAACGTATTTTTCGATATTTTTCTTGGCACTGTGCGATAACTGCATATATTACCTAAATAAAATTAAAATATTTCTTCTTTATACATAGATCGGATATAAAAAAGGATTTCTAAAACCTTTATCAAAATGTGACCGATCTTTACGAAAACAACCTTACTGTACGGTATCAAAGATAGAAAGAGAAACAGAACGAAGGACAGCGCAAAACCCTGGTCCAGACCATATATTAAGTTTTCAATGTTCTTCTTTAAGAATTATTTATCTTGAAACGAGAGATGTCTCCATGTAAAGAAACACGAAAATTGAAACGCATAATACATTTAACTCATCATATATATATTGCGAATTATAATAAACGATAATGCAAAGATGATTGGAAATCTAGACCGATACTTAGCTAACGACATCTAGTCCTAATTCCAACACAACAGCAAGAAAAATAAGCATTTATCTCACTTGACCTGGTCTGTAAAGTGTACTTTCCGTTTAGATTAACTCGGTTCTTAATAAGTCATAGTGCTGTTGCATAGTTTGTTCACATACGGAGTAGTGTGAATTGTTGGTTTCCCCTGTCAGCGCGGCGGTGGAGGTTGTTGGGTCAGCTTATTAACCGGATCCAAAACTCTCCACCATTCTCTTGCGGCACAAAAATCTGATGCTGTTGATCGATAAATTGGTTCTTATCATTATTCTTGTTGTTATATGACATTTCGGTGGAAAAGGGCTATGCATTTCAAATTTTAGAAGCAGATGCACAGTTAACGAAAAAAGTAGCTAGCTATATATGCGCGATTTCAAAATTAGGATGTCATCTATATTTCAAATACTTTCAATTAATTTCTAATATGCTCTCCGCGCTTAGAAGTTACACAGTTTGTGCGTAAAGAACAAGTACTTTTGTTTTAGAAGAATCACCAGTCTGGAGTGTTAATGACATTAAGATTCCAAAGTTTGCAATGACATCCTCTTT